>BGPR01000638.1:32022-268502 GCA_013235015.1 Araneus ventricosus
CATGTAGGCATCACATATATGAATTAGTGCTACAAAGTGTTTTCAAATATGAGTTAAACGAAATGACTTCTAGTCCAGATGTTGCTTTCTTTAAAAAAATCATAGAAAAAGGGAATAATTTGGAAAAAAATTATATGGACGGATATAAATACTTGAACACGATATGTAGTGAGAGCGAAACACTGAATAATGTGAATTATCTTTCTAATGCGCTAAAAAATTAAAAAATTGCAGAACGATTATCAGAAGCTCGTTGAATGTTGCTCATCTTTATTGGAAGTAACTCAGACTTGACTATCAAAATCAGACCACCAGCGACTTTACATCATGCTCGATGCATGGCAAAGGCCATTTACGCCTTTAAAATATTTTTATTCTGACAGCAGTTGTCTTTAAAAATGTCTGAAGCGAATGGTCTGAAGAACATTTGTTTGTTTCTTGTGACAGTGTATGTTAAATCATGGTTAGAGAGTTCATCCGCAATTGGTGCTCCATTTAATGTTTTTAAAAAAGTTAAAGAAATATGAAAACATAAATCAGGGCATTTCGTCAATTGCTTTGAAGAAGTTTTGTAATCATCTGTGGTACTTAAATGAAGAGTCGAGCATTTTAGCAATTTTTGATAAAAATGTTAATATTGCATCCAAAAAGCGCATCATAGAGAGTTTGAAACAGGAAAATCTTCATACTGAAAGAAAATGTAATGTTCAGCCTAATGAAGTTTCCCTTCTTCTAGGCAAGATTTTAATTTTAACATTATATATTTTATTTTCTAAGAATAATTTTTATTAGACATTATTCTTTGATTTTACAATGACAGTGAATTTTTTTTATTTATCAAATTTTTAACAAGATTTTCTAATTTATATTTATACATTAAGTCATTCAGAATTTAGATAAGATATCGTACAATTAGTTTTTTTTTTCCCTTCAGAAAAAGCAATAGAAGACTTCATTTCTCAGAAAAGTTTAATTTTGTTAAAGAAATTGAATATCGACATTAGCTTTCTGAATATCAGTCTAGATCTTAGGGATAGGGGCGATTCTTATTTAAAGTCACAAGAAATATTCAAAAATCCCAGAGTTGTTAATGATATAGCCGAAACAGGGTTGAAATTGATGCAAAATTTGAATGGATTATTAACTGTAGATGAAGAGCAAAAGCAATTTCTTCTTCAATGTGTCGGAAGACCACAGGAAGCAGTAAGAAGGCTATTCTGAATGAAAATTTGACTAAATATATTATTAAAACGTGTTAAAGTAATAAAACTGTATTGTTAACTGTATTAAAAGTGTATTATTAAAATTCTTAACAAAGTCAAGACATTTTTAATATGAATAATAAATGTACATTTCAAAAAATATTTAATTTTTTGTTTTTACTCCTATATTTTTATATCATCAAGCTAGATGCAGCATGGGTTAATCTTTATATCTTGAAGAAATATTTGGAATATTTTCATATTATGGTAAAAGGAAAAAAATTAGGGGGGGAGGATGTGCTTAAAAAAAATGTTAAGTAAATTTTTCCCCATTGTAATAAGGGCCACCCTAGTTGTCACTTAGAAGAAGTTTTACTGTAATACATGAAATATTTCTTTATGGAGGTGGTTGATAGAAATACATAATTATTATTAGTATTATTATTTTCTTTCATCTTTAAAATTAATGTGGTAAAAATAGATTATTATGTAATCAAGCAGTTTGTAGTCCTGTCCTGCAAAGAAATTTTACAAAATCTTTTATTCATCTAATATGTCAATCAATTTTTGTTTATGTTTCAAATATAATTTATCACAGACAATTTTATGGATTTTTTTTTAATACATTTAATAATAAATAGATTTCTGATATATTTCAACTTTTATTTATCCTTCTAAAAATGTATGTTCATTGCTCATAAATATTTTTTTTTCTTATAGGTTTTCAAAAGAGATAAGAATTTTAATGTCAAGAAGATACAAGAGTACAAGAAAGTGTAAGAATGCCAGTCAAAAATCTTTCTGAAGCCTATTACTAATGTACTTCTGAGTAGGACATCAAAAGTTTTCATTGCATGGAATCAAGGAAAATTACAGATTTACAGATGGAGTCTTCATATGATTGAACATTTAGCAGTAAAAAGTACAATTCATCTTCCCGAAATATGAATATACCTCAGCTTTGTTCATCTTTAGATGTCGTTTTACATTACAGGCAGGAAATAGACAAACTGTCTGAAGTATGTATAACAAAACTTTACTCAGAAGTAGAAAAGAAAAGGAAGATGTTGATTCATAAGAAATATTCTAAAGATTTGGAACAACTTATACATAATTTGTCATTACAGTTAAAACAATTTGAAAAAGTTATTAGCAAATTAAAGATTCGACTTTCTTCTGTTTGTGCCTTAAAGCTTGAAGATGCCATTCAGTGTTCAGAAAAAATTAAACATGAACTCCTGTATGAATGCAAATTATTTGAAAATTTCTTCCAAGCTTATGGATTCCGAGATGATGTAATAACTTTTTTAAAAGATAATCAAGTGAACATAGTTGTTGCAGACAGTTCCTGTTGTTTTCACATGGTTTTACCACTTCTGATCCGAGCTATGTTCCCACATCAAACTGTTGTATCTTGTGAAAGTTGTGAAATTTTGAAAAGAGGACTTTGTTATTGGCTTTCTAATTTTTTAGGAGAAAAATTAGATATGAATTTATTTAATGAAAAAGGATTTGTTAATGATATATCATGTCTTAGTGAAAAACAATTGCTTAACTACTTTGTAGATAGCAGATTTGTTGTTAAGCAAGCAGTTGTAATTTTTAATGTTCCCTTGGTAAGATCAATTGAATCTGATCTTTTGCTTTCATACCTTCGAGATATGGTTGTAGCCAATAGAGATTCAAGATTGATTTTATTAATATCACCTTATACAGATTTAAACAGTTATCAAAACTATTTCTCTTTAATATCCAGTGGTGTTCAAATCTTGAAAACACTTTGCATTTCTTTCCCTGTCAAAACTGTTTGGAGAAAGGACTCATTAACTCCTTTGGAAGACTATGTTTCTCAAGTTGTTCACACTATTATGAGTATACTTGCATTGCATGATTTTGGAGACATTTTAGCATTTCTCCCAAATTACAGTGATCTGAAACAAGCTGCTGAAATGTTAAGAAAACAGTTAATAAATTTTCGTTATAATGATGTAGAGTATTTTTTAATTTATGAAAATTCTTTTTATAATATAGATTATAATCTCTCACCTAATTCAAGGAGAAAAGTTTTTCTTTCAACAGACTGTTCTGAGGCAACTGTTTTTCCTTCTGTGAAATTTGTTGTTGATAGTGGTATTAGAAAGTCTGTGTTTTATGACCAATTATTAAAAAAGGAGGTTTTAAAAAGCACCTTTATTTCTTGCCGGGAAGCTAGGCTGCGAAAAAGTATGGCTGGAAAATTTAGTAATGGAATTTGTTATAGAATCTATAACAAGGAAAATTATTTCATGGATATGCCACAGAAAGATTGCCCTGAAATTTTGAGAGTGAATCCGTGCACTACTATGATTAAAGTTATCCAATACAGGTCTGGTAAAGCCTTACAGTTTGTAGAATTTTTTCCAAAGCATATTCTGCGTGATGTAGTAAATGATTTACAAAAGTATGAAGCTTTAAAAGGCAATAGTCTATCTCCAATGGGGAAAGATATGGGTAAGCTTCCATTTCAGCTGCAATATTCAAAATTAATTTTATTAGCTTTAAAAAAAGGTTTTGCTTTTGAATCAGTGGTGCTTGTTGCATTTTTCTGCAATAAACAAAGAATTTTTGTCCATACTATGAATGAAACGCAGCAAAAATCGATTTATGCTATGAAACTTCAGTTAGCTATGAATGAAAGTGACACTTTTTTGTATCTTTCCATTTACAAGAATTGGATAGAAAGTAACTTTAGTTCTGTTTGGTGTAAAAATCATTTTATTAATCCTAACACTATGAGAAAAATACACTCTTCTGTGTTAGAAATTTGTGATATCATAAGTAATTGCCTTGGTAAAAAAATTATCCCAGAGTTTTCAGACTTCCAGAATTATTATTTGGATTTGACAGAAATCCTGTTTGAATGCTTTTTTTCTAATTTATGTGTTTATACAGGCTATTTCAAAAGTGGATATAGAGTTTTATCATCTTCTTTATTAGCTTTCATTCATCCAGAATCTGTCACTTATCAAACTGAAAGTGCACCACAGTTCATCCTTTATGACCAAATGATTTGTAATAAGAAAACTACTATATTTCATATCACAGTTGTCCCTAATGATATAATTATGAAGGCATTAATGAATGGTATGCTACCATATGAAAATGAAGACTTATTTGATGCATCCTTAAGATGCAGGACAATTGAGCCAGTTGGAGAAGAACTGATGAATGACTTGTTGCTTGGTCCAGATGGTAAAAAGTTGAGAATGATTGAAGAAAATATTAAAAAGGAATGTGGCAGTGATTTGGTATTTCTGGAAGCATCCATAAATAAAGGATGTGTTTATGTTTATGCATTACCAGATTATGTTGATTTTGCCCAGTGTTTTGTTCAGGATATTTTGAAAAGTAAATTTAATGGTATTTTAAGTGAGAACCAATTGGAAATTTTGGAACTTAAATATAATCAAAACAAGATTTGTTTGGAAATAAATTGGTCTAAAGGTGCTGTGGCTACAAATCTTTATCTAAAATCTCAGTCTGAAATAGTGAATACTTTTCATCAAGATTATATTGCCACAGAAACTTTAGATAATTTCAGTGATGCCCATTATTTCCCTTATCAGTTGTTTATTGCTTGGATACGGCGTCCTTGTTCTGGGAAAGGCTATATTAATTTTAATTCTGCAGAAGGTTTCAGGATTGCTCGTAAGTTAGCTTTAAGAAATATTACAATTTTTGGATGTGATATATTCATTCAAGCTAGTAAGAAAAGAGAAAACCAGTTATATATTACAGGGTTACCTCCAGAAACTAATGCCAACATTTTAAAACAAGAACTACAGCTTTTGATACCCAATTCCATGATTGATAGCATTGAATTAGAATACAAACCTCCATTTAAAATGGTAGAAGATGATATTATTTCATTAAGTTCAGTGATAGCTGATGTATGCAAAGAATTTACCATTCTTGGTGAGTTTGATGTGACGGTTCCAAAACCAGATCCCAAAGATCTTGATATGGTTGTTTATATTGATGTACTTGATAATGAAGCCTTGAGTTTGATTGCTGAGGTTTTGTCTGGAATTGTTGTCAGAAATAAAAAATTCATAACTAAAATTTTGTATAATCTTGTTGTTAAATGCGATAAAGAACTTTGTAAAGTTCTAAAACATGCTTTTATTACTGAATTGGAACGGATCAAACAAGATATAAAGAATTTTTCTGAGAATAATAATGATTTTGAAATTGGCTGTAGCATTGATTTAGAAAGTGAAGAGAAAGCTTTAATTAAAATATCATCAGATAACAATGAAATTTTGTCCCTTTTACATAGGAAAGTTAATGATTTATTAGCAGGAGAGATGTTGAGTTCACAAACAGTTAAGGATTTAGATAATATTTTTTTCTATGGTGGACAAGTATGGCTTAAGAATTTGGAAAGAGCTGAAAATGTACGTATTGTGATGGATAATAAAATGAAAACTCTGACTTTATATGGATCTCATACTGCCTGTGATAATGTTAAATGCCAAATTGCCATGTTTCTTGAAGATGCTGAAAATCATGTGATACAGACTATTTCTCTATCAACAGAAGAGAATAGCAGTATGTTATTAAAAGCTGTCATCAAAAAATATGGTGTGGATTTAGAACATTTTATTCAGTCTTGTGATCTACATTCAGCTGCCTTGGATATTAAAGCTCACCAGCTGCTTGTTCGAGGTAGTTCAAAGAGTATTGAAAAAGTAAGTATTTAAAATTTTCAAAACGGGGTAATAGAGACCCCATTGCAAAAATGCTGAAAACAACCACTGAGTAGAAATCCAACGTAATTTCAAATAATTCAAAATATTTATGTGAAACATTTATGTACATTTATACACTCAAATTTGTAAGCAATTTCATAGGAGAACCAAAAGTATAAGTTAAAAAAATTAATTTATGTTTCATTATAGCTTTTCACAGGTAGTTTCTCAATTGTTTAGAACATAATTTCTAGGTTTAGCTAGATTTTTGGAGTTTTCTAGTAAGTTTGCATTTATTTTTGTTAAAAATTGGAAGCTCAGTATATCTGACAAATATTTTTACAAAATAGACTATGCCTTTTCATTTAACCCCTCAAATATTATATTGGATCCAAAGTATTCATACATATTAACACATGTTGCATTTTAGGGATTGTTGGTAGAATAGGCTATTCAATAAATTATACCCTAAAATCATTATTAGTAGAGTCTGGAGAGGAATTTTCTGACCCGAAAACTTCAATAATTTGTTTAGTGAGAATAAATAGCATTTCTTTGTCTGCACAGCATTGAAGCTATCAGTATTCTAGGATATATCGTGTTCTCGTATAACATTAATTAATCTCAGAATGATATATCAGTTCTTAAACAAAATTTCGGAAAAATAATAAGTCAGCATTTCAGTAATCTTGATCATCTGGATTTGAAAGTTTTTTTCAAAAAAATATCCACAACTTGGGCTATATCCAGACGATAATCTGTCTTGTATAAGCTGAGAGATTGCAAGAGTAATGTGAAGTTTCTATATGAAATAAAAAATATATATATAATTCTCATTATTATATGCAGTGTTTTTTATTCCTTCAGATTTAATTGAATGCTTTGTTGTTTATATTTTAGAAATGAAGGCCTTCATTTAATCAAATGTTTCATTAAATACAGTAGATTTAATTTTTTATAGCTTTCATATTGTGTATTAACATATTCTTGGGTTCAGTGGTGGTTTTTCACACAGGCACTAGAGGCGTTCGCCTCGTGCCTTGAGATCCTATGATGCTTCAAGATCTGTTCAATATACACCACATTGAAAAACCAACAACGAATTTACGACATTGGGACGGGCCTTAAAACAATTTGGCACCTATAGCCTCATATTGTCAAAATCAGCCACTGCTTGGGTTTTGGGTTAAACCAAAAAAATGGGGGGGGGGCTTATGAGCATGTTAATTGGAGTAGAAATGGATGAGAAAATCTTTTAAAATAGAGAAGTATCTGGGGTACTTAAAAATGTGTATACTATTTCAGAGACATAAGTAATCAATATCTTTACCAAGGAAGCAAGTTGAAATGTAATTGTGAATTTGTAATACATGAAAATATTTTTTATTAAACAAGTATATGAATACAGTCTGGTATTTTTCTTTTTAAGGCAGAAGAGTGTATAAAGGCTTTATCTGATGAGTTAGATATAATCATTCCTGATGTAGGACAGTCACATGAAATCTGTCCTGTTTGTGTCTGTCCAGCATATAATTTAACCTTTCGTCTTGAACACTGTGGGCATTTATATTGTCTTGAGTGTATACAAGCTCTTGTTGAACAAGCACAGTTCCCTGTTCGTTGTTGTGCTGAAGTAAGGATATATTTATTACTCATTATTTTTATATACAATGCAAAAGATATTTGTTCTTTGTGCCCATTAGTCAATTGTTTTGATATTGATCTAATTGCAATATTTGGTATTCACTCTATTAGCACAAGATATTTTATGATATCCCCACGATATTCTAAATGCCACTCAGTATCATAAAGATAGTATATGAATATTGTAGGGCATCTTGTGCTAATAGGGCACTCACATTAATTAAAGTTTTCTATCTTAATGTAGCTACTATAATAAAAATGCAATGTATGAATCCCAGTTGGCTTTTGAGCTTCATTTCAAAGTATTTTTCAGTTATTAATATTGCTAAACTTGTAATGATAATTATTATAAAAATCGCCCAAGTGAAGGTTTTAGTGCTACATGTAATTATTTATTCTTTTATTTATTTTATATTATGGTGATTTTTCTTATTTCTGTAAAAAACTATAAGAGACATATCTGCAGAAAGTTTCTAAAAGCTGTAAAAAAACCTTTTAAGATAACATTTTAAAAATAGCATAAAGCTTCTATTTAATTTGCGAATTACTATCCAGTTTTGTTTTTAATTAGTCGCATGTAACTTGCTTTAAATAATAAGGGGCTTCTTTTGCCAACTTCCATATTTTTTTGTTCTATTAAATTCTACAGTGACTACAATCCAAAAGTCAAATGACAAAGTAGTATATTTAAAAGTAAAAAGTCCAGATTTGAGTCATTCAGTATATAATTTTTACAATTTTTTTTTATGTGCATTCAGAATAATGAAATTTAACTTGAGTTTGTTAATTCTTTATCGCAATTTTCTTTTACAAAACATTTTACATAGTAGTAAATTGAAAGCAGAGGTTATACTAAAAATAAATGCAATGCTTTAATATCTTTCGGCTTCTATGTAGCAGAGATTTAAAAATAGAAAGTTTAGAGGATGCTTAGTGGTAGTGATGATTAAATGATTGCACATTATTTAAAAAATTTGCTGCTTACATCAGGGGTGATTTAAGTCAAGAATATTTTCTCTGGCAGTTTGGCGAGATCCATCATTGGTGTTAAAGGCCTAACCTTATTGATGTGTTTTCTACTGATAATTGCTTAATTTCCCCCAAGTGTGTGTAAAGTGGCAGTCAACAAATGAGTTTTTGTGATCAAGATATAGGTGACTGGTATTGTCTGATGGTAATGTAGAAAATTTCATTTTGCCTGATGATAATAGACGTTATATTATTGTACCACACAATGCTCCCACGGTCCTTTACTGCTATTTTCATTACTTCAAAATCCTTTGTGGTGTTTTATTTCCAAATTAAGTATGTATTTTATACATTTCTTTCTTTCTTTTTTAATAAAAATATGATTTTATTTATTTATTTATTTTTTAATCCCCAGAATTGTTTTAAAGATATAGTCGTCAAAGATATCAGGAAAATTCTGAAAGATGATCCTGTTAAGATCAAGACTTTGCTTGAAAACTCCATGAAAGATTATCTTGAAAGAAACCGAGAGAACATTTTTTATTGTCCAGCCCCAGACTGTTCAATGTTTTTTTATAAAAAGGAATTGTCAGCTAATAAACTCAACTGTCCTCTGTGTAAAAATGACATTTGTACAAAGTAAGTATGCAAATTTTGAAAGAGTTGATTTCAGTATGAGCCATAGTATTTTTTTGTCAGATTACAATGCTTTTTCTTTATTAATGTTCTTTCTAGTTTAACTTTGGTGTATTGCTCATTTTGAAAATTTTTCTGTTAAGTTTTTCAACTTTCAATGGTGAAAAAGAAATAAATTGGCTGTTAGTAAACTTCAAGCTGGATTTTGAAATTAAAAAATATTAATTAGGGAAAGAGTTAATGAAAATAAGTTTCTGCATATAGTATTTAATTTAAACACTAAATGGCTCAGTAGGATAAAATACTTATCAAATCAATAAATTTCAACGTATGTATGTATGTATATTTGTTCCAGTATCACTTCCGAAATGACAGGTGGGATTTTAATGAAATTTGGGTTCCTCATTAGCTGATTTCAAGTACTATAGGAGCCAGATAAGCTCTAGTCCAATCTGGCAAGGTTTGGTGGGACAAAGTCGCCTAAATACATGTAACAAATAGACCAATGCTTAATGCAACAATTGACATGCTTGATAAAATTTGGTACACATGTTTCTCCTTAGTCAACTAAAAACACTGTAGGGATAAATAAATGCTAAGTCAATCCTTAAGGGTAGTGTGGGGTGAAATCATTTAAAATCACGTTACAAATGAGCCAATTGACATATTTGATATGGCTAGGCAACTTTGACGACACTGGGTACACATTAGGGTGAATCGAAAATTCAAGGTGTGGATAAAATAATCGGCATAGGGTGCAAAAGTTGTCTTTTAAATGTACTGGCATACTTGGAAAATTTTTTCAACTTCGTTTAATATCTTCCGGTGCCCCAAGACACTTAAATATTTGCAAAAAAAAAAAATTGTACACATTTCGAATTAAAAATAAAAAAATGCTTTAAAGAAACGATTTTACAGGGAAAAACGTATAGGAGAGGGCAAAAGAATGATAAAAATACCAACAAAAATTGAAAAATTATTGTAATGAAAAAATATCATATTTGTTCGATATCACATTTTGTAAGTGTACAAATTTTGATACATGTAAATGCCAAAAAGACATGAAAATTTCACTTGCTGAGTGATTGTTTATAAAGGATCAAAGATTAGTAAGGAAAATGGTTATTGGAGGAGTGGACATAATTTCGACTAAAAAAAGGGAAAAATAAAACTGATAGAAGACAAAAGAATAAAACAGAAATTGTTAAAACTGATGCTGCTCATGCTCAATCAATGGAGCTACTTGAGCTCAACACTATGTCTTCGTCCTCGTATACAGATACGGATGTAAATTACCTTGGAATATCAATCACAAAATCATTTCGATTTCCCTACCTTAGCAAGGGAATGTGATCGATACGGAATTTCAGATAGAGCAGCTGCTTCAATTGCCAGTGCTGTTTTACAAGACATTGGAATTGTACACGAAGGAGAGACTTTGCATGTGGTAGATCGCAATAAAATTTGTAGACAGCGTAAAAAGTTTCAAAATACAGTTGCTGAGTATACTAAGTTAACAGTACCTTGGTCTCTTTTAGCTGGATTATATTACCATGGGAGAAAAGACAACACAAAAGGACACAAAGTACTACCCAAAGACCATGAAGGAGGAGCATTATACTCTTGTAAATGAACCTAACTCTGTGTATATCGGACATGTTGCTGCTGCACAGGAGGAGCTAAAGCCATGAAAAGAAGCAATAATCAATTTTTTGTATCAAATAATATGCAATTAAATGGGCTAACAGTAATTGGATGCTATGGAACAAATGTTAATACTGGGCACAAGGGAGGTATTATTCGCTTGATGGAACTGACCTCAATAGACCTTTACAGTGGTACATTTGTTTGCTTCAAACAAATGAGTTACCTCCTCATCATCTACTAAATTCTTTGGATGGTGCAACAACTGGTCCTATAGAATTTTGTTGACCAATTGGTAAAGCAATCAAAGCCTGCGAGGAGCTACTCGTAGCTCATTTTTCTTCAATAAGTGTGGAGAATATGCCAGACAATATAGATAGAATGGTTCTCAGCAATGATCAGCAATATCTATATGATATTTGCCTAGCAATATAATGTGGTGAATGTTATTCTGACCTGGCATTAAGAAAGCCTGCTCCAGTTGCTCGCTCAAGGTGGCGAACAATTGCAGCTAGAAATTTAAGGTTGTATGTGGCGACAGAAAAAGCATCCGATAATCTTATTATTCTTGCAACATATATTATGAAGGTATATGCACCTGTATGGTTCCATGTCAAGACAAAGCCCTCCATAACAAAAGGAGCGCAGCATATTTGGAGACTTATCGCATTTTTTAGATATTTGGAACCCAATTTAAGCAATATAGTAGACACTTTTATTCAACGAAATAGCTTCTTTTGTCATCCTGAAAATTTGCTAATGTCAATGCTCACAGATAACAGAGAGAATATAAGGTCTTTAGTATTATGAAAACTAATTTGTGTTAGAAATGAAAACAGAGGATCACCAGAATAAGAATTTTTCCAAGTACCAAAAATAGACTTTAAAGCAAACTATTATTTTGTACTTATTAACTGGCAACAAGTTTGACCTTTTGAACCACCTCTTTTCATGAATGTGGTATTTAAAGAAATTGAGGCCATGGTAAAAGTTAGAAAAACAGAGGAACGGTCGAAATATCCATATAATATCCAGCCCAAGCTGTAGAAAGATGTTTTCACTTAGTGTCTGAAAGTGTATATGGAGAAGCGAAGAGACACAGCTTCAAATTGAATAGGATACAATCAAGAAGTCTTATCAAGCATTATAATACCAAGAAGGATTACAACCTTCTGAAAGATATAAATCTTCATAATAATAGAATTAAAAAATCTATGATGTAAGTTTACTTTTTATAAGATTTTGATTTATTGCTTTGACTATTAAATGTATACTTCAAGCATTATTATAAAATTATAATTATTTGTAAGTTTATACTTTAATACTTGAATAATCTGCCAATTTTTCAAATATTTTTCATTAATTCACAATTTTTAATAGCTATTTGTAAAAATGTCAATTTTTAACTTTTTTGTGGGTGCTTGTCCACCAGAAGATATGAATGAATTTTAATAATAATAATAAAAACATTAACTAATATACTCAAAACAATATCTTCTTATCTGGCTCTAAAAAAATTTTGAAAATATTTTTTTTATAAATTTGCAAAAAAAATGTCATTTTTAACTATTTTTGGGGCACTGGAAGATATGAATGGATTTCAATAAAATATATGTAAACTAGTATACCTAAGACACAACTTTTGCACCCTGTGCCAAAATTAATTTCAAAACAAAACAAAAAAAGTTGTAAATTTTCATAAAAAATTCAATTTTTAAATATTTTTGAGGCGCTTGGGGCACCGGGAGATATAAATGAATTCCAATAAAAAATTTATATAAACTAATATACTTAAGATACATCTTTCCTGTCCCATGCCAAAAATAATTTCCAAAAAAAAAAATCCTATACTTTTTGATCCACCCTAGTGCACATGTTCTTCATAGCTCAACTAAAGGTAGGTTAGGGATAAATAAACACTAACCCAATACCTCAGGTGGGGTGGGCAAAGACATAGGCCGTTTGATATGAAACTTGATACTGCTGGAACGATTTTGATGCAACTTGGTATGCATGTTCCTCATTAGCTAACTTGAAGTACTGTAGGGTAGATAAATGCAAATCCAATTCCTCAGGGTAGGGTGGGGCAAAATCTTTTAAATACATGTAACAAGCAAGATTGATCGAAATTAAACTTGATCTTGTTCGAATTGAACTTTGATATATTTCAACATATCAAACTAAAATTTTGGTGCATTTAAATCTTTAATCAATCCTTTAGGATGATGAATGTTATTTTAGTAGAAATGTTTATTTAGAACAACAGGAGCAATTTTCACAAAACATGTTTCATTAGTTAATTTAAACACTTTAATTGTTGAAAGTGTAGTTGAACAATAAATCCATATTGTAAAAAAAAATACTGCAATGAAAAATGGGCCTTATCTCACACCCTTCTGGGTGTTGGTTGGAGGCGAGTCATTGAATGATATTTAACAAATGGACCAATTAACAAGAAATTTTCATGTCCAGGCTTCCTAAAATAATAAGGTGCCCAAAAAATGGGCTAACAATGTAAGAAAGATATTTCAAACTGTATACTATGGTATATATTAAAATGAAAACTTTTATATTATTTTATGAATAACTAGCCGCCTTCGGCGACCAGCTGGTTTGCCCATTTAAAATAGTTTTTATTTTTGTATTTTATTTTAATTATAGCATTTTGCAAAAAACTATGGTAGCAGAGAGGCACTTTTAAAAATAAACATACTTTATTGAAGCTGCATCAAATAAACTTAAAAACTCCTTCAAAATAAAGCTAGCTAACTAACGGACTACAATACATAGTATCCAACAACTATAATCAAACAACAAACACTTCAGTTACGTGCAAGCACAAATTGTTTTTCAATTCCCAACAGGTGACATGATTTGATTGGCCATTGCATCATATGTAACAGGTGGCATGATTTGATTGGCCATTGCAACCTATTGCAACAGGTGGCATGATTTCATGACAGGTGGCCACTGACTGAAGGACATCACTTGATGTTCACCAATAACAACATACCACACTGCCTTTTATACTTAACTGCTTATTTGATTGCAAACATAATAGATATGTTTACATTTTGATATTTCACGACCTGGGAGAACAGCTGGGCAAATTAAACATTAATTAAATCAATTTTATTAAAGACAAATCTTACTTAATATTAAACCTTATCAACAATTTAATTTATCCCAGCATTTCCAACACATTATCCGTCGCAGTTTCAGCCACGATAACTCAGGAAAGATGAACAAAAAAACTGAATATTTTATTGTATTTGAGAGATAGTAAAATATTTAAAGACACAAATTTTAAAATTCTAGCAATACAATTCTGTATGATGCATCACAGTTAAAGAAACTTACAACCGAGTTTCAAATAACTTTCACTCAATTCATCTCATCGGTAGAATGATTAACGCTGAATATGGTCGCGAAAGCCGAACATGCTGAACGCCCATGTGAACAAGTGGGTACAAAAAGTGAGGCGGTAAAAAATTCATAGACATCTAAAAGACCCGGGAGTGCAGGAGGTAGACAATAAAATTTAAAAATTAGTTAGTTCTCCCGAACACTATTGCCTTTTTGTAATTTCTAGTTTCAGGCTGTAATTTCTAGTTTCTAATATCAAATCTGATGAGTTATCACTTGAGGAAATTCAAGTTTGGCAGCAGTACTGTACTCTTAAGCCTAACCAAAATTTTAATAAAAAATTACTTATAATGCAATATACAAAAATTTGAAAGCGTTTTCATGCCTCATAATTTTAATATAGCAGGAAAGCGTGAGATTAAATGCTTGATGAAAGGACTAAAATCATTTCATTCTACTTCACATACAATAAAAACAAACAAATCTGAAATAAAATATCTGTAGCCACACTTTATAAAAATATTACTTTGAAGCAGGTGTGATAAAATATTTCAGAAATGCAATGAATACTAAAGTGAAAATTCTGCTTTGGAGTTAATTTCCCAAGAAAACAATTTATACTATCACAACCGTAACAATTGCAAAAGCGCATGAATAAAAGATTTGCTGAAATAATGAGATGCTTTGAATTTTACTTACAACAATAAAAACATTGTTACAATTCATGTTTTAAAGCATTAATTAAAATTGAATAAAATGTTGCATGGAAATAAGATCGGTGTCTTTGAAAAGCTAATTTTTTTATATTTAATAAGATGATATAAAAATGGTGTTTTTGCGATAATAGGATCCGAAGTTATTCCGGAAAAATGTTAAAATTTAAAGTAATTTTTAATAATTTAAATAATTCTAATCAAAATTTCGAAAAATCCTTTCTTAGTGAGCTCCTACTCCCCAGCAACCGCCTGCCAAGTTTCTAGTCCCAGTAGTTTGTTAGATTTCATGATGAGTAAATCAGTGAGTGTGTCATGGTATTTGCCTTTTACATATAAAGATGATTTCATTAGAATTTGAGAAATATTACTTCAATAAAGTAATATTAATAAACATTAATTTATTTATATAATATTATTCAGTTTCTTGTCTCCCACAAGATTTTGATATGAAAAAGACCAGGCAACATCGGGTACAATGGTAGTAATATATGAACATAAAATTCTATTCATTAAGCTTTCAATGCTTACTTTTAACCTTTATTTCAAAAAGTAAAATCTATCTATAATTTCAAATATATTTAAACTTTTTAAGTAACTAGAAAAAAGATAAATTTTAAGAAGAAAATGATTGAAAATTATAAAATAATTTCTTACAGTTTAAATGAATGCATTTGATTTAAGCACAACTTTAAAAATTGATGTATTAATTCTTCTTTTATTGAATTTTTGCTTTTTATATGTTTATTTTCTACTGATTTATGCAATCTACCAAGAGAAATTTCAAAACTGTGTTTAATTTAGAAGATATTTTTGGGAAAAGAATATTATTTTCAGCTACATTCCTTGAACTAAGAATAGTTCAAGCATAATAAAATTCACAGTGTTACATACGAAAAATCAAATTTATATCTTCTTTACTACTTGTTTTTCTGTTTAAGGTGCAATGTTATATATCATGGAGGGTATACTTGCGATATGTATCAGAATTCAAAGAAAGATGCGGACTATTCATTTAAGGTATTGATTATCCTTCTTCTTTTTTATTATTCTTGTTCTTCAAATAGAAAGTTTATGATAAATTTTAAGTGTTTTAAATTTTCATTTTCAAATAACATTTTTTTTTCCATTGGCATATAATTTATTTTTTAAAATATTAGAATAAATCTAAACTGAATATATATACCTTGTTGATGGAATACTATTTTAATTGTATACACAATTCAATAAAAATGGTTAAAAAAATCTTAGTTTTAGTATCCCTTTTAGAAAAATTTGATTTCATATTTCATCGAAGTATCAAATCACAGTCTCATATTTTGTTCATTGAGTTTGTAATTTTTAAATTTTATGAGAAAAGTTGCTCTTGCTCATAGTTTTCATTGATGGTGACAAAGCAGTTTTCATTTGAAATGAATTATTTTCCTCAGTCAAAACTCTTTTTTTAGACGTAGATAACCACAAAGGAATTAATCCTGACCAGCCTAGGCATGCAGGGAAAACATGAATATCCTGCCTATCCTATAATGGTGTGGGGTCGAGTTTATCTCTCACCGAGACAGGTACAACCCCATAATCGGTAGGAGGTAACTCGACCCCACACCATTACTGTATCTCACTAGGAAACGAGACGCTGCTTACTTATGCAGCAGGTTCTCATCCCCTTATTTGAGGTACCCCTTTTAAGTGTGATAAAGATAAGCAAAAAAAAAAAAAAAAAAACTGTAATCTTGAAATTAAAATGGGTAATGTGCAAATTTAAAGATTGTTTAATTAAAATTTATCATTGCTTAATCAATTTATAGGGGCTGTATTACTTTGATGAAACACTTCTTATTCACCATCTTGCTTTACCATTTAATTCAATATGAAAAAATGTATATAGTACTTCCCTTGAACCTGAATGACAAATAAAAAAAGTCTTTAATATATTTTCTTAGATATGAACAGCAACAAACACCTTTATTAATATATTGCTTTTTTGTTGAGCTTTATAGTATAGTCTAGAAAATATAGTTTGGAAAAGTACCTCTTGTTGATGTGTTAGGTCCAAAATTTGATACACTTGTACTATTTTGTTGTGAAGACAAGTTGTACTATTTTGTTGTCAAATTTTATTCACCTAGCTTATTGCATTTTTGAGTTATCCTGTTCACAGACCAAATTATTCCAAATATTTCAAAATTTTTTGACAGTTGTCATACTTTCTCTGTATACAAAAAAGTAAGGATTCTTATTTCAGTATAATATATATCATACTGAATTTTCATATTTATATTAAGTAATATTTGCTAAAAGTTGAAAGATTTTTTTTCCCTTTTCCCAGGGCCAGAGAAAAAGGTACCAAATTTTTGAAATGTAACCGTTTTTACTGAATAAAGAAGTTTCATAAGATCACGTTTTTTTTTTAAATTTACAAGATTCATTTTATGCCTAAAAGAAAAACAGTATTTTTATCCTCACAAAATGAGTTTGTGTATCATTTGCCACCTTATACATCAGATTTTTCTTAAAATTAATGGTTTGGTTAAGGTAGATTGACATTCCTTTTTGAAGCTGCATGTGGACTATTTTCGGACAGACTTTGAAATTTTGAACCAAATCATGATGCTTGAACCTCGTTTTTCAAACTTGTGCAATACATTAGGGGAGAATGTATGAAAGAATTGAATTTAGCTTACACAAGGAGTATATACCCTTATACATGGTGAGTCTTTGGTGGAATTAAGCCCCAAAGAAGAGATCAAAATTCATAAGTAGATGAATTACTATGTATAAATTTGGACTTATTTACTATGTAAGATTTGGACTTTTACTTAAGTACATCTTATAGCAGGAAATTAAAAGCATTTGAAAGTGATTTTGGTGCAATTAAGGACCATTAAAATTGTTACAGAAAAATATTAGAAAGTTCATCTTGAGATTCAATTTCTGGCATTTTTTAACAGCATTTCTTTTGTCAGTACTTGGTAAATGTAGGAGTTATAGTTGAAAGTTTAATTAATTTAAAATTTTGATAATTACTTCCAAATTACACTAACAGACAAATGATTTAGAGAAAAAGTCTCCCACCTCTTGTGTTAATTAGTAGACACCCTGATTTTTAAATGATTGTTGCTGTTTGTCTTAAATCATGGCAATTTATTTTGTAGGTATGGCAGAAAACCACTACTCAATGTAAACAATGCCCAAGATGCAAAACTGCTATTGAGAAAATTGCTGGATGTAACCGCATGAGATGTAGCTCTTGCAATGGAGTATTCTGTTGGATATGTGTGCAGGAATTTCGCACTGATCAGGACGTTTATAATCACATACATTCTGCACACAGAGGAATGTTATTTGTTTAAAATAACATTCAGTGATCACATATGAAAGGTTGTTAATACAATGAAAAATGCCTAACTGAATTTTAAAAATTCACATAAGAAAATTCTTTATGAATCAGCCAAATGTGAGATAATGTACAAGAAAATCTGTTGAATCTATAAGCGCATCTATGTTCCTGTGATAGTTCAGTACAAATGCAGAGCTGAAAAAGAATTGAATACTCACATTAACTAGAATAAGTTTCCTTCATTTGTTAGTCAGTATAATATATAAACTTAAAAAATATTGCAGTTTGATAAATTTGCCTTTCAGGTGTGGCAAAAAACCACTACTCGGTGCAAACAATGTCCAAGATGCAAAACAGCAATCGAGAAAATTGCTGGATGCAACCACATGACCTGCGCCTCTTGCAAGCAATCCTTCTGTTGGGAACGTGAAGGAATTGCACCCTCTAAATGATATTTATGATCATGGATATTCTCATCAATGGACATTTGCTTAAAATCACAATGAGTAGTGCATGGAAAAATTAAAAATTCCAGCCATTTAACTACCAAAATCTGTATATTTTTTATATATGTGTACAATTCATTGTCTTGCTCATTTTACATATTATTTTACAATAAGAATTTATGTGTACTTCACATTATTTTGAGGTACAGTTTAGATGAAAAGTATTATACTAAATGGATTTTAAAACTGCTAACTATTGATAGAACTCTTAATGCCATCACAAAATAAAGATTATATAAGTGTGCTGCTTTTTTTTTTTTTTGTTAAAACACAATTTCTTGTTAATTAAAAGATGTTCTATTTTTTTAAAATCATAGATGTGTTTGTAGCTCTAACTTCTAATGATTATTTTGTTATTTTATATGTATTCAGGTATTAAAATGTAAGAATCATGTCTGAAATTTTATCGTTGTCAAATTTTTGCTGAAGTAATTTTAATAAAAATGGTTTTATTATTATATTTATGATCAGAAAAATTGTTATATTTATTGTGTTTTTATATAGACACCAATATGAATATAATGCAGAAAACCTGTAGAAAATAAGAACATTACCAATCTTAATATAAATAAAAACCATTGTGGGTATGTATGTTTGTATGTATCTATGTTCCACATCTCCTCCAAAACCACTGCACTGATTTTAACCAAACTTTGTACACTTATTAATCAAGACAAGGGGAAGATTACTGTCAACCTTTTTAAAGCGCAAAAGTTAATTAAACAGTCAGTTAATTAAAAAATAACCGAAACCGTTTTTCTGCTGTAAGTTAGGAGAAAATTATCTCCCAAAAATTATTTTTATTCCATCTTGAAGTTCAAAATTTTACCTTTTTAATGATATCAATTTTATGTCTGTGACATTTTTCCTTCAATTTTTATTAATTTTTCAAAATTTAATAAAAAGTTGACACGCAGACGATTTTAAAATAAATTTAATGATACTAGAGTTGATACTGATGAGTTGCTAGGCAACGATGTAATTACTTTGCCATTATTATTATTATTTTTTTTTCAAATATCGTTTGACAGTTTTTTCATTGGTTCTTAAAGAATTCTAAAGCTTATTTAGTTAAGATTAAAAAATCACTGCAGTTCATATCACCTGTCATTTTTACCTGCGTTTCCTAACAAATAATAAATCGTTAATAATATATTAAATGTGAAAGTGTGTCTTGTCTGTCTGTTTGTTACGCTTTCACGGCCAAACTACATGTAGAATAACTTATTTTTAATGTTAAACATCATGTGATCGTAAAGAAAGCCACGATTATGTGATCTTTCTGAGAAAATAAGCAAATTATTTATTTATGGAATAATAACTGAAATTACTCAACTCGACGCTTGATTTCCATTTTTTGAAGTTTGCAGTATATTTAGTTATTTTTAATTGTATCTTTTCCTTATCAGATTTTATTCAAGAAATTGACGATGGAACAGAGTTGCAAGAGTTTTTAGATTCAAATTTAGAAACTAATGTGAATTATAACTAAAGTAAAATATACGAAGATATATTTTGTTTTACGTATTCTGTTGAATGGTAGAAGCGGATGACATATAGCATGGTGGATGATATATTCCACAGATTGTAAGGGCCTGAGGGTACAATTGAGTACAATGATGTAATTTACAATAACAGAGAATATATGAGGAATAGAGAATGGTTGTTGAATTGGTAATTTTAGCACTGACTAATGAAAGTTTAGGTCAGATAAATGAAAAAAAAATATGTCGTATATGAAGGGATATATCGTCTTATATTACAGAATATCTATCTGTAGATACGCTAATGGGCAATAACGAGTAACATCATATCCTGTAGAGTTCTTAAACTCCTTAGGATTGTCAGGGGTACCTTCCGACAAGCCGAGATTAAAAGTCGGTGTGCCAGTACTATCGATACGTAACCTCAATGTACCGAGACTGCTCACAATTACAAATTGCACACCTAGGTTGAAACATCGTGAGAGTGCTTAAAAACAAGAGAGTGTTTTAATTTCACGCATTCCGATAATACCGAAGGATTTACCATCCAAGTTCAGAAGGTAAAAATTCCCTTTAAAATTAGCATTTGGCAGTCTCAGGGCCTGACACTCAAAGGTGCAGGCGTACATTTGGAAAAACCATATTTTCCCCATGGGCAACTATATGTGGCGTGTTCATGTGTGTCCAGACCATAAAACCTCTATATCCGTGCAAAAAAACTTAAAACAAAAAACGTCGTATGCAAAAGTGTGTTAGCATAGATAAACAAATTACCTAAATATAAAAACATACACTCCTGTTAGTCGTCAAATTATGTATTATCAATTGTTAAAACTTTTAATTTCCCCTTTCAACATGTAATGAAACATTTACATTCGTGAATTTAAAAAATTTAATAATTCAAATTTTTCGCGCACGAAGTCGCGGGTAACAGCTAGTATCATATATTTTTGAAAATACTTCTGTAATAGAATTTTATAATGAAACAAAATCAGTGAAGAATTCCGATGAAAGCACAAGGACATAAAATTTGGAATTAATTAACTTTAAATTGCAGTTAAAGAATATACCAATACTTTTCTAGAGCTAGAAAAACTGAACTAGGAATTAAGATTCTTATTGTAGTTTTGAATTTCAAAATTTAAAAAAAAAAAAAAAATCTGTGCTAAAATTAAAATTCTTTCCTGTCAGCTGATGACATCAGCAGAGTAATTTGTTTTAATCAAAGTATGTCATTACCTGCAGTTACATGTTCCTAGGCGGCAGTATGATCTGGATACAAATGAATAATTTAAATTAATTAATATGGATGAAATTAATAATTTTAAACATATAATATTTTCTAATTTGTAAATAGTTTTTTTTTCAATACTTAATTTTTCTTTTACTAAAAAATATTAATTTTGGCAGTTTAAGCCAGGCAAAAATAATGACCCCAATTTTATTTTCCCACCAACTACAAAACTATGAAGCTTAAATATATTTTAAATATGTTAATATCAGAAAGGTAACAAAAATTTTAATGAGACTCATTTATTCTATTTATATATATATAAAAGAACCAGTTGGAAAATATATAATCAATATACATGATTTACAGAAAGTCATATGAACATGATAAACTTCATAAATAACATTTAACTGAAAATCACTGATACAGTTCACATTATTCAGCTGGCGAACACAAAAAACCTTTTCTGAACATGAAATGGAAATAATTTGCAAAATAAATTACTGAAAACAAATTATCAGCAGAAAGCTATTATTTATTATGTTTTATTAGTGAAAATAAGTTTAAGCATTTAATTACAATTTATATCTTTACGTATAATTATTAACAGTAACAACCCTAAACTCCCATGAATTTTGATTTAACACTGGATAATTTAGGAGCTAGATTTTTAAAAAATCTTTGGTGGAAAATTAGCTCTCAGAGAATACAATTTTATATTATAGACCTTATTAAATGTTTTTCATTTATTTATAGAAATCTGAAAGGATCAAACTGCAAAGGTGACGGGATAATTTTTTTCTTAACCTGTACCCTATGTTAACTCAAGCAAATGAGGATAATAATAAATAGTTTTATTTTTAATGTGCAAGTGGTTTTAGAACATTTCTCATTTTGAAAAGAAAAATTCATACCAGAACAATGATTAAAAAGTGTAGAATAGCTGAAACAGAAAAAAATTAAATTGGCCATAACAACAATTTTAACCTTCGATGCAACACAAGTTAAATAAATTAAAAAATGACATGCAAAACAATACCGATTTACAACACACAAGGAAAAATTTTGTCAGCATTTCAACTTAAAAAGCAGTTCACAACAACAAATGTGACTGGTTATGTCACATTTTTACTTATTTTGTACAAGAATTTACAGATATTATGTACATAAATATAAAGCTCTAAACGTTTCATGATTTAAAACTACATATTTCAAACATTCACAATACTTACAAGCATTGCAATAAAATAATACATAGTTTTTAGTGACCTACATAAAAAAATTCAAAGAAAAATCGCTTTCATTTTAGTTAAAATCAGAAGTGCAAACATAATATTAAAAAAAAAAAAAAAGAATGAAATTAGAGTTTGAAATATTTACAGTTACAAATGAGTTAAAGGTTGATACTGAAGTACTAAAAATGTACATTATTGCTAAATTACCTCAAATAATTTGCATAGTTCTTCTCTATGTCAATTTACACAGTCTTCTCAGTTTTAATTTGAATAAAATAAATTTAGTCTGTAGTAAATCACTAATTTATATAAATGCTTGTGTAAGAGAAAATTAACAGTTCTTTAATTTTCTCTTGTTGGCAAAGCAGATATTATGTCATTAAATCGTTGCAATTTGAGATGCCAGCCCATGGAAATTATCCACCTCTCCACTGATACCCTGTAATTAGTTTCCCGTCCCTGTCTTTTATTTCATGCGTATTGGCTAGGTTTATTGCTAATGTGGGAATAGGTAACTGAATGGGTGTTCAAAAAGAACCACATATCTTATCCTCCATACGAATTCAAAACAGTGGCAAGCACCTTAATTGTTTTTCAGCTGGAATCCCTATTTTAAAAGACTTTTTTTTGAGAATTAATCTATATCTAATCTAAAATTTCACCAAGAAATTTAAAACACTAATCATATAGAATTTCATTGAATTATAATGAAGAAAAAAAGTAAATAGAAGTTAAAATTAAAGTTATCTGTTCTCTGTATAAAAAATGCCAAAATCTGTCCTTTTTATGAAGTGCAATATACCCAGGTTTATTTTAAATTTTACCTATATGTGTCTGGTATTCTTAGCAGAATTTATCAGAGTTATAGATGGCAGCATGATACATCAATGACTGGCACTGTAACATCAAATAAATCTTATATCTTTATTGATGTTTAGTTTATCAGGAGATTGATGAGGTGATGAAGCTACCTAGGTGGACAGGACATTTCTAGTAATCAATATTTATTAAATAAATTCGGATGTTCTCGGAACTTTTTCAAAAAACAAATACAAAATTTTTTTTAAGTGACAAATGTATGATGATATCAAAGCTCGAGAAAGATAATTAAGTTAATGCTGTTTATTTTTATGGTTCTTTACTAGTTATATCAATTACTTAAATTTCAACAACTTTTTACATGGCAAAATACTTTTCTTTTTTAATAAGCAAATCCTGGAATCAGTATACATGATTCTAAAAATTACTACTGATAACAATTTTGAGTCATAAAATAGATATTGTTCCCAAGCAATTTGGATAAAAGCTGATAGCTTGCAAAGTAACTTTCATCTTTTAAGTTTAATTTGTGTAATTAATATTTTCTAAAATAAGTATTTTTATAATTTGAAAAACACATTTAAATGTACCATGCCACAACATAAGAGATACATAACTCTGTATAATTTTATTTTAATAAAAGATTTAATTTTGGGGAAAAAACAGCTTCTCCAAATCAATAACCATGCATAGCATTCTGGTTCGGCATAAAATAGTTGACATTCATATGTAGGTTTAATTATGTTTATGCAAATACATATTGACTTTTGTAATTATCTGTTTCACATTTGGGATTCTGGCAAGAGTCATGCATGTAATCTTTTGATCAAAAAGAAATATCAACTCCAAAGTTGTTAGTTACAAATGTTTAAGCCATGAATGATGCAAAAAAGAAAACATTCACAACATTCTTAAGTATAAAACTTTGAGAAAACTGTTAAAATATAATTTTTACACCTCAAGTAAGTAAGCATTCAGCATTGCTTTAATATTATTGCAATGAGTGAAACATTTAAGAGCATTTTTCATATGAAAATTTTATTGTATTTAAAACTATGAAATATCAAACAGAAGCATCTCTATCTGGAATTATCCCAAGAAAAGGGGACATCCTTTGCTTTTTGGAGTTCATTGTAATGAAACAAAATACATAATTATTCAAAAGTAAAAATCAAAAAGGATTTTAATTATCATGTATATTATAAATATACCTTCGGAAAGATCAATTTCAACTTCCGTTATAGAAGCCTTTTCTTCTTGACATTAAATTCTGAAAATCACAGCTTTATAAAAGGCAGTCTTGTCTAATATAATTTTTAAATTGATAAACCTGAATAATTCATATAAGCTCGAGATTTTATTCTCTTAAAATCTCAAACACTTTTCATTATTCAAAGAGTATGTACAAAGAAGACTGGCAAAATTTTGAAAAGCTGTTGATTTCGGCCATGGAATATTAGATTTTACTTCCAGTGTGCAATGCGTGGTGAATTAACTGCCATTTCAGATTTAAAAACACAATAACCAAACTATACAAAAATAGTTTTAAATAGTATTTTAAGATGCATATGTGAGTTTTAAAAAAATTATTTGACATGCATATAAAACTGCAATTTTTCTGCCCCATCTATAGCACTTGAAGTAGAATGTTTTTGAAATGAGCATTTTCATTGTGCTTTAAATATTTGTCGCCATTCTATATCACTAAGAATAAAAACTATTTACAAGTAACCTAAAACTACTATGCATATATTACAAGGTATTTCATAGGCATTAAAATTTTTGGGCTTGTCATGCTTCGTCTCAATTTGCAACAATCAGCACTAGTGGTATTATCTAAAGTGTTGGATGATTAATTTAAGTTTTTCAGAGCTACTTTGAAGTTCTTGCCTTTTACACTCTAGATGGTGCTTTTCTTTGAGAAGTTCCTACAAAAGGAAAAAAAAAAAAGAAATATTAATTGAGAATAATTCATTGTCATTAAATAAAGCAATGATATATATGTTTTATTTATTAAAATTTCACATAAATAAAAGAATGGATAAGAATTTAAATTCCCATTCTCTGCCAAATTTTTTACAAAATTAATTGAAGCCCCTTCACAGAATAATACATCCTCATTTTTTTCATACTTGTCATGATGCTGTTTATTTAATTCTTATAAAATTTTATTACCATTAACTTATTTATTTTTTACCAAGAAGCAGAAACCGCCTTTAAAAAAAAGGAATAAGTAAATTTTTATTACCTTCTATTTATATTTTCATTTCGTCAATTTTCGGGAAAAAACTACCCACTTTTTTTATGTTTTTTTCTGCTTTAACAAAGCTTTACCAAATTCAGCTAAGAACCTAACAGTAAGTAAACGTGAAAATACCTATACATGATTAACCCTCTGATGGGTTTACAGGAGTCAAGACTTGTGCATCAAATTATTATGAAATCGAATAATTTAAAATAGTGCACTACAGTTTTAATGAGTGTAGTCACTCACTCTTTATGCTGAACATGTAGCACATGTCTAATTATAATATTCTTTAATGACTCAAATTAAATTTTCCATTCCCTAAATAAAATTTTATTTTTAGCATTCCTACATCTGAATATTCATATGTAAAGGAAAAACGACTATATGTTGAGAGTTGGTTTATATTTGGTATAACGAATTTTTCATTGTACGTATGTATATCTGTCTAATGCATTGCATAGATAATTATTTTTAATTATTGTATTTTTATTATGATATAATTTATATTTTTATGAATGTTTATGTGACATAATACTTTTTTTAAAAATATTCCCCATCAACCTTTAAAATGCTCCATATCCCATAGGTGAGTGGATTGGTGTGGGTGCAGTGGAGCTGGAATGGCATTCCGGCACTGCTTTTTTTTTTTCTAATGAGAAATAAATAACAAAAAATTGTGAAAACGTCCTTAAAGCAGTGCTATTTTTGTTACCCTGGTCAGAGCGTTCTGGTATTGCTTTTAGAGTGTCCCGGCACTGCTTATTTTGCGACTACACCACTGTGTGGGTGATAAATAAACATCTGCTAAATTTTTCTGCTAAGTTTAAGTCACCAGCATACAGATGATGCCACAGGTATACAATATTATTCCACATATTATATATTATTACACATACACAATATTATTCCATTATGCTTGTAATATATTTTACAACATAACAAAATATCAATTACGAATATAGAATAACATCTGTTTTCTTTTTGAAAAATAATTCATTCAAATATATAAATATAGCACTCAATTTTCAAGAAAAGAAAGCAAAATTATTAAATATTGAATAAATATTACGATTAAAATTTATATTTTATGTAATTTTTAAACTTTAGAATATTTGTCAATGAAAATTTACATCATGACAAAAAATATAGCAACTTTTCTTATATTTTAATAAATTTTTTTTTATAAATTAAAGACAGAAAACATTAAATATTTTTTTTATTAATTTAAAGACAGAAGAAAAGGAAAGTTTAAACTCTTTTTTATCAGAACATCATATGTTACTTTACCTCTGTTTTCTTTCGAAGGCACTCTACTTCAATATTTGATTTTTCATTTAAGGCTTTTAACTTTTGGCAGCTTTCTGTCAGAAATTTCCTTTCTACATTTTGCTCTAGAAAAAAAAAAAAAAAAAAAAATCATCATATATAGTTTTTTCTGAACCAATGAATTTAAAAATAATCAAAGAAGTATTTCTTTTACTTCATATTTTGAAGAATGAAAAGTATCTATTGAAGTATGCCAGGGATAGGAATTAACTCTATCTTGTAATACTGTCAAAATACATCTATAATTCATAGTATATTGCCATATTTAACTCATTTACATGTAGTCATATATTGTAAACTGCCTTTAAGTATATAATATCGAATGCTTCCAGAGAAATTTTTTAAAGTTATATTCATCAATTTCCTTTTACGTGATTTAGAAAGAAAAAAAATGCATATTTTCATTCAATATTCAATTTCAAAATTTTGCCATATTCGGTAGAAAATATATGTTTTATGTGTCACAATATTAAATATTTCAAAATTAAAGTCATTGGCCTCATAAATATTTATTATTAAGTTTATTTAAAATAAATAATGAAATCTGTATTTGATAATCTGAAACTTACTGTCATAAAAGAAGAATTTAAAATGAAAAAAGAGATGTATATTTCTTTTATTTTTAACAAAGGAGATAAGCATATTTCAATTTAATTATTAAATATGCAATTAGAATCATAGTGTAATTAGTAATAATATCATAACCAGTCAGAGTTGAAAAAGCACAGAATTATATGCAGTAAAACCCCAGTTAACGAATTAGGGTTAACCGAACCCGGGTTATCCGAAATGCCTCTGAAATAGCAAATCCAAAAACATGTACTGTACCAAACAGGAATAATCACAAAGGCAAAACTTTTTGCAATAATATCCTCACTTTTAAGCCTCCCCAAAAAGGACAGCAAAGAATTTTAGAATGCTAAAATTAAAATTACAGTGGCTTACATTTGTTTTTGGACTTGTGTTTTTGAAACTTACTTATGAAGAAGATCATCCAAATATTAAAGGATTTACTTCAAAATTTTTTCATATAAACTTCCTTCTGTCTATGATAAAACCTACATATTGTAATGAAAATAAATTCAATACCTTTTCTGAAAAAAATTAATTTACCGAGAAAGTGTTGAAAACAATTTCACGTAAGTAATTGGACACTTTGAAAATTCAACAAAAATATGCAAATAATCAAATATTTTAATACTTTATTGGGTATCCTTTAGCTGAAATTACACTTTTAATACGTTTTGGCATGGATTCAACTAGTTTTTTTGTTTACATTTCTATATTTGAAGTAAACATGGCCTGGCGTTACAAAGTTACAACAAATTCTATTATGAATTTAATCATAGAACATTTTAAAGATGGTAAAAGCATCAGAACTATTGGAAAACTTGCTAAAGTAAGTCATTCAACTGTTTTTGTTAGTATAAAACGATGGAAACTACGTGGAACTGTTGAAAATGCATTGAAATCAGGAGCTCCTCACAAGCTAACTCCCAGGAAATGAAGTTTTATCATGCATAAAATCGGGAAAAATCCAAGATTTAGTGCAGTGAAACTTACAACAGAATTAGAAAAAAGATTTGCAATAAAAGTAAACTCTGAAACTGCTAGATGAGTTACCAGATTATATGGGTTCAACAGTAGAGTTGTCAGAAGAAAATATTTCGTTAATTAAAGAACAAGAAAGGTACGTCTGGATTTTGCAAAATCCATGGTAAATAAAGATATATCGTTTTGGGAAAGCATCATATTTGTGGATGAATCAAAATCTAACATATTTGGGTCTGATGGCGAAGAAGTGTGTGGAGAAAGCCCAATGAAGAGCTCAATCCGAAAAATCTATTGCCAACTGTCAAACATGGAGGTGGATGCATAATTGTTTGTGGATGTTTTGCTGCTTCTGGTATGGAAAATTTAGTTTCATTGACAATAATATGGACCAATATAAGTATCCTGAAAGAAAACTTGAAAATATCTGCCCAAAAACTTGGAATTCAAAACACATTCAAGTTGTATCAAGATAATGATCCCAAACATACAGCCCTAAATGTTCACTTATGACTGCTGTACAACTGTCCCAAAGTTATCAAGACTCCACCATAT
The DNA here is from genome assembly GCA_013235015.1 of Araneus ventricosus. NCBI lineage: Eukaryota > Metazoa > Arthropoda > Arachnida > Araneae > Araneidae > Araneus > Araneus ventricosus. Next base: position 61,219 of record BGPR01000638.1, read on the forward strand.
TCTCCAGATTTAAATCCAATTGAAAATGTGTGGGATAAACTGGAGAAAAGAACAAGAAAACATGATATTTCTTCGAAAAAACAACTTAAAGCAGTATTAACAGAGGAATGGAACAAAATTGAACATTCTTACACAAAAAAGTAAAAAAAACTAGTTGAAACCATGCCAAAACGTATTAAAAGTGTAATTTCAGCTAAAGGATACCTAACAAAGTATTAAAATGTTTGATTATTTGCATATTTTTGTTTATATTTGTTGAATGTTCAAAGTGTCCAATTACTTATGTGAGATTATTTTTAACACTTTCTCGGTAAATTAATTTTTTCAAAAAAAGGTATTGAATTTATTTTTATTACAATATATAGGTTTTATTACAGACAAAAGAAAGTTTATATGAATAAATATTGAAGTAAAATCCTTTAATATTTATATGATGTATTTAAAAGTAAGTTTCAAAAACACAAGTGTCCAAAAACAAATATGAGCCACTGTAATAGGTATTAACATATTAAATACGATATTGTTTACCAGTGCCTGTCAGACGAATTTTGCCTGAACTTGCCGGTGCGACGGAGGGTTAACTTTAAAAAAGAACATAAGTGTAGTCTATAAAGAGAGGTTTGAATTCGTTTTACACTCAAAACATTTCAGGATCACATACTGTAAAAACATACAAAATAGTAATAGATGCTCATGGCTTAACCGAAAAAATTCTTATTCAAAATGGTTCCCACCTTTAGTTCCGATAACCAGGGTTGTGCTGTACACGTGTTAAGAACATCAATTGCAGATTAGAAGTTATTACTACTATAATAGCCCAGATCTCTCGGTAACGCTCCGACGTCACCAACAATAAAACTCATGCCATAGCACTGCGAGACGTTAAACATCATTATTTCACTGTTAGAGAATCTAAATTTCAGTAATTTTAAATTTAAAAGAGTAATTGTCATTCTAATTTCAAATTTAATAGCTCTAAAATAGTGAAATAAAATTTTCTATCCATTGATATAAAATTTATCTTACTATGATCAATAGTTCCCGAGAAATTTTAAATTATATTAATCATATATTTCAAATTAATTTTCGTTTTTTAATAGAAAGTAGTAAATTGAGGTAGTCCTATATCATGCACGTGATATAGTTTGGACACCACGATGCAAATGATTATTTATTGCAATCGAGATGATATAATTTGATAATCTTTTTTGGCAACGTTTGACAAGCAGAGAAGTGATTTGTTTCGATTAGAATTTCGAAAATGAATTCCTTTGAAATTTTAACTTACGTTTGACAAGCTGAGACTTCCATGGTTATTGAATTATAATAAAATTGTTAAACAACAAAAAATACTTCACACGGAATGTTGTTTACAGAGATTAAGGAAAAGGTTTTTTGAATAAAGAAATATGTAAATAAAAAAATATTTCCTGTCATAAAACACATTTATTTTATTTGTTTTCAATCAATGTTAAACATTTCTCTCGCATATGTATCTATTTAAACACGTCAAATTTGACGGGTAATCTCTCGAATGGCAGAGGCAATTTGTATCCGTCATACCATGATGGGTGATTTTCTAGTTCATGAGTATGGGTCCAATATTAAACAAAGTGCTTTAACAAAAAATATACAAACAAACATAACAAAAAAAGTGAAAATTAAAATATTTTCTGGTGTGTGAGGGGAACCTATCTCTAAAAGGTGGTCATTAGAGGAGCATACCCCACACATAAATGTATTTAACTTCCAGACTAGGAGATTTATGGTCAGGAGAGCTCAAATTTTTTCAATCTCCCATTTAGATCAAATTTTGCAACCTTCTCAAAAAGAACATAACAAGCAAACTTGTTCCTAATAGAAATTCATCCTCATCATCATCAGGAACAAGCCTAAGATACTATTCCATGTAATTATTTATTACCCAACAATCTTAACTTAAATACCCAAGTTTCTAGCTGTTGACTTTTTTCGAATATAGCCATCAATATGCCAGTGAAATAGCTAGAACTTGCATTTATCTCACAGGAAAATTACAGCAGATTGATGGAAAAACAAGTATTAAGAATTTAATTATTCCAAAATACAGTACATATAAAAATTATGATGTATTACACTAACATGTATGAGGTAACTAACATATTTTAAAGACACAAATGATTGCATTTTATTATTAAGTATAAATAAATATATAATTTTGTTTTAAAATGACCTAAAAAAAATTTTATTTATAAAAAGTAGTGAAATCAGCAATATTAAATATTTGATGAATATTCTAATTTATCTAACATTTCCACTATTAAAACCTCAGAGTAAGTTTAGTTTTTAAATAATTTTATTAGTCAAATAATTTACCAGATATATGGCACTCATATGACTCCATTATAGCTTCGATTCCAGGCCATCGGAAAGGAGGCTTGTATTCCAGATAAAACCAGTCTGATTTTTCGGACACTGCACTGACAGGAGATTTTTGGAATGAAGATTCTAAAGGAACAATAGGAGGAATATTCTTCTTTTCAGCTAAAAAATTAAAAAGATTGTTACAACTATTTTGAGCATAGACAAACTATTTAAATATCTGCTAAAAAATGGGCAATATATATATATATATAGATGAAATGTATTCATTGTTGTAGTTGTTACATAACAAAACAGGCCGAGTTATTCTAAATTTCATTTTATTATGGGAGAGTAACGGAATGTACGTACATCTTAGTATAAGGTTTCAAGCCAAAAGCGAACAGAAGATCCCTGCTTTTTCTCAGGTAGGGATTTAACAGACAGGCATGTGATCAAAGTGAAGGGAATAATAGCTATTTTTAGTATATTACGTAAGTGTTTTAGGGAAAATGCATGGCGACAATAAATCGCTGATTTCGCGAGTTGTGTGCTCGCGGAAACGATTAAAATATTCTTTTAGTAATAAATATGCCAAGACGAGATATTTAATATTCCTCCAGAGCGGGAAATAGAACAAAACTGGAGTTTAAGAAAAGTGATTTTGGAATACATTAAGACTATAAAATATATAATATTAGAATTTAAAATAAAATTAAGTGAGATTATTACATATATGTATGTTGTTATTAAGTGTTCCCAAATTCAACAAGATAAATTCTATAATTTAAAATAAAGGGAAGGAACTAGCCCACAGGTTGCAATTTTTTTTTCCTTTTGTAAAGAGCCATTTTAAGAATTATATTTACCAAAATAATAATTATGGAGCTGCAAGTCAGCAACTTGAATTATGAAATATACATTTCTGAAAATTGAGTCTAAAGAGCATTTAAAATGATATCAAATTTGTTTCACTTAAAAGTGCCATAATAGAATTACAGCACTATTCAATTTTTTATTATTAATTCATTTACAATAGCCAAAATTATAATTGTAGAATTAAAGTAAAAAAAAAAGTGATTTTAAAAACTTTATCATTTTTCTTTGGTCAGACTATATGCTGTGCTTCAAAATATCTTATCAGGGCCGGCTGGAGGGGGGTGCGAACAGTGAGACTGCACAAGACCCCGTGATGCTGACGGATTTTACAAAATGAAAATGCCTTTTTGTTATTTGTTTGTTTTTATCCGAACATACATGTAAAACATTGCAGAAACAGAACTGCGAGTTATACATTATAACGTATAATTCGGGAAATAGCTTAAGTTAGTTTCAGGAGATAACATTCAACACATTCCTTGTTCCCGAGACAATTGCTTCAGGGATTTCTGTGGGGATCCACATCTGTTCCCCTAATGGTCAGCAGATAGTCTTTCCCAGGACAGCTTAAAGAGACATCTCTAGATAAATATTTTGTCTTTGGCTTAACTAGTTCTAAATTGAGCACATCTGTTCCCCTTGTGTGTAACAGGATTGCTAAACAATGATGAATAACATATGTCAAAGGGGTTTTTCGTTTTTCTTGTAAAAAGTGTGGTTTTCCAGAATCAATGAATTCATCGTAAGTACTTTCTAAAAGGTATTCTGTTAAATCTATCCATCCCATTATCAATCCATCAGAGACACACACTTTGGGGTCCCCCCCCCCCATCTTCTTCTAATCTAGCTCTATGTTAAGCATATGTATTTCTCTTGTGCCCAGTAGAACTGCTAAGTGATGATGAGGAACATATCACAGGGGTTTCTCTCTTTTCTTGTTAAGTGTGGTTTTCCAGCATCTATAAATTCATCGTAGGTACTTGTTAAAAGGTAGTCTGTTACATCTATCCCTAAGAGTTTAACCAATAGTAGTGAATCTGAAATATTGAATCTGGAATATTATTTGGATTGTGTGAAACACTACGGACAACACAATGAGTCTTCTCGGAAGCTTAATTTTCAGTTTAATAGTTTGTTTGCATTCAGAATATCAGCCACACAGCAAAATAAAATATTCTGCTTTTGTTCTTGCAGAAAAATTTCAGGTATGCTATTTTTTATCTCTTTTTTTTATAGTTATTCATTAAACAACATTTCTTTTTATATTTCCAAAAAGGAAATTTTAATATTATATTAGGCTATCAATTTAAAAAACAATGTAGTTTCCCCTTTGGTTTTTGTAGTACAATATTTTTGCTATTTGTTATTATTGAATACATTTCAGAAAAAAGATTTTTTTTATTAACACATGACAATTGGTTGTTTTCTACTCTTTTACATTGTGAAGTTAACATTATAAAATGTTACTTATTTGGAATCTCTTTATTATTTTGACAAACTACATATCAAAATCATTTTGATAAGTTTTAAAATATATGAAGCATTTTGAAGATTGATTTAATTTAAATATCCTACAACCAAAACTATCAGTAGGTTGTGCATAGTTGTAGATAAGTTTGTGATCAGGTGATTAACCTTTTTAGTTTTATCTTTTTGGTCTATTTGTTATTAAATATGAAGAAATAATGAGCTCAACTTTTAAGAATTCATGTCATAATTCTAAGTTAAAAGAAATCATTCATACAGTATGAAATTTTATTTTAAAAATGTAATCATAAATCGACAGAAAAATTTAAAGGGCGGGAGGGACTTTCTCTTTCAACTGACTGCATGGTTAAAAGTTATTTAAAGTTTCTAGAACTTTCATGTTTTGAAACTCTAATTGAACCTATTTTCTCATTTTATAATTTTAATTTTAGCATTGAAAGTTTTCAAACTGAACAGTTTTTAATATTTCCTCACAAAAGCAGGAAGACAGCACACATTTTTACAACATGTGTTCGCAAAAAATAATTGAAGAATTTTTTTATTTAAAAAGGAATGCCTGAATTCAATTATCATATTCAAATAGCTATTTCAAAATGTGAATGTCAAATGATTTAATTTGCACTTGCATCAAATAATTGAATCCTCTTCAGTCCCAATGACTGAGCAACCTCTGCATTATTTAAAGTTATTTATAAGTTTAGCTGAGTTTATACTTTTCTCTCTCTCTGAAATATATTTATAGTAATTCGTATTTAGCATTGAATATTCAGTATGTTTCTGTCCTCATTCTACAATAATGGAAGCACACAAAAAATTGTGTGCTTTCATACTCGAATTGAAAAGTTTATAAATATTTAACATTTCTTTTGTTCAAAAATTGCTATGGAGGTTTTAAAATTTATGCTTTCTTACGGAGAGGATTTTTTCCCAAATCTCAGAAATGCACTTCAGATACTTTTAACAATTTCAGTGTCTGTTGCTAGCTGTAAATGCTCATTCAGTAAACTAATATTAATATAGTCATTTTCTCGAGCAACCATGGGAGATGCCTGAGTGATCTTGCATTTCTTAGCATCAAAAAATACACTTCTCATAAAATTAATTCGATGGAGTAATTGATGAATTTTCCTCCATAAGAGCTAGAAAAGTGTATGTTTAATCGAAATCCAATATACTTTGAACTATTATTTGTCTAGTATAACACTACATTACTAAGTATTGAATATTTGGATCATTTAACCTTCCAGCAGTCGCGCGTATTGTAAAATATACTTATAATTTGCATCGAATTACTTGCTTATGTCATTCTTTTATAAATTTAAGTGCAATTTTTATTTATATAATTTTTATTTAGTATGGAGCTACTAAATACAGATTACATAAATAAAAGTTGCATTTATTTTTGTAAAATAACACGATATAAATATATAATACGATGCACGATACAAGTATCTCGTACATACGCGCGACTTCTGGAGGGTTAAACTTTTGCCTTTTCATAATTATTTTTGATTAATTAATAACTATTATTAAATTAACTTTATTATTGATTTCGGGTAGGATAATGTTTTTAACAATTTTAGCATTAAAGTTTGTATGTTGGTCATATTAAATTTAAAAACTATTTTAATTATCAAAAATTATTTTTAAAATTATATTTCTTATATTCTTTATGCATAAATTATGCTCACTTATTAATTATGTCCTTTTCCAACCTGAGCAATTTAATAATTACCAAAATGCAATAAATCATTATTTTGTTATACAAATTTTGTTGCAAGGCCCCGCAAATCAACTTTGAACCAGGCCCTGCTTTTGTTTGGGACAGCCTTGTATTTTATAATATATTACCTTGTATGAATAATAAAATATATATACTTCATAAAAACTAAGATCAGTATATAGTTTGTAATGAGATTTCTGTTGTTGAATTTCTAGAGGAAGTTTGTCGAAATTCGATGAATATGATGTTACTTTCATTTTCAAACAAGGCGGCAGATTTACACTGATTTCTTACATGATTTTTAATAAAACCCAGGTTTGAAAATGTCTGTTCCTAAAATTCGCGATTTTGGAAATAGATTGATTGATCTCATCAAAAGAAAGGATTTAAAGCTATGCAGTAATAATATGTGCAATATCAATTTGCATGCTATCATGTTAGGAACTTTTTCTTTTACTTGAATTTAATATTTTAGTTTCTTTATATTTATATAATATTTATTAAATTGAAAAGAAATACAATTATGCATTAAAAGAACAGCAGATCGCTGGCCCTTGAATTAGCTTTAGTTCTATATAAATGACCAAGAAATAAAACAATTTATCTTTCAACAAGATACAGCAATTTTTGCTATAGCATGTAAATCTTCAATTTGCATTTCTTTAAAGCCATAAAAAAATAAAGTTCAGCTCAAATTAGGCAACAACTGATATTTAAAAAAAACTTAAGAAATATTTTAAGAATTACAGTGAACTCCTGTATCTAGTATAAAACAGCAACAATTCAAAATTGCAATTAGCGAAAACTCAAGTTGATAGTAAAGGGAAATCTATGAGATGTATCAGTTTGCTCAACTAAATAGTCTTGGGCCATTATCCTAAAATAGTTGAAAGAAACAGAAAACTTTAAACACAATTTAGTTTTAAACACCTGAACAATCAATGTTTGGATAAAGGAAAAAAACCTCTATATTTAAGAAGAAAACTGCTTAATTGCATGGAAAAATTCTACATGCCTTAGAAATTTTTCTACAGCCTGAAGATGCATGTATTAAGTTGGTTGTTAGTAATGTGGTCTCTCATAGCTTACTATGTACTGACAAGCAGTATTCCAGTTCCAAATTAAGCAATGCAAGAATGCTCTAACATGGGTGACTAAAAATGCACTGTTTTAAAAAAGGTTTTTACAATTTTTTAAAATTTCTCATTAAAAAAAAAGCAGTGCCAGAATAGTGTTTATTGCATTCAGGCTCTACTACACCTCTGCTGACAACTTGAGTTATCACTGATTGTAGCATACACAGTCTGCAAGTTTTAAATTTGAGTGATATTGGATTTTTTGTAGTTACGTTAAAATTTTAAATTTCATTATCATAAAAAAATTTAAAATTTCTTGTTATTGCATTTTTTTTATAACTCAGCCGTTGGTATAATTATAAATTTGCTATGTTAGCAATATGATTACCTAGCTGCATCTGAGTTGTTTGCAGCACGGAATTATGGAATTCTTGGACAAAATCTTTGTTCACTTGACGAACACGAGGATCCTTTGCTACCATAATAGAAGGATTTTTGTTTTGAGCTGCTTCAGAGGCATGAGGTACCACTTGACAGGTGGGGATGAGTGGAGGAACTGGAAGTAGTACTGGGGGAAAAAAATAACAGCATTTAAAATTTAAAAGGAGGTACTGATTGGAGAAAATAAAATCAAGCACTCCTAGAGAAAATAAAAAAAAGTTGTTGTAATAAGCAAAAGTAAGAGAGAAAACTGTTTAATAACTTTATGGCCAAGTGCTAAGTTTGTTAGGCTTTAAGAAAAAGTTGTATTACTTGGTTGTAGAAAGGTAGTATTGTTACATCATGGGGAAGAGAGACAATTCATTATTCGTATTAAGTGAAAGAAATTTGGAAACTATCAATGTTCCCTCCCTTTTTAGATCAAACATCTATTTTACAGAATGAAATGAATTGAGTTTTCTGTACATTTAAAAATATATCAGTAAAGTTACTCTTACAAAATAATAAAGACATATAATAATAACAATATTTATAGAAATAAAACAATTTTGTTCTGTAAAATTTTTTATGGACCTGAATATTTGAAGAAAAATTAACTTGGACAAAGCAAGAAGCAGTATCAAAAGGATAAAAATAGAAAGCTTACTTACAAAAACAACAACGATCTGTACAAATTTTTCGAAAATGCAAGAAATATATAAAGGTTCTCTACTAGTTAATTTTAACCCTCCAACATCTATTTTTAATTGCTATTTAGATGCAATGCTGTCAAATAGGTTCAAATACTTTTGCAATAAAACAAATATCAATTCACATGCACCACTAAAGTAGTAAAATATAATTCAATTTTATAATATCATAATCTGAAGCTACTAGCCTGTAGTAATTGCAAGATGTGCAGTAAACAGACAAAATTCCAACTTGTATAAATTGGAATGGGAGGGAGAGCAAGCATTCAGTAGTATCACAAGATGAAACACAACACATCAGAAAGGAAAAATCTTTGTTTGGTCCATAATAACATAATATTATTGAAATTTTGATATCGTTCTTTAATTGTTGAATGTCATGTTGAACTTCCAAGCATCTCCAAAACAGCCACCTAAATAAGCCTTATTCAACAATGGTTCATTAATATTTCAGAAAAGATTGTATTTAGCACTAAAATGTGCAAAAAAAAAAGTGATGTTGAATCTTACAGTAGTGTTTTGGGGATACAAATTGCACTAGATGTGGCAGTGATACAGGCCCAGAGGTGATGGATTAACTTGGTGGGCATTACCTGAGAGAGAATGATGAGAGGGCCTGATGGGAGTATATTATTTCATGGGAGACACACTGTTTTCTTCTCAGGGGTAACGACAGCTTTGCCCAGGTGCATAATTATGCAAACAGCAGATAGATGAAAGATAAAAGGTGAATACCAAGAGAGTTGAGAATACAAAATGTCTCAATGGGATGGGAGGCAGAAGGTCACTCAGTAAACACATAGTCGTAGCCAACCTACAGGAAGTCTAGATGGACTTCAATCCTAATTAGGAGGTTAATTGTCCTCCTGGTTCTGCACCACTCACAAGCTTTAGAAGGATCAATTTAGTTAAGTTAAATAAGACTTCTTCTGCACTAATGGTACAATCAAGAGTAGAATTACAGACAAGATTTGCAATATAATCAAGTTCATTAGTTATTATTAATGGGGATGTTGAGATATTGCATTAATTAAGAAACTTTCATCTGCACAAAGAAACTACAAACATTATATTGGCAAATGGGTTTGAAGTAGAAGCAAGTTAATTTACAATTAATTTAAAATGAACAAGTAAGACTTAAAAAATCAAGACAGATTTTTGCAAAGCTTCACAAAATATTTACCTGTTCTCATAGGAGGTTTGAGAAATGAGGATAGTCTTTGCACAGATGCAATGGTACACTTTGCTTCCTTCAAGGAAGGCTCATTTTTATGTACACCTACTCTTTCCGGAACAGCAAACCTTGATAAACTTTCATCTTGATTCACATTAGGTTTCTTAGCAGCATCATGTTGCACATCATCTAATATGTTACAACCTATGAATGGCCAAAATAAATAATAATTTTTGAAACTAATTACAAAACAAACAAATAAAAACATTTATTTTTACAATTCCAAAATAAATATGCTGAATAGATTTAACAAAAATTCATGCTTCTTTTGCTTAAATTTTATCTACATGCATTTTCAGTTATAATAAATCATTTGCTGATATCAAGATCAAATAGAAAACAACTAAATCATGTTTGACACAGCTAATTTTTTCAGATCAGTTTGGTAAAATGATGCCCCATTTTGAAGCTACACGAGGTTTATTTCGAGAACAGACCTCATAATTTCTGAAGTGTGATAAGATAATATGGGCAGCACCCAAGTCCTGATCCCTTCTCCAAATTTCTACACTATACCAGGGGAAGGACACCTAATCCTGGCAGATTTAATGTGCACCAGGTTTATGTACCCATGAGCCTCTGGCACTGAAGCCGAGATATTACTACCAGACAGTTACAGATCTAAGATACAAAGCAAACATGAAAGGGGAAAATCGTAAAAAGAATAAAAAATCTTGAACAGCTAAAAAAAGAAAGAATTGGGGGGGGGGGTAACAGATATTTGGCAGAATCCTCAAAATGCTGAAAAATTCAACTTGCAATATAAGAAAAAAGAAGGTGCACACATTGACTTCAATAACATCAAAGAAGGATATATTTACCACGTTTACGTATGTGGGATCCTTGCAACTCAATGCATCGTTCGCTAGGAGGTAGTGATCCATATCTTCGAAGTCTTTCATCTTCGACAATTTTTATTACTTCTTCTCGTTCTGAAATAACAGCAACTAATTAATAAAGAATATTAAAAGGAAAACTAACAAAAATGACATTTAATAATACACAATTGATGAAAATCAATAAAAAACATAACCACTATTAGAAAATTTATAAACCACTACAAATGAAAAAACCCTTATTTACCCTTTTCTTATAAGTGCTGCTTATCAATGCAACCAATTCTGCTTTTGCTAAGAATGTAAAATGATTTTCATCTCAACAAAGTTAATTATCAATAATTTGAAGTAATTTAACCATTTAATTACAGTTAAAATACCTGAAAAATAAATTAGACATTTGTGTAAATTATAGTAAATCTGAATTTTGAAAAGTACAAATTCTAGAAAGACAAATAAATAATAATGTGAAGTTAAATTATTCTTAAGCTAATTTTTTGTGATTAAAAAAAAAAAAAAAACTTCATAATTTTTTCCCTACAAAACTATAGAATAGTAACCTTCTTTTAACCTACCTTCTTTTTCATCTGGAGGTAAATATTTCAAATCTAATGCTCTTAAAAATTCAGTTTTTGCTTGAAAATCTTCGGAATAACACAATCGACTGGATAGTTCAGCCAAATGAGCTGAATCATATTCTATTGGTTCTTCTTTTTTAAAAGAAGAATCGTCAACTGGACTCAAACTCCTTTCTCTCAGTGCTTTGTGACGCCTTATTCGCTTTTTAAGCTCAAGTGCTGCAATCAGAGAAATAAATTTTAAAAAACAGGAAAAATAAAATATATAGCTGGACACTTAGATTTTTTAAAATTTAGATTGAAAATATCAAAAATTTTGACCTACCTTGCCTTTTAGAATTAGTAACCAAACCAAAGTAAAACAAGAAATCCGATTTCTGCAAAAGATATAGATATTTTTAAGGATAAAGAAAAGTTTCCAACTTCATTTTAAAATACAATAATATGCATATGGAATACTATAGTTAGTGGCAACTGAAGTAGCAGAAAGTTTAGTTAACACTATGCTCGTAAAGAGTCCTGAATTATTTGAATGTACGTCATATATTTGAACAGAATTTAGTTTTATAAACCAATAATCACTATTCTGAGTAATAGGAAGTGAAAGATATTTAATTTCAAGGAACTTTTTCAACAGTAAAAACTCATATAATACCTATTTGCAATTCAGGATTCATAGCTTTGTATCTGTACCTCATAAATTATTCTAAATCGTCACTTAACAAGCAACACCACCCATCTAAATTTTTTGAAATTTCAAAGAAGAAGGAAACGTGGATTAAATGAGGAAATAACAATTTTAATACATTAGAATAGAGGCAGAAGTTCCGGAGTTTACTATATTGCAATGCATAAATTATTTTTTAGATTGGCTATCTTTAGTACTTTTCAACCTAAATCTACATTTTCCAATCGGTACAGATATATACTGTCAATTTCAGTAGTCACTAACTACAATCAAGCCTATTTTTTTACTTAAACTTACTTTTCACACCTTTAATTATTTTTTCTATTCACCCTGTTTTTACAAAATAAAGAGGGAAAACTTCAATAATAAAAAAAATAAGTAAGAGAATAATGAAGAAACAACTTGGGGGGGGGGGGGGGGGGGGAGAAGAAAGGGACTGAAAATAAAAAAAAAATCCTATAACTTTTTTCACACTACAGTGATGACATAAATCTTCTACAGTGATGGCATATTTCTTCATCTCTTCATGGAATCCCATTTAACAAAAGATAAATTTTTCCAGCAACCATTATTTGTATTTTTAAGCATTTTTTTTTATTTACTAGAACTTTAAAATTTAACATTACCCAAACTATTATTAATATCTTTCTAAAAATAATACTGCATATATTAATAATTATTTTCAATTCTTCAGATGTAAAAATTCTAAATTACCTGGACTGTTATTGTGGTGGAAGTATGAGCAAATTAACCTTTTTCTTAAGATTGGTACAGATATTATACCAACATATAGTATCTGTACCACTTCCCTCTGCTAACCAGCTTGGCACAACAGTTGCACCACTAAACGATTAAGGAATTCACTGCCCTATGAAACTAATATTTATATCGCTTGTAATCACATAGCTGTGCTATTGTATCACATAATGTATATGTAAATATTTTGGATAGATTTATTAATAATAAGGGAAGGCAAAAATAGGTAATCCCGCAGGCTCAAAGGGAGAGCACATGAAAAGAGAGATAAGTAGGCCACTTTTTCCTTGCCAAAATCCCCACTTCAAGAGAATCTTTGAGATTTCATCTATCAAATAATCTAAAGGTTAACATACCAATGATATTCTAAAATGATTATTAATCTACAAATTACTGCTTTGTCAAGTTGTTTTAGGTAAATTTATATGCAACCGTACTTATTCAAAATAGACGATTTTTTTTGGATATATATTATTTTTAAGTTAAAATAATCAAGAATGTGTATATACATTCAAGACTTACAGATAAAAAAAAAAATTAGAAAAATATTTAGTTTCTTAAAAGATGAAAAAACAAATAAATCAATGAAAATGTCTGAAACTGTACAAAAAAGGGTTAAAAAACAAAAAAATGGTGTTGATTTTAATTTAACATACAGAACAATAATGAAAATCTTATTATGAAAACTTGTAGTTCTGACAATACAAATAATTGAATAATACTTGTTTATCTATAAAAAAAATATTATATGAGTGGTAGATCAATAATATATTTTAAAACTTGCCTTTGGATCTGATTCAATCTTTACAGGGGGTCCTTTCCTGATAGTTAACAACTCTCCGAGTTTGTCAGAATCTTCTTCATCAGACTCTATCCCTGATTCATCACTCTCTTCAATCACTCCATCCTTTCTCAGTTTTCTCAACCTGGCTTCTCTGGCATCTAAAACACTCACTATCCTTTCGACAGGCTCACTGAAAGACTGCACTTCACTTTCATAAGACGTCACATCCTGATTTTTCAAAACTCTTGTCAGCAAGGGCTCTTTTGCTTTGTATGTGGGTGGAAAACCATTAGAGTCTCCCTGATATAAATAAGGATGTTCACTGAGCATGTAAGGTGGCATTTTACCACTTGAAGAATCACTAGTTAAGCTCTCATGCGATTTTTCACTGCTGAGGACTTTGGAGGGAATCGAATAAGGTTCTTGAGCAGAAAATGGTTTCTTGTTTTCAGATTCCATCTTGATTGGATTTTCCCATTGGTTAGATTCAGTGTTTAATGAAAAGTAACTGTTATTATTACAAACAATATTGTCCCTGGCAAAGATGCCATTGATTTGAGAATCAATAACTGAACCCAGGTTCAGAATGCGAGTTTCTACTAAGATTGGCTTTGGATTGTCCCGCTCAATGAAGTAAGTATGTGTTTTTGAATGAGTAGAAACTGGAATACTAGGTTCTGGATTCTCCATGTGAATAGGTGGCTTTTTCTCATTTTCCTGAAAACAACAAAATACCACTTTAAAATATAAATTGTACAGACATTAAAAGCCACTGCATATACCCTCGAACTCAGAACCTGAAGGGTTCTCTGCCGATTGAATAGATTTAAGTGCACTGGACACTGCACAGGACAACATTCAATACAAAAACAGTATATACATCATTTTTCAATAAGCATTCTCATTATGGTTCAATTTTGGAGTTGTGATACATCTTGATTACCATGCCTTAAGCATCAAACAAGTTTTCAACCTCAATTTTTAGCTTCTCAGATTTAAAAATTTTAAATTAATTAAAACAATAGATTAGAATGGCTGATAAACTGTATGGCCTCCATGTGGCCAGATGCAATCAGAAAAAATATCACATAGGACCTTTGAGAAGAGAAGTCAGGATGACTTTGTACATCAGAGACTGTCATCGAATTGAACTCATTATTCAGATCACTATCTAACACAAAAATTCATATACAATATAATAAAATACTTATCCAATTACTAATATAATAGACCAGATCTGTTTCTCACTGATCCGGTAATGCTCCAACGTCACCAACAATAAAATTCGTGCCATAGCACTGTGAGACATTAAACAGCATTATTTCATTGTTAGAGCACCTAAATTTCAGTAATTTTAAATTTATAAAAGTAATTGTCATTTTAATTTCAAATTTAATAAAAGAGTGAAATGAAATTTGCTATTGATTGATATAAACTTTATCTCTCTATGATCAATAATTCACGAGAAATTTTAAATTTTATTTATCATATATTTCACATTAATTTCCATTTTTTAATAGAAAGTAGTAAATCACTCTAGTGGTATATCATGCACGTGATATAGTTTGGACGCCACGATGCAGCTGATTATTTATTGCAATCGTGATGATATAATTTTATATTTTTTGACAATGCTTGACAAGCAGAGAAGTGCTTTGTTTTGACTAAAATTTCGAAAAGGAATTCCTTTGAAATTTTAATTTGTGTTTGACAAGCTGAGAATTTCATAGTTATTCAATTATTATGTACATTTTTTGTATATATTTTTTACTGTAATTTTACTTTACATTGATGAATTAGTTTGCTATATTTTTTACAATGAATAGTGACAAAGAATCCATCACAAAAAGACGGCGGATGACAAAGGAAAGGAAAGCAAGATGGTTAACGAGGCAAAGCCAGAAATTGTTGGACAGGATTCGTACAGTAGATGCAGCCGCTTATAGAAGAAGCATCGAAGCCAAAACTCCATCACAAGCTGTCATAAAACATATGTTTATTTTATCTGTTTTCAATCAATGTTAAACATTTCTCTCACAAATATGTCTATTTCAACACAACAAATTTGACGGGACACCTCTCGAATGAAGAGGCAATTTGCACCCGCTATGGTATGATGGGTGATTTTCTAGTAACTAATATTAGTTTCACTAGGATTATACACTTTTTAAATATATATAGTCATTAAACACTCTGACATATATTACTCTTACATATATACATGGGAATATAATTAAGCTAACTCCAGCCAAAAGTCTAATAGCTATTAATTTGCTTTCAAAATAATTTGATAACAATGCACATAAGCTTTTCAACCAAAGCATAAACCTAGCATAACTAAAGCTAACATCATACTCTCATTTGTTACATAATTTTCTTAAACTGATATAATATAAAAGAGTTAAACTAAGCATTTGTTGGGAAGAAGAAATGACAAAAAGTTATATTAAGTGATTGATTACATGAAAGGAAATAAATCCCACACTGACTAAGTTGCAACAAGAATAAAAGTCAACCCATTTAAATGCAAATATCATAAAACAATTTAATAAAATTCATATATGATGTGAATATAAATGACTGTAACTTACTAAAGCCTATTAAATGATGCAGGTTCTAACATAGCGAGTCATTAATTCAATCTAATAAAAACACCGAGTTCAACATCACAGCATTTATTTACAGAACATCATTAGAAACAACTGACTGCACAAAGTAAAACGAGAATATATAGTAAAACTTTAAAAATGGTTACAGTGATATAGAGCAAGCAGAGAGCCAGAGGAAATAGTTCTTCAAATCATCAGCCACTCAGCTAGCCTGGTGGACAGTGAAACGCAACAATGACAATTAACCATATAAAACTTTTTGAAAAAAATTCAATAAATTAAAAAAGAAAACTGAAATTCAGAAAACATGTCCGCAGTTGAACTTACCATATTCATTTGATAATGCATTCTATATGATGAAGTGGAATCATTTTCTTTTCTATAATTCATGTCCCTAATATGATTTGTGCTTCTTAGATGCATTTGTCCATTTATGGTATTGCTTCCAGGTCTAGACATTCTAGAGCTATATTCATCTTTGGGAGGCAAATGGTTTTCCATGTGAGCAATAGATGTGGCTAAATTCAAAGGAGTTGTAGATGTTGAGGTAGGTGGAGACATGCTCCTTCCATATTCACGAGGCGTACCGTGGGTAATTGATCCCATATGACCTACAAATAAAATTAACCATAAAAAATCTAATTAAATTGTATTTGGTTATAAAAGTTGAAGAAAAGATAAACGTGGATGCATGTATGATTTAAACTTCCTACCCATCATATTACAAAAGAAAAGATTAATAGTAGTAGGTAATTTCATATGTGAATAAGTCATATATTCAGGGTATTTTATAATTCTTCTGAGATTTAGGAAGGTTAAAAAAATAAAAAAAAAGACAATTAAAGCAAAATAAATAAAGATTCATATCACTATAGAGAATCATTTCAAGTCTAATATCAAGCTTTGGTTATCTCGTCTCAATATGTCATGTTTAATGTAAGCCACTTCTCATAAGATACAACAGTTGCAATCAGTTCATGTTTATGTAAAATGTGTTTGGCCAGTTAACCCAAAAACCAGTGTATCCCGAACTCAGTTCGTGCATCAGAATTGGAGCATTTTTACACTTATAATCTAAAAGTAAGCCATTCATAGACGTTATCATTGAATACAAAAATGACCAGTTATTCATTAACATCTGAAGTGTTCTATGTACTCATAGCCCTTTAAGATCGAACATATTTTTCTAAGCAATGGTTTAAACACCGACTACAATTAAAAAATGGATGGTATCTGCCATCTAATGAGAAAAATAGATCTGTAGAGATTCTGGCAGCAAGAAAAATAATTTCTTCTGGGATTTACTGCATACAACTAATCAGGAAGCAGAAATAATAAGCTAATGTCTAACCCGCACGATGGTACAGGCTTGGTCTTAAAGGGATAGTTAAAGCAATATGACAACACATTCCCAAAACAGAAGGGAGGCATCTAATTAGGCAGAACAGAATGCTACACTAGTAAGGGTTAAACTCTATAATTTGTTGCATATCTAATACGGAACACCGCCCCCATGTCCCCGTACCTGATGACATTATGGCAACCGAACCGACATATCTCATACAGAGTCTTACTGTTTAAGTTTCCAGTTTAAGACAAAGTGCATTTATATGACATGCATGTTTATGTTTACCATGTGACTGCGATGTCACATGAACCGACTGCTTGATGCAATTCTTTATATAGTGATATGAAACTTTCTGCTATATTCGAAACCCCAGAGGCACTCATAAAATGACTTGTATTGAAGTCATGCAACAATTTGCAAATTTAATGGCACTAGAATTATCATTCAACAATTATCCAAGCACAATTCTAATGTTTATTCATAACTAAAGTTATGCATTAAATACCACAGTTGAAAGCTAATATAATAGAATCTTAACAAAGTAGATTGCAGACTTTAAAGTTTTAAGGAAAAATTTCTACTGAAACGGAATGAAAATAATAATAAAATGACAGAGGGTAAAAGATGATTTTAATAAAGGAAAGTTACATATTTAGTCTAAATCAGATTTTTTAATAACGATTCTAAATTTTCTTTTATATAAAAAAAAAACCCCTGTCAACCATTTTTCTTTTTTAACCCATTTTTTTACATTCCTCCATTTAATTTTATATTAAGATAAATAATTTTTTTAAAAACACAGTTTTCACTATAATGCTCATACTTCTGTACAGGAAACCTGCAGCAAATTAAATTACTGGATTTGGTCATATATAAAATACTTGAAAAGTGCAATAAAAGATTATTTTTATAGCTTAAAATGAAAATATGGTGCTATTTATTTTGGTTTTCAGACTCGCAACGCGTCTAATGTGTTAAAACATTTCAACATTTGCATTCAACAAACATGGACTCTGAATAAAATTTCAAACATCTAACTTTTATTACTTTAATTAATTATTACTTCATTTTAATCGGACTGATGACCAATGGGGCTGACTGGGTGGCAAAAGTGGTAGAGCAAAAAAATTTAGAGATACCTAAAAGTACCCGGCAGTATAGGGAGTAGACAACAAAATTTAAAAATTTAGTTGCAAAATTAGCTAACTTTCTAAAACATTGATTTTTTGTAATTCTTAGTTTTAAACACTAAATTGAAATAAAAATTGAATTCCTCCCTCAAAAAGTGGAGGGATGACTGCCCCCGAATCGCCACCACTGCTGATTACCATTTTATCACATATTTGTCTTGGATTATTTGAAGCAAAAATAATCTAAGACAGTAATAATCAAAAGCAGATCAATTAAAAAAACTTTTGCTTAAATACTTTTTACTTTTCAATTGTTTGAAGATAGAAATCATTGAGCCTTTAATAAAGAAAATATTTTGAAATGGGATGAAGATTTCTAACGCATCCTGAATTTAAAAACATAAAATATTCACCTTTTTCCTCATTTGATGATTCTAATCTACTAGAAGAATGGTGTGTATTTAACGGACTTTGTCGCATGAGATTTCGTTCTTTTCGCATGTACTCTATTTCACGTTCCCTTGATTCTCCTTCTTCACGTTCCGAGTATCTTTCATGCTGATAAATAATTTCACGTCTTCTGAGCATGCTACTGTCTTTTGAATCTTCTTCTTCTGTATTATACCTAGAAAAGTTAAATTAATGATGAGTTAAAATTCACTTTGAGTTATTACAAAAATTTATCATGTTCTTCTGAATGGAAATTAAAGGTGTTTTCAGCCTCAAATCTTTATAAGAAACTTTTTTAAAGAAAAATAATTTTTTTCTTTTTACATAATATATACAGGTAATAAAGAATCAAAGTGATTTATACTTTGATGAATACTTTAACTAAGAAATCAGTTTTTCTGACTAACTTGTTCATTTTTAATACAACACCACAGCAATGAAAAAACAAAATCATTTTAGTTGTGAAACTAATTTCTTCTACCGAGAGAGCTGCCAAGAAAATATTCAGACAATGTAGTTCCATTCTAATAAAGCTTGAAAAGTGGCCATCACACTTGAAGTAGTGTTGAATTTTCATTATTCAAACACTGTTTAAAAATCAAAGAGCTAACTTCCATTGAAAATTATGTACACAAAAAGGTGAAACAAAGGTTTTAAAGTAATTTTTTGCATTAAAAACAGTGTTGAATTTAAAGACTTTCTTTAGAGTATGCAAATTCTACAAAACTCTGTGTTGTAAATAAACCTCAGAAGTGTCGAGTCTTAATCAAATCTAGAAATACAATATGATACATTCGAAATATTTATATGACATTATACATTTTAACTATGTCTTTTACCGCATGAAATATATTATCAAGTTGATAATTTATTTCATTTCAAATGCAAATACTTAGCAAATAGTTGCAACATCAAATGGAAAAAGTTATTTTCTATACAAAAAATAAGAGAAAAAATTATACTTTTAGAAATATTTCCATTGTAAAAATATACCAAGTCAACAAGATGTACTCTAAAGAATTACCAATGAAGGAAGCAGTTATGTTAACATACGAATATCATATACATACAAAAGAAAAATAAATTATAAACAGAACAACAGTAACATACTAATGGTAACATACTGTAAAAAATGCTAAGAATAATTGAAATCATGTTGATCAAATGATAAAATAAATGAGAAAATACACCCAATCTTTGTAATCGAATGCAAAAGCTGTCATATCTAGTTGAAAAAAATGGCAACATACAGTTAACATTTTTGGGCAGAAAGCAATAATCATGCTCATATCAGTCCCAATGCAAAACTCATTCACAAAATGCAAATAACATATCTGTGCAAACTTCTAATATATAGACCTTTTTCCTATAACTATGTGTTAGTAAAATGATCGTACATTGCATAACAGCTCATAATCAATCAACTTACCTAGAAGAAGAGTAAGAGGAACTATTTGCTGATACAGGCCTCATTGATTGAGAAATCAACTCAGGAGGATACTGATTAGGAGGATAAATTGGAGTTCTAGGGTGAGGAATCATGTTAGTGGGAGGAGGATAAGGCATTGAAGATGGACGAAGCAATCCATAACGTTCCATATACATTGATTCTTCTAACCTACTGAAGTCAGTTGATATTTAGTAAGAAATTTAACACACACAACATACAACACAGCTTTAATGTTATTTCTATTCATTTGAGAAAACTGGAACTATTTATTATTGCCAAAGATGCACAAGGAACACCAATGCTACAAATGGAATTAAAACATGTTATGAATCAGTTTAGGAAATCGGCTTTTTTTAAAAAATATAATAATAACTTTAAACAAAAATGCGCACTTTTTTTATTACATATATAATTTTGCCAGGGTTTCTTAAACTTTTCTCATTCTAAACCCATTTCAGAATGTTAAAAAACCATTTTTTTTTTTTCAAAAAAGTTGTGCAGTGAATCTAAAATTACAAAAAATTAAGCATTAATTAATCATAACTAAAAGGAATTAAAAATAATTATTTTACAAGTTACTATGTAACCTTTTCAGAAATGTAGAACTTGAAAGAAGAAAGGCTTGTGGAAGTTTTTGTGACAGCCCTTCGGGTCACGACCCATAATTAAAAAGTCTGATTTAGAAAAATCAAGGAAGTTCTTCAATAATTATATGCTATAAAAATGGAAAGATTGGACAAAAGCAAAAACAGTTGAAATTTGGAAATGTAACAAGGTGGAATTATCAACAACAACAAAAAAGGCAAATTATTGTTAACTAAAACTTAATTTCTTTTTAATATTATATATCTATTTTCTGTATCACATATTGACATTGTGCTAATAAGATTCCATTGTTTGAGATGTAATACATTATTTGAATAGAACTGCAGTTAACTAAAAGTTAGTATTTTTTAATATAATGAATGCATTTTCTGTATTGCATATTGAGATTCTGCTAATAAAATCTTATTATTTGAGAAGCAATGCATTATTTGAATAGAGCTGTATTTATATTTGATAAAATTAAATCTATTATATAAACATAGTTATAAGTATGACTTAAATTTAAAATATCTTATTTACAAACAAGCATTATTATAATAAAGATCTGATTATATAAACTAAAATGCTTACAATAATATAATAATATAAATACAACTTAAACTAAAATTCTATCTGTTTACTTTTTACAAAAGTTTTAAATTTCTCAAAAAAAAAAATGAACATAATTATCTTTTGTTCATTTAGACTAATGTCTCATTTTAAAGTTACATGAGGGTTATTTGGCATGGACCTCTGAATTTTGAACCATCGTTATATGACATGAACAACACCAGAACCAGTAACTCCCTCTTCCTAAACTTCCATAACACACCAGTGGGGGGACATTCTACCTTGATGGATTTAATGTGCACCAGCTCACACATATGATGGATATTTGGTGGAGTCAGAACTCTAATGCATGACCTTCCAGTCCCACAGCAGCGATTCTACCAACAGGACACCAAAGCCCAATTATTTTTCAATGATACAGATAGTGAAGCAAATTTCTTGCATCATAGGGAATATCAGAGTATTTTTGCAAACAAATGAAATGTAGCAAACCCTACTTATATCACTCATTCTTGCCAACAAAGGCAAAAGTATTGAAATATGGATTAAGGCAATTGAATTACAGTTGCATATAATGTGCACTGGATTTCAATAGAAAAAGAAGACATTAATCAGGGTTGTCGATTTTTTTGATTTTTTTCAAAAAAAATCTATTTGATTTAAATCAAGATTTTTTTTATTTTAATGATTTTTTTAAAACAACATATATATATTTAACATTTGTAAATAGACAATGAGCCCTACAGTCATAGAATTATATATATATATAACAACATACCAGTCATTAAGCTGTACTTTCTTTAAAAAAAAACAAATTAAAAAAATTTAATTCAAAAATGTAACTATTTAAAAAATATTTGTGAACCAAAATATAAAAATAATATACTTTTGAAATATAAGATAATTTTATTAAGGAAAAACGGAAAAATGTAATAAAAATTGTCATTTCTTGACTACAGATATATTACTGTATGTTAGAATATTTGAGAATTTTAAACTCAGCTGTTCATTTGTTTCATTACAAACACAAGTTTTGAAGCTTTCTCTAATCCTAATCTGTTTCACACAAAACATTAAATAAAAAAATTATAAATTCAGGCTTCGAGGGCATTGAGTCACCATCAGGACTACCCGTGTGCCAAATTTCATGATTGTAAATGTGATACATTCGTCTGGACATTGCGCACACGCTCACAAACATTGCCTTTTATAAGTATAGATCATAGTTTAAATTGCACAATGTAGATGTTTGTATTTCTTTTGGAACATTTATATGCATTACTTAATTATCTTACATTTGAACATTATGGCAATATAAAAACTTTGTTGTCCCCAACGCTATTTAGTTTTCTCCGGTATTAAAATGAAACTCGCTTCATTTTACTATGTTCTTTCTTTGTGAACATGATCCTTTCACAATATTTATTTATTTTTTAAAAAAAGGAGCATCTCATACTTTGCATTTTATTGTGTTGCTCATTAGAAATTTATTTAACCCTTTGCGGCGAGGTGTGCCAGTTAATGGCACACCTATTTTCACTCGCTTCTCAACCTTTAAATTCAACTATAAATGGAAAATGATAGGTTTAGGTTAGGGCTAATAGTACTCCTTTTAGAATGTATATGGCAGTCTTATGAAATTTTGTTTCAGAATAGGAATTATTAGAGATAAAGTTTGGGAAAATTCCTTGACTCGGAGATAAGAAATTTTTCAGTTCTGGATGTTTAACAATTTTAGCAAAGTAACTCGAAAATTTTGCTCCACTATTCTTGAAGTTTTAATTTATAATTTTCTGTAAGATTCAACAATAATTTTTGAGTGTATCAAGGTGGCTGTATCTAAGGGGGTTCTCATGAGGGGGTAACCCAAAAGGGGGACGACCCCCTCTCGGAATGAAGTAAGTTTTTTAAAAAACTTTTTTTGTAGATTCTATGTCTAGACAATAAACTAAACCCATTCATGTTGTTTTCTCAGAATATTTTCAAAAAATTATTGCTTTGCGCCGCAAAGGGTTAAAATCTAAGTTGCTTGTGTTCTCAAAAATAAAGATATGGAAAGTACTCTAGTTACATCAATTCAATATTTTTTTTTATGTTCTATATATTCTTTCTTTAAATATACATTTTTTTTCTTTAAATATACATTTAAAAATACGTTAAAATCACTATTTAAAGATACATGAACAATTTTATTTCATTAAAGCAGATTAACTTGATATTTAAAATAAAGTGATTTAAATCAGTGATTTTTTTTTTTTAAATCAGTTGATTTAAATCGCGATTTAAATCAGTGATTTTAATCAACTGATTTAAATCACCGCAACCCTGACATTAATTTCCAAAAAAAATGAACAAAATTTTGATGCCAAACAGAAAGACAAAAAATGTTAGCATTCATAAAGGATAATAACATTTCACGCTAAAGAATAGTTAATAGTATGTAGGGGTGTAGAGGAGCCGTAACGTAACAGAACGCTTTTTTGGCACCATTTTTTTCCCACGAGAAATAAATAAGAAAATATTGTGAAAACATGCTTAAAACATTGCTATTTTGTCACCAGGGTTAGCACATTCTAGCACTGCTTATTTTGTGACTACATCACTGTGTGTTACATATCATGATATCCCATATATATATATATTCAAATGAAGGACTGTAGCACAGTAAAAGTGTTCTCACAATAAAGCTCATATGAAAAATTTTCCCTAAAATAATTATCAAAAACGATTAATTCTTTTGCATGCAATGTAAAATAAACAAACAGATTTGCAAACAGAAAAACAAAACATGTCAGCATTCAAAAAGAATAGCAATATTTCAGGTGAAATAATAGTTAATAATGTGTTACACATCATTGCAGTAATGAAAGAATGCTATCCCAGTGTAAAACAAATCGGCGATTGGGTGGAAAAAGAGAGGGGACAAAATATTTATAGACATCTAAAAGTATCTGGGAGTATAGAGTGTAACAACAACATTTAATCACAAAATCGGCTAGCTTTCCCAGACATCATTGCTTTTCTATAATTCCTAGTTTTAGGGAGCTAAAATAAAATAAAAATTTAATTCTCCCCACAAAAAGTCTGCCACCCCCCCTTGACTTGCTGCCACTGGATACATCTTTAGAATTAGCACAAATTAGAACTGTAGAATAGTAAAACACACTATTAGCAAAATAAAGCTGATTTGAATAATTTTGACTAAAATATTTATAAAAAGGATTAATTTTTTTACATGCAACAACACAACATTTTTACATGTAACAAAGTAGAGTAAAATTTAAACTCAAAATAAATAAATACCCCAAAAATACAACAAAGCAAATTAAATTTTTAAAGCAATAAAACAGACTTGCAAATATTTATGTAAGAGTACAAATAACATAGCAAAAATCAGTACCTATAAGACTGTGGTGGCATTCTTGATGACTGTAAAATAGAGGGATGGTATGCATAACCACTCATAGAACTTGGAGGAGGTGAAGGATTGTATCCTTGAGGTGGAGTAGGCCGGCGTTCTTCGGAATTTCTATATGGTTGAAAACCACGTGACAAGCTGTGGTCTTGCCTCAAACTATAACAAAGCAAATGAATAATGTAAACTTAATTATTGTGCAAATGAAAACAAAATTATCATGTAGCTTTAAATTACAAAAAAAGTTTCGTACAACCTGTTTCTGAATAACAGAATTCTGATCTGATTTTACAGCACAATAATAAAATGTACCGATACTTTTTGGCCAGCACACCAGCAGTTGCCAAGCGTACTGGTACAGAATATCATTTTTCAGTTAGTGCAGCACCCACCAAATTGGTTAAAAGTATTATCATGGCAACTTCATGACACAAATCAGATGATTTGGGGTTTAAATTGTTGTCCTTGGAGAATTCGGTGTATATTTTGGTTGCTTTCATACTAATGGAAAAGTGGCACATTTTGACTGGAGTCAAGACAATAGAAAAATATTAATAATCAATTTATAAACGTAATAGGTGCTATATAATGCTAAACATAATTTGCTACATAATTCTAGCAGCACTGAGTCAACATTCTCTTTCACAGCTTACTTCTATTAACCCATTAATGCCCCAATTAATTTGAAGCAAAGGTTTCAAAAAATTGCTATTAAATTATCTTTAAAACACCAGCATTAAGTTAACTCTATGGGTTCTTTTTTTTCCTTTCAGAATATATATATATATATATAAAATAATCAAGAAAAAAAATTATTTAAAACTTTTTTTACATAAATATTAGACTCGTAAAAAATAAAAACATTTCAAAATGACAACATTTTGACTTCAAAATCTGGTTAACTGGTGGTATATTCCTGTTGAAAACTGTCTTGGGAGTTGGTAATACCTATTGCCTTCATAGAAAAAAGCTAAAAAGAAACAATGGAATGCATTTGGTTCAGCCACGGAAGTGAAATGTAACTGTCCTATAAATAGGATGCTGGGCATTAATTAATGGGTTAACAGGATTTAATAAATAAATTAATAAACAAACTGCTTTCTAAACCAATAATTTAAATTAGTTATCTCATGCTTTACAGGAAAACTACTTTACATATTACTCATAACTCACTGAAGAATAGAAAAGAACAAACTCTTGTCACCTGTGAACAAAAAGTTTTGGCTATCTATCTTAAAAACATTTGCTTAACTCTATTTCTACATTCCACAAAAAAGCATTATTTAATGATAAATAGAGAAATCTGATTCAACATAACTAGTTGGAAAATTTGCTAACACACATAAAAAAAAAAGCATTATCTAATGATAAATAAAGAGAACCTGGTTCAATACTTTACTTTACTCTATGAAACACCCCTGACTCCAGAGATAAAGATCTCCTGGTTCAATACTGTTATTTGATAAATGATTTGATTTAATGAAATATTTGGCATCAAGATGGTTTCTCTGGATACACATGTTGCAACCGATTCATTAAAAAGTATGTGTCATCAGAGTTTTCATGTCACAAAAATGAGACTCAAACTTTAGCTAAAAAAAAATCATCAGTAGCATATACTGTCACACTGATATAGAAACAAGTTGATACTATAACACTCATATAGATGATGTTAGTAGCTTTTATTAATTTAAAATAAAAATAAAAGTGATATATACTTTGAAGGGGAGAGATTCTACATCAGTTGTAATATACACAAAAATTAAAAAGAAGAAAAATTTAAGAAATGAATATATTTAATGTTTCGTATAATTCTAATGGCATGTTAAATCTAATTGTTTTAGATTTTGTATAGTAAATATAAATACAGCTAGTTAATAAGCACAATATTATTTACCTAGGTGGCAAATTAGGTGGACCTAAATGCTTATTTCCTGTAGGCATATCACTTCGCTTATCATTTGACGAACTTATTAATTTGGAATTCTCCATTTTCAGACTCACTGGTTCAACAATGCTTCCATTTCGATGAGTGTTTGAATAACGTCCCAAATCTAAAGCCTTAAAAAGATTGGACAAATATAATCAGAAAAATAATTTACAAAGTATGAACTATAAAAATTAAAAATCAAACATGAATGAAAACAGCATCTTAAAAATAGACATCACTCATCAACTCAACAGCTATTGTCACCAAGCATAAATGTTGGCATGAAATAATAACATTGTTTATTTAACAACTGCCAGAATGTAAACTACAATCAATGACAACTTACATTGACACTGTGGGAAAAGCCACATGATATAACATTATTCCCAGTAAAATTTTCCTGAAAACATAATCCTGAAGTATATAAAAGGCAATGTTTGTGTGTGTGGGCACGATGTTTAAATGAAAAATATTGCACTTACAGCCTGAATTTTAAAATTCAATCTAAAAAATTATTTTATTTAATATTTTGGGTGATTTTTCGTACTCATTTCTCCATTGCATTTTCTCTAATAATTGTAGGAAGAAAATAGATACACCATAAGAAAGAACAAACAATTTCCGTTCTAATAAAGTTTGCTTTAAACGAAAAAGTTGCCACACAATATTTTCTCTAATTTTAATAAATTTTGAAAATATTTTTTGTTCTAGTTTACAACAATACTTTTCATTGTTGCAAAGCAATTCAAACCGTTTTCATTGTTTAACTAAATATTTAATTGTGTGTTTCTCTTTCATTTTTGAAAGCTGAGTTAATATCCTAATATATTTTGCTTTCATATTTTATTTCACTAAAACTTTTGTGGAATCTGTAAACCAAGCTCTCTGAGGTATTACGTATATTAATCTATACTTATAAAAGTCAATGTATGTGTGTGTGTGTGTGTGTTTGAGTGTGATGTCCAGACAAATCTATCGCACTTACTGCCATGAAATTTGGAACACAGGTAGCCATAATGGTGACTCAATGCACCTCAAGGCCTGAATTTTAAAATTTAATCTAGAATTTTTTAAAAAATGTTTTATGTTGTTTTGGGTCCTCAAAGGGTTAATCACAATTAAATGATATTCTCAATAAAGAAATTCAGTACTTGAATTGCAAATTATTCAATTTCATGCACATTTCTTTAAAGCCCTAAGATGTGAAGCAACACATATTACATCATTCACTGGCAATACAGTTTCTCACAGAAATTAAGTTGAGTTGTCACTGACTACAGAGTCCTGAGTACAGCAATATTACACCATGAAATTGGTGAATGTTAGCTGCACATAGCGAAGTTGGCCTGCATTTTGGTAGCTGTTAAGCTAATGGTAAAATATCTAAAAATATTTAATGGCTTAGCTTACTTTTCCATGTGAGCTCTGCGATGTGGTAACAGATGGTGATGGAGATCCATGTCCAGGTGGGTTGGGATTGTGACTGTTCATGTACATAGGCATTGGGGGATGTTGGCGATTATGGATGGACTGTTGGCTGGATGAAGGTGTGGATGCTGGAGAAATAGGAGATAAATCTTTTTCTGTGAAGGGAAGGTACAACAGAATATCAATATTTGCCAAATAAATTTAACTATTTAAGAATACAGGAGTACCAAAACACATGTATTTAATTTATATACCTTTTTTAAATTAAGCATTAAGTTTATTTTTTGGCTGAATGTGCAACAGAGTTACATATTAGAACTAGGGAAAAAAAAGTAACTTGAAAACATTACAGTACAAAAATGCCAGTGCTTAATTAGGATTCAAAATTTCACTTAAGTTCATGTAAATTTTCCAAAAACACTTAGTAAATAAGAGGATTGCATTTATTTACTCAACAACATCTTATGTTGAAATGCAACTTTAAAAAAAAAATCCTCAAAGAATTCTATATAAAACCAGCGGGAGTGATCTCTCCAAAACTTTCTTGTATCCACCCTAATGTGGTGGTGGGAAAATACACAGAGCGGCAGTAACATGGATGATTTCCCACACAGGAGGGAAAAAATGTGCGTGCTGTTTTTTGTATTGTACAATGGTGAAGAAACTGAATATGCAATTTCAACGCCTTTTTTGCAACTGATTGAAACAAAAATTGGGCACAGATATACAATTAATGTTAGCAGACCTCATACCAATTTTTATTTATCCAAGTCATTAAGGTTTAGAAGTTATTGTGTTAACAAGTATTCGATTATACAGACTGACAGACAGTCAACCATTTGATGGATTTGGTCCAAAATTTTATACAGACCTACATTCCTGATGATAAAACTGTGTACCAACTTTTAACTATCTAGCTATTTAAGTTTTTAAGTTATCGTGTTCACATGAACACAGACAGACTTCCGGTTGACGGATTTTGTCCAAAATTTGATAGAAACCTACAAATTAAGTGTAAAGATCACATACCAAATTTCATCCCTCTAGCTCTAATAGTTTTTGAGTTATCATGTTCACAGACAAACACACAGACAGACATAATTCCAAAATTGTGTTTTTCGGACTCAGGGAGGTCTAAAACGCAGAGATTCACCAAACTCTTGAGTTCGAATTTTTTGACGATTACAATGTATCCCTTTGTATATTTCGTATACAAGAAAGTAAAAATGTACACTAAATTTCATGCAGTGGCGTAGCGACTGGTGGGGGGGAGCAAGGAGAATATAGATGCCCCAGTTTAAGGGGGGGGCCAAATATGGAGTCAAAACATTACAGCGTTTATGCCATTTTTTAAGGTAAAATATGATATGGAGTGGCTTGCTACCACTCATGATGAATGGGGTAAAAAAAAATCATATTACTTCTCGAAAATGTTAATGCGTTTATGTCATTTTCTAAAGTGAAATAAGAACAGGGTTATGAAAAAATACCATGCCCTGGGCTCTGTTTTCACAAGCTCAGCCACCGATGATGAAGGGGGGCGAAAAAAATCATATTATGACCCAGGCGCCACTTACTCGCTACGCCACTGATTTCATGTTGAACCATTTTTTTTATCTTAGAGCCGTGAAAAAAAAAAAAAAAAAAAAAACCCCTCTTGATGTCTGCTTTCTTGCAGTACTAGGAAAAAAATGTTTAAGTGATGGTAACTAACAAACACATGTGAACACTCACCTGCAATGGGATCAACTGCTTGCTTCGCCAGTTTTCTGAGGGCAGCAGCAAAACTTGAAGTTCGTGTGGCATTGAGTGCTGGATTAATGCTGTTTGTAAATGGAGAGAATCCAGCTGCCGCATGAGGACCACTTTGGTGAACTGGAGACATGACATTACGAACTGCAGATTTTGACACACCATAAGGTGCTGGAACTGACAAATGTGAGGATGAAGGCTTCAGACTATGAGGAATACCTAAAAGAAAATAAATCAAGAGTTAATTTCTGTTGCTGAAAGTCCTGTGAGAAGTAAGAGAATTGTCTTGAAAACCAGCGGGAGTGGCCTCCCCTAAATTTTCTCGTATACTTCTCAAAAATTTGTCATCCCCCCCCCCTTCGTGGATAAAAAATTCGAAACTACTGTAACCCAGAATGCAATGACTATCAGAAGGTTTTTCATTGTAGATTATAGCAATTGTAAAATATTTAGGCAAAGAATCAAATTCAAAGAGATGCGTATGTATTAAAACTTAGCAATATTTATTTTCTATCACACTCTAGCAAGCTCCGCTAATGCAAGGGCATACACGAGCAAAAAGAAAACAGGAGAAAATGACCTCGTTTGCTATCGCTGAATAGATTGCGCATGCGCAGAGATTATTTCCAATAAGCAAGTAAAAAAATTGAATATGCAATTTGAATGCCTTTTTTTTTAACCGATTGAAATGAGATTTGGGCACAGATCTATAATTAATGTTAGCAACCGTCATACCAATTTTTATTTATCTAAGACAAAGGGTTTAGAAGATATAATTTTCACAAGTTTGTGATTATACAGTCCGACAGACAGTTAATCCTTCAGTGCATTTGGTCCAAAATTTGATACAAACCTACATTCCTGATGATAAAAATGTGTACCAAATTTTATCTACCTAGCTATTCAAGTTTGTAAGTTATCGTGTTCACATAAACACGGACAGACTTCCAGTGGATGGATTTTGTCCAAAATTTGATAGAAACCTACAAATTATGTGTAAAGACCTACCAAATGTCATCCCCGTAGCTCTAATAGTTCTCGAGTTATCGTGTTCACAAACAGACATAATTCCAAAATTGTGTTTTTCGGACTCAGGGAGGACTAAAACGTGGAGATTTGTCAAAATCTCAAGTTCGAATTTTTTGACGACTACAATACTTTCTCTTTGTATACGAGAAAGTAAAAAGGAATTAGTAGTGTATTTAATCTTATATATTTCTATTTATAGGACTGTTTATTATTATTTTTTTAATCCTTGCAAAGTTCATCTAATACATGAAGTTCAAAAAATCCTATATTCAGTGGTGAATTTCTGCTTTTGTCCCTTTAAATATGTCCATGTGAATATATTTTCAAAAAGTATATTACTATGAATATATTAATCATATGTTTTTTTTTCATATATAGTTTCAAATGAATGATTTTTTTTTTTTTAAGTTTCAGGCATATGATAACTAGATATTAAACATTGATGGTGTCTTCATACAAGAGTTGCTAAAATTTCTGATTAACCAGAGCCTAATTAACAATTTTTTAAAAATGAAATCTTTTGGAATTCTCATTACAAGCTAAGATTAACTTGGAAAAAACTCCCTTTTTAACATGAATGTTAAATCATATCAATGCCTCTGATGAGTTGAAATTTTGTTACTTTACTATGAACATTTAGCCTTACAATGCACAATGCCTGACCTACCCACCCTAAAAAAAAACAGCTTCCACTTGAAACATGAAAAATAAAGAACAAAAAAATGTACAAAGAATTTCAGATGTTAATAGCCATTTGGTATTTAATTCAGTATTGATGAAATTGACCACTTTACCTTTATTTGATGTGACCTTTATGATGGAAAAATGCATTTATAGCTGAAAAATTCTAGGGTATACTTAATTAATTATTAATATATACTTAAATAATACTTTTTATTATTATTCAATAGTCATTTAAAAGTTAGATGGGTGATTGTTAGATTTTCAAAATTCAACATTTCTAGTGTTAACTCTCCTATGATTGTGGATTGGCATCTGGTTTGGAAGCCACCATAAGGGCTATTTTGGGATGGATTGAGAAATTTTGAATTATAATAACCTTTCAAGTATCAACTTTTAAAAAAATATGATTAAGAAACTTTAGCTGATAATAATTAAGGTTTTCCAGTTTTTACATTGGATTTTTCTAAAGGAACAGAATAAATAGTTGTTGCCTTTTGGTAACTTATGCATAAAAAGATCAAAATGCAAACAACACAAGGCAGTATTTTATAAGCAAGTTCAGACAGAAATTATAGTGGTTCGATAATTACAGACAACTTATGATAATATATTCAGATTCTAACCCCTAACAAAACCAGTACCAGCTCCAAACATATATTTTATATAAATTAAAAAGATAAGTGTTCACCTTTTTTTAGACGGTTAACGAAATCTTAGCAGATATAAATTTAAACCAATCTTTTCATTTAATGTTCTGATTAAAAAAAATTATTGCAAAATGACATATTTTAGCAAACTATTAAAAAGAACTCTGAACCTATAGGAGGTCCCTATATATGTATATCACTTCAGTAAATAGGAGGGAAAAAAAAACCACTGTCAAATGCTAACAATTCGACTAAAATATTTCACTTGCATACAAACTAATAAGCAAAAATGCATGTATTAAAAGATTAAGGAAACTCTAGCAGATACTAAACCCATAAAATTTTCATCTACTTTTTGCATGAAATGTTCCAATAAAAAAGAATATAAAGTTAAAACGCTGACTAAATTACATAGCACCTTGAACCTGAAATTAGCATGGTTCAACAACTGCAAACTGACTACGTATTAACTCAGATTCTTCTATTCCCCCCCCCCACTTGCCCCCCCAACAATAAATTAAAAATCAGTGCCAAGCGTTACACAACTCTAGCCAAATGTTTCATAAAAATGTAAGCAAATTTTTTTTTTTTTATAAATATATGGATGGAATGGGATGACGAATGTTTTCGGCAAAATCCCAGTCGCGAGGCCCTAAAGCCAAACGTTACATCGCTGAGCTTTTCCCGCAGAAAATGTCAAGAAGAACGCGAATGATTAACGATACGTGCATCCTGTAAGCGGTTCAGTTGATGGGCGACCTGTACGGCATTCATTATCTTTCAGCAAATATAAAGGAAAAGAGAGGAAGACGAGCTTAAAAGACCATAATTCTTAGCGGAACAGATTGAAGGCGATTGCGATCAGAGCGCAATGCCTCCTCCACCTCCAAGCGAAAGCGGTTGGGTGCATCGATAAGTATGTTAAGAGGATCAACGGGCCAAAATTGAGACAAACAAAGATGGGTGGCAGTTGGAGAAGACTTCGTCTGCTTCGACCAGCAATTGGTTTGGAGATGTACGCGGTTCTCCTTAAACAAAAATCTATCAGGGGTCTTGAATAATAGAGAAACGAAATTTGCATGCAACGTAAAAAGTTTAATTTCTTAAATTTTCCAGGAAGGAAAAATTATTTTAGTTTAGTTACATGAACCATGCCTCTTCCGATTTTTATGTCGAAAAGAATCACTACATTTGACCTTTGACCTTGATGCATAAACGTCGATGCGATAAACGATTTTGACCTAAGGCTGCTTTTAATCTAAGAGGCTGGCTTTTGTCGATGTAAATTTAACAACAGGATATAAGACACACGCCATCTCGCCGCTTGGACTTTCCGCCAAGACTTTTTCCGGACCTCTTGGTATTCAAATGGTTATTTTCTTGTTTTGAAGCTACACAAGAAAACTTCAACGAAGGATTTAATGTGTACTATGCCTACATACAAAATGGATTTTCAGTAGGTTAAGGTCCTGGCTTTAGGACCAGAGAATGTTACGTTCAAAACCCCATTCCACTGAAGATCTTCACTTAAATCTCACTCGAGAGTCAAGCGTTCTTCTGCTGGTGTGGCGCGGGGAGGGCTGTCGGCTTTGGTGTTGTCCTCGTCATTCGATCCCGGTTCAATATTACGAGTTCTGTCGCAAAATAGCCGTTGGGTTGCTTCAAAACGGGACGTTAATAACACTTAACTAAACAGTTAAGATTGGGTTTCGAAGCTAAAACCTACTATCAGATCACAGCAGCCAAGATTTGCAGAGAAAAATATAACGAATTCTCAATTTTTTAAAAAAAAAACAAGTACGCGTGGGGATAGGCTTCCACTGTCCCAATTAATCATATCCCACTTTTTCAAGAATTTTCTTTTCTCCCTCATATCAAATTAAAAAATATACAACAGTTCTTAAAATGTTTCCACCAATAATTCGATGAGTTACAACGGGTGTTTTTAAACTACAAGTCGAGATCCTCTTTGGAGAGGAGAGGGTCCAATCATCACGGAGTAGCATCAAAGGCTCTGTCCTATTAGGGTAATGAAAAGTCTGGCACTCTTTCTGTCGAAGTTTTTAATAGTGGTAAGAATTTTAGACGACATTTATGCGAGTAAAATAAACATCTTAATAGTAAGACATTCTTCCACGAATATCTTTTCAATTTATTTAAATTGTTTGCAATAAAATCGAACCCAACCCTTTACACTTACTGTAGTAGCTCAAGAACGTCTTTTTAATTAGAAAAATAACAGTTCGTAATGTAGACCCAAATGTAGTTCGGCCTTTAAAAATGGGTTTTATTTCCCCTTAAATTAGGAAGCAGACTCACAAATATAAATAATACAAGAAAATAAATATAATTACATGTAAAAGAAGCAGAATTCCAGTAATTAGAATAAACCAAGATTATCGTAAAATTACAGCAAATCACTCGATAAGTCAACAAGACTTTGCAATAGCGTGAAAAATTAAGATACCACTCAAAGTTTCTGGATCACCATATGTTGGCCAGAAGTAGCCAAACTGGCCGTCGAACCGCGCTAAACTATAACTTGTCGATTGGTTTTGGATCATAAATTTCTGTGTAAGAAACAGCCATCGGCATTACAGTAAAGGCATTAAAGCACTTGTTCAGCAGCTGATAAAGGAAGACAATTTGCAACTAATCTGACAATTCATATTCTAAAACTATAATAATCTTAAAGATTAAATCAAAATTATTTGTAAATGTCTTTTTTTTTCTCCATTCACAATTCTCATTTTCGGCCGAAAAATTTAGTCATTCTCCCTCCTCCCAACCTAGAAATAAATACGATAATGAAGCATTGTTTTTACTAATAAATAGCATGCATTTCAATATACCTTACTGAAATGATTTAACGTTAAAATGATTTCCTTCACTATCTCGTTTACAGATAGATTGAGTAAAGAATCTTAACTAACCATATGCAAACGGAGGTAATCAAGATCAAACGCAATTCTGATCTCAAGATAAAATTTGGGAAAGTTAGAATGTCAGGTTTAAAAACACTCGAAAATTCTCATTTGAAACGATTTCTGAATTTGGAAATACTTATCTTTTAGTCAAAATATGAAAGATGGCAGCAGCAAAAAAAAAAAAAAAAAGGAGAAAAACATTAATTTCGCAGTTATACTTCTTTTTTTTACACTGTGAGCTCAAAAATTAAACCTACATTTCTATAAAAACTGAGTTTTTGATATTTTGTAGCTAACGTAAACTTAGACCTCGTTTATTGGCCTCGACCAGCCTTTCATATACGCGCGAACAGTTAAAAAAAGATCCGATTTAAATCAATTAGGCGTTAAAAAAGCAAATTGTTTTTAACATTCGGGCTCATGAAGATATTGATTCAATTTTTCAAAAACCAGTTTCCTGTAATGTTTTTGTAGTTATAAATAACAGTAAGAATGTTTTCCTTCTGAACAGGAATGGTCAGAGGCTCTTTCTGGGAGCTTCGACCTGTTTCTGATGTCCCAAAGGTAAGGAAGGGTATACCTTCCAAGATAAACGATCCAACAAACCTGACCTAAATATTTTTATTGAACTAGATCATTAGAAACGGATATTTTGATATTAAATGAAACTTTCAGCTATAACATCGTTAAATGCTGGTCAACTACTGTTATCGAATTTTTGGTATCCTGAAATGGTCGAATGGAACGGAGAGAGAGCATTCATCGATAGTTTGTATAGGAAAAAAGTACATTTTGTCTATTTAAGCAGATTCACACGATTGCTGAATTATTTTGAATCAAATGATCGTCTACCTGTTTCTTATGCAATTTTCCAGTAATGTTGGAAATCATTATTCACTTTTAATACCAAATACCGTGACAATTCATTACCCTACACATACACTAATTACTAATGACGAGTTAACTCATCATCGTTTGGTTTATAAAAAAATATATGTAATCGGGGCAATTCAAATTGGCAGTACGGGGAAACTATATAACGTATCATTAGCTTCAGTTAAATAGTTTTGAATGTGATCATAATATGTTTAAAACAATCGGTATTCTGTATAATAAAACTCAGTATTTAAAACGAAAGCTACTTAAATTGCTCCAGCTTTAAAAAAAAACCAAAAAAACTTTAAGACGCTTAGAAATGTGTATTAAGTCATTTATCTGTGATACTGCCGCTCTTAGCTGCATATGTTCTGTCAACTTGAGTTGTCAGATATCAATTTGCTTTATGTTTGGCGATAGTGATCAGGCATGTCATAGGCGCAATGGATGTCTTAACCATGTGCTTTAGTGACTGATGTTAATAGTAAAGCTCTAGAAAGTTAAGAGAATAAAATTTCACTTCAATACCTAACTTCCTTTAATCGCGATTCTCTACAGTGTTCTTTATATAGCAATGGGGGGGGGGGCGACAGCGAAAATGACACTACAGAGAAGAATATTATTTTAACATCTCCTTTGTTTGTGTAGTATCTGAGAATTAAAACTAAAAAGCCCAAGAGACGCCGAAATGTAACGATCATTGGAACACTAAAACGCATCACCGGAAAAGATTTTGATAGTAAAAAGAAAATTTAATGTTGAGATTACGAAGGTAGGAAATGGTTCTACTGGTTTAGTAATAGATTTAATACTGGTTTCTTTGATATTATGCATTTTGAAGCTTCACTTTTCTGAAACTTCTTTGAGACATACTAACGTCAGAGAAATCAATAGCCCGTTCCTCAATTCAAATATTTATAATCGTCCTTTCCCCTAAAAGCATGTGTATTTGGTTTGTCAAGTTGATTTGAATATTCGTTAGTTCAATTTTAAAACAAACATATTTCATGCTATTTTTCATGTAATTTGATATTTTTCATAAAATTTTCTGAATCATATTAAAGATAATTCAGAATATTTCTAATTAAATAACATGGAAAGGAATTTAAACATTGAAATCAAGAATATAAAAAGTTATGTTCGGTTTCCGTGAAATATATACTGCTTTAATGACTAAAATTTTCTGTTATTAAATTTTAAAGGAATTTATATCCATAAATGCTTTATCTTTACAATGATTTCAGTAATTTATACAAAAGAAAGAATTAAAATACAGTATACTCTCTATTATCCGTGCTCATACCGGACTCACAAAAAAATTTAAAGAGAAACATTTTCACGCTTATCATTCATGTAAAATCGATGTTGATGTTCTATCGAGAGATTCATTCCGTGAAACTAGTGAGCCATGACGACGGAGGCTAAAGAATAGATTTTTTTTCCCTTCTCCACGTGCAATCTCTACCGGTTCAACCCCTAATTTTCAGTGAAATGAATTATCCACTTCTTACTAGCTCATTCTCGTACGAACACGCTTCTTCCTGATACGTCATTCTTTAACTTTGTCTTCTCTCACTTTCGCACGTGTTCCTTTAGTTTTTGCGTCTTGTTTATCGTCAGTCAGTAACGTGAAATTTTTTGCTGGTAAAAATGAGTGGTGTGAAAAGAAAACGAAATGTTTTAAATGTTAAACAAAAATTAGAAATCCTTCAAAAACTTGGTAAGGGAGAATCAGCTAGTACTGATGCAGAAGATGTACTAAATGAGGGAAATACAATTTCTCATTCTGCTGCTCTACAATCTGTTGAATCTTTGTTAGATTATATGGGACAAAGAGGATTTGTTTACAGTGACATTACTGCGGTTCGTAAAAGATGTGTCTATATACGACAAGAGATGAACAAACAGCAGAAGCAAAGACGCATAACAGATTTTTAAAGCATTAAATGTTAAAAGGAAAAATCCTAGTTTGATGTTATACAGCATGCAAATGTAAGTAATTTTTATATTTTTGTACTGATGTTGATTTTTTCTTTAATAAAAAGGAGTTTTCGTATTATCCGTGTTTTTCAATTGTCCGTGCGATCCCTCCCGTGATTAATCCGAATAATCGGGAGTGCACTGTATAAAATTTCTTTACAATTTGCTTCACGGCAAGGTACGAAGCTCAGCTGGAAAGAAAACCGTATCTTTGAAAGAAAAGAGGGAGATATTGGATAGGTGGGAAGGTTTGTAATTTTCTGTAATTGCTTTCTCCACTAACGGTTTAGCACTGTAATTTTTTAAATTATAATTTTGATATTTTCCGGTGATAACTTCGATAAAAAGGAAAACAATTTTTACGCCATCGTAAGATTTAAAAAAATATATATTCATTTTATGATGCCATTTTGATTACCGTGCCCCCCCCCGATTGCATTTTTGATTATCCCCACGATATTTTGCAAGCAAATGAATATGTTCAACATTTTCACTAGACGGAGTGGCAACATGTGTGCTAAAAATGCCCTTATTAATCTAGCTTTCTTTTCTTTTCGTCTGATTTCACAACATAGCATAGAAAAGCGAATTTGCATTTTGGAAAAGCACATCTTCCTGTTGACAGATTGATTCCAAAATCTGATACAACACTACATATATGCCAATTTTCAGCCGTCTAGTTCGTAACGTTTTTCAATTATGCTGTTCACATACATACAGAAATAACAGCATTCCATACTCAGGGAGGTCCAAAAGATGGATTTTGAAGATCGAATTTCTTGACGATTACAATCATATCTCTACGGATACTTTGTATACAAAAAGAGGAAAATTAAAGAATCCTCTTTACCATGAAATGTAAAAACAGAAAAAAAATTATATAATCCGGGACATTTTTTCAAATCGGAACACAGACTTGAAAGCCATGATTGCCTCATCTGCGCTGGAACGTCAGATCACTCGACTCTTATGTATATCCAAATAGTTTTGCAAGGTTAATGGTGCATTTTATAAAGGATAAGATGATTTTATCCTTTATTAAATGTATTATAAAAATGTCATCTATTAGCGAAATTAAAGTGACTAGATGTCTCGGATTAGGAAGGGAGATTTCTGACTTTTGACTGTTTTGTCCCGGATAGAAGAAGTGTACGGGATTTGTCCCGAATTTCAATAAAATGTCCCGGATTGTCCGGAAATTTACTTATAACTAAACAGTTCATATTAAAAAAAGACTAATTAGATTTACTTTTGTAAAGTAAATGTGAATTCTCATTTCAAACTTTTGTTACACGTTTAAAGTGACTAGACTTGGAAAACTTGCTACAGTCCTGATTTTCGATTTCTTGTTTCGGAATTGAAAGCGTTTCAAATTAGAATGAAATGTCCCTAATTGTACAGTTTTTTTTTTTTTTTTACTTATTAAAAAATAGTTTATGTTAAAAAAAGGACAAAATAGATTTAAAGTACAAAAAAGTCAGTTTCTCCGTCCCAACTAGTATAAGTACATAGAATAGGGTCACTTTAATAAGACCCATGCGGATCAATCACGCCTAAAGGAAAAATTGGAAAAATAACGGCAAAATATGTTATTTATGCTACTTTATTTAATCCTGCTTCTTTTTGAAAATTTTTTTAATTAAATTTTTATAATTAACTGTTTCAATATTTCTGAATTTTTTCATAAATATTTTTTTATTTATTTACGTATTTTCTGGATTTTGTTTAATAACCTCTCCGCCAATGATAGCGTCTCATAATTAAATTCAGAAATCTTGGTTACTTTGGTAAAATGGCAGACCTTAGGACACCAAAAGACAACATTCATTCCCAAAGAAACTTTGACAGGAATTTCTGGCAAAAAAGAAACGAAAGAATCGCAACACCAGAGGAATTTTCATATTCAAACAAAAACGGAGACCGAAACCACTTTCTGCCAAACATTTTTCCGAAGACAAAAAGTAATCATACAGAAAATGAAAACTAATCTCACTAGAATTCTAACCCAACGTAAACCCAGAAATCAAAGCAAACTATTCATTCAAAAGATGGACATAGAACACTGTGGAAAAGAGTGAAGGAAAAAAAAAAAAAGAAAGAAAAAGAAATTTCCACTCGCGTGAGAAAGGTATACATTAATGGAAAACGTTTTTCTTTCTTTTTCGTTGCTTGCTTACGTTCCGTGCTCGACAGAGCATGCAGCGAGCACCACGGTCATTATGCCCATCCTATGTTACAGAAAGACTATGGAAGTCGACAAAAATAACATTTCCTATTTTCTTTGGAGAAGATTTTCATCAACCGTGACAACGCTTTTAAACTGGAGTTTTTCCACAGGTTTCCAGTTTTTCTAGTCGGACGAGATAAGACTCTTGGGGACGGTTCGTTTATTTCAATGTTTTTCGTATGAGAGTTGATGACATCAATTTCGTCACTTAAAAAGCACACTTGACGTGTATTAAACTGTCCCTAACTCATTCTTGAAGTTTAATACCTGTGTTTAAGAAGGAATTGGTTAATAGAACAGAATAAAATAGAAAATGAGCATGTTACTGTTAAGTAAAATTGACGTACAGTTTGGTCGTATAAATTAAAATTCTAAAAGACGAGATAATCGTCGATTTAAAAAAAAAAAAAAAACTGCCAATACTATTGCCAAAATTATATTCCCATGTAGAAATAAATTCATCAATTCATTTGAGGCACTCACTGCGTTGTGATCCAAGTCAGACATATTTAAAATAACACCTATTCCAATACATTTTATGATTCTATCTTCAACGCTCCAGCTTAGAAATACTTCTAGATTCATGCTTGTAGTTTATTTATATTCTTTCAGAACTAAACTATATTTAATTCAATTTAGTTTAACCCATTGCAATAATTTAATAAAAAATTCTGCAGTTGGATGCACGAGTAAGACACGTTGTTGTATCCGACAGATATAATACATTAATTCGCGTATCAAAGTTTCGCACATACCACTGTGGACGAAACGTAATTTTGAAGATCAGATCATGAAGAAGGCACCAAAATGGTATATACTATTTCCAAATCATATCAACGTAAGGACGTTTGGCCTACAAGAAAATAAACGGTGGATCTTCGATAGAATCGTGTCCCCTTCCTTCCAGATCCCCTGTCAACAGATCATCAAGATCTTACAAAGCCCCTCCTCCTACCTCGAATACCGTTGCTACTTAACCTTTAAAAGTTCGATTTTTTAAAAATTGATTTTAAAATGTTTTTTGAGATTCATTTCTCGAATAAAACTTGAGAAAAATACTTTAAAAATCTTATTTCGTTTTAAGTATGGTTTATGGCTAAAAGGCAGTTTGTTACCAACTGACAACACTGGGCCTTTTTTCAGAAAAAAAAAATTCTTGATAAAATTCTATAAGGTGAAACACAGATGAATTTTAATAAATAATAAAACGGATAAGGAATTTCCTTTAACATCGTAGAATAAAATATGGTATTCTCAAGCGTACAAATAAAGCTAAAAAGATGCTGCCTCACGTTAAAATCATAAAATTTATATATTTTTTTTATCAGCACCCAAGCTGCCATCTGTATGTTGTAAATTGGATTGATTCAATAAAAATTTCAGTAAGTAGCCTATTGGCAACAACAGGCATTAGAGCTTCAGTCTTATTCTCAAGATTTTAGAAGACAAAATTGGGCATGTTGCTTAAAGGCAACACTGGGCCTTTAAGCATAATACTTGTCTCTTAAAACATAAACCGAATCTTTTTACATTACAACTTCTTACCTCTTAAGACATCGTCCTCTCAATAACTGTAACTGAACAGCCTTTTTTTCTTTGTTTTTTGAGTAAAAAATAATTTCGTGATCCCAAAGTTGCTCAGGTACTGCATTCAGTAAAACAATCTAACTGAAGCAAAGGGCCAAGACCTATTGCATAAGAAGCTCTGGCCTATACCCAACTAGAAATGTTCCGAACAGCCCCTAAAACGGCAATCACGTAGCGACAACTAAAAAAAACAAGACACTTCATTAGCATTAAGGAGCGCCAATATTAAAGCCTCGAGTATACCCAAAGCAGTCAAAAACAGGTATCCACTTTCTATTAAAAGCCATCTTTTAGCATCAGGGTTCAAATAGAGACAGAGGCGACGACTATTATCCTGACCCCGGCGGCGTGCCCCCGTTTCCAGAGAGAGAGCCGTCGTTAAAAACAAGCAAATATAATAATAAGTCTCTCTGAAAGGAGACGCAATGCGGAGGAAAGGGAGGTTTTCATCCGTC
Organism: Araneus ventricosus; assembly: GCA_013235015.1. Lineage (NCBI taxonomy): Eukaryota > Metazoa > Arthropoda > Arachnida > Araneae > Araneidae > Araneus > Araneus ventricosus. The sequence continues at coordinate 103,810 of BGPR01000638.1, forward strand.
ACGAAGAGAGCACAAGGTCGGGGTTAAAGGTGAGAGCGGGGGCAACGAAAAAAAGAAAGAAAAGTTGGCTCTTCTTTTGATGGAGAGCAACGGCAGCTGTTTCCACAGCAGCAGGAAGCCGAGGAGGTGGATGAATGAATGGAGGTTGCGGTGTGGTGCGCACAGGGTTTGTGTTTGTAAAATCGTACAGAAATGTGTTAGGTGAAAGTGGCAGGAAGTTGAGATTCGTCGTAAATGGAGGAACTTCAAAATACGGCGAGGATTTGAGTGGAGCACGTCTAGAGCAGCAGTGTGATTATTTCAAAAATTTATTTGTTCGTTGTTCGAAACATCAGTCGATTCCTTGCTGAGATTGCGATGATCTCATGTGATTAAATAAAAAATCATTTTTAAACCTCATCTTATTACCATAGTTCGGGCGTGATAACCAATTGTTGTTCCGAGAAATCTCAAGTGAAATCGAATGAGGGCTTACAGTTGTTTCTCAGTGCAATTCAGACTGCTCGAAAAATCGGTTGATGAGCATGTCGAAATGATGTGTAAACAGGAGAAGCGATGCTATTGAAGTTACAGAGCTAACCAGCTACATTAATTGAAATGGAGTTTAACAGAAATGATGTGATAATATCATCTTTGCTTGGAAATGACGACTGGAAACACCAATTGACTGAAATCAGATTTTCTCTATTCCCATCAAAACTGTCGGTAAAACTTTCTAAAATTCTTGACAGATTTCTTAAAATGTTGTTAGATCACTGGCCTCAATATGCAATTGTAAAATGTTTCAACTCTGAAAATATTCTATACTTAAATTGTGTGGTACTATTTCTCAAAGACAACACTTTGATTAAATTTAAAAAACAAATAGTCTTATTTAATTTTGCTTCACATTTTACATATTAAATTTTCAAATAGTTAAGTGCACAGTACGAGTTCTCCGATTCGTTTATAAGCAATTACCCGGAATTACAAACAGTAACCTTTTGATTCAAACTATCTCCAAATCCATCTGACTGGTATTTCGAGCGCCAAGTTCCGATTTGTACAAAATGCATCGAAATCTAAGCCCTTGACTTTGTCAATTCTTTTAGTTCGTATCACTTTCGTATTCAACCTGAAAAAATGCATTTAGAAGTTAGCTTTGGCTTATATATCGTCAGAAAAAGCCACAACAAAGCAATCATGGCAGACGTTTTGTAAAAAGAGGCTAATATATTTCAGATAAACATTTAAAATTACAGAAATAATAATAAAAAAAAAACGTAAAATTCAGTATTTTCAAAGTTTTCTCAACGATCTCCAGTGACAAAGCATTATACCGAAAGTTGAGCTGCTGCATCGGAAGTTTGAATGTTTTCAAAATAAACCAAACAAAAAACATGTTTACAGTAAATAATGTATTTTTCAATTAAATCACCTCTTATCTCACAAGTCATATTTCACGATTTACATCTTCACGCTTCTCTGGTTTGTCTTCAAGCCTGTTTTCACTTCAAATTGCTTAGTTATATTTGGCGAGTTATTTTTTTTTTACTCCCGTCAAGCAATGATATGACACGGCTGTGCAAACTGTGAAATTCTCGCTGTCCACATCAACACAAACAGCTAATTGGATGTTAATCATCTAAAACTTCTATTTTCAATAACCAACGCTAATTCAATACAATGGTGGAAAAAAGCATGGAAATTGGTGCTTTGCACGGAGCTGGTTACACGCTTTCAGCAACGGAGGAGAAAAGGAAACATGCCTATTTAGGTAGCTTAGATGTATTCTGGATGATGTACAAGAAATCGCTGGAGGATCCCGATGCATTCTGGAAGGAAGCCGTCGTTCCATTTTTTTGGAAAAAACCTGTGCCGGAAAAGAACATTGATGTGCGAAAAGGAGACGTTTTCATTGAATGGTTAAAAGGAGTTTCCACAAATATTTGTTATAACGCCTTGGACAAACACGTGGAAGATGGATTTGAGGAACAAATTGCTTACTTTTGGGAAGAATATGATCTTCAAGATATTGATAAAATTATCTACAAAGAGCTTCTAAGAAGTTTGCTGTTTCGCAAATGTTCTTAAATAGAAAGATGTGAAAAAGGGAGACTTAGTGGGATTATATATGCCGATGATTTCTGAACTAGTAGCGGCTATGTTTGCATGAGCTAGAAAATAGGAGCAGTACATTCTGTTGGATTTGGGGGATATTCTTCTGACTCTTTAGCCAAGAAACTGGTGCATACAAATATTAAAGTACTAGAAGATTGGTGCCCTTCTAAGACGGGCTTTTAGCCCTCCAAACATATCTCACATCCCATTTTCACAGATTTACTAACGAAAGTTATAGTAGTAAATATCATGTACATTGGAAGAGTATAAGAAATAATAATAAAAAAACCCACGAAAACAGAACTGATGAATTAATTGACACAAACCATCATTTAATAATAACCTTACGTTTAACAATTACTTTCGTTTCGTCCGAGTAAAAATAACGCAAAATCCACTAACAGAAAAAAATGCATTACCAAATACAAAATAAAAAAATACCGAAAGAAAAATATTTGCAATAGCATGCATCCCTAACTAAAATCATTAAGTAAAGGGAGCCTTTCAGTATAAGAACGGTTAAGAAAAAATATTAAATGCAAAATATATAGAAAGAACCCTTTTAACCAAGACGAAAGTATTCCACAGTAACTTCCAATTGATCCTTGAATGAGGGTAATGAATCAGTATAAATAAAAAAAAGAGATAAAACTGCTAACTCGGCTCAATTTATATATAAAAAATGCCATGAATAAATTGCCATGGACTTTCGTTTTCATAAATTACTTTACTTTTACCGAGGGTATAATGAAAATAAAAAAGAAACGAAACAGATCTTACTGACCTTTACTCCAATCCAGCATGATAAGTGAAATTTACTATCCCATAATTAATTTTCATTTTTGCTTATCTTTAATAATAATAATAAAACCTGTCTGAGTTGTTTCCAGCCAAAATGGAAATCGTGATTTGCTCATCCGAAAATGACGCAGACCAAAGAGGCGGAGTTATTTTTAACTCCTTCCAGAGCGTTACTTCCACCCCTGGACAATACTAATATAGATTAGTTACATACGATTTTACTTTTAGAGGACTTAAATTTATTCATTTGAAAAACATCGTAGACGAAGCACTGAAGATTTGTAAAGATAAAGGTATTTCTTTGACTGCAGTTATAGTGGTCGCAAATAAGATGGATTTACTGTCGACGAAAAGATAATTGATTCAGACAGATCATACCAAAAAAAGTATGGTTAAAGGTTACGATATTGACGTGTCTTGGAATCGCGATCTTGACTGTATGTAACATGAAAAAAATCCAAAATGTGAGCGATTCTGTGTGGGTTGATGCAGTACATATGCTTTTTATCCTTTATATGAGCGGCTCAACGGGCATACCTAAAGGATGTGTTCACACTACCGGTGGTTGCATGATATATGCAGCTCTTACCTTTAAATACGTATTCGACTACTTTCCTGGAGACGTCTACATTTCAATGTCAGATATCGGTTGGATTATAGAGCATACATACAATGTATATGGCCAGCTCTTAAACGCTGCAACCTGCTTTCTTTTTGAAGGTCTGCCTACTAATCCAGGACGATATTGGGAAATAGCTGAAAGATGTGGTGCCAATCAATTGTATGTGGCTCCTACGGTAATAAGATCATTAATGAGATATGACGATGATTAAGTTACCAAATTTGACCGAAGTACGTTGAAAGTTCTTGGATCTGTAGGTGAACCGATTAATACCCATGCTTGGATCTGATACCATAAAGTAGTAGGAGAAGGGCGATGCCCAATAGCCCGACACTTACTGGCAAACAGAAGCGGGAGGGCATTTATTAACCCCAATGCCATTCTGCACACCTCTAAAACCGGGATGTGCCGCTCTACCATTTTTTAGTGTGGAACCAGCTATTTTGGATGGCGAAGGAAATGAAACAAACGGTCCGGGTAAAGGTAACCTAGTGATCAAGCAACTTTAGCCTCAGATAATAAGAACCATATACAGTGACCATAAGAGATTTGAAAAAGCATATTTCACAAAATTTCCTGGATATTACTGTACAGGTGATGGAGGCTTGAGAGACGAGGATGGCTTCTTCTGGGTTACAGGCAGGATGGATGGCATGCTTAAGTAATCTGGTCATTACTCTGCATTACGGAAATTGAAAATCACATAAAAGGCCATAAGAGTGTAGCCGAAATCGCTGTGGTAAGCCACCCTCACTCTCTAAAAGGAGAATGCCTTTACTGTTTTTTGTTGTATTTAAAGATGGATATAAATTTGACGAACGTATTTTCCAAGAACTGTCGGAAGAAGTTGAATTATAGGAGCATTCGCCAGACCAGAATATTTCCACCAGGCTACAGACTTACCGAGAACAAGATCAGGAGAAACAGTTCGTCGCGTATTGAGAAAAATCGCAGCACACGACAGCGATCTTGGAGACTTGAGCTCGCTTGATGACGAAGATATAGTGTACGAATTGTTTGAATTTAAAAGATATTTAAATCGTAAAAACCCTGTTCTAGTTGAAAATAGACTTTATCTATTTTGTCATTTTTTCAAATTATAATTATTTATTGTAACTTTTTTTTTTCGTATATTACAGTTGAGCACGAGAAAGCCTTTCTTGTAGCTAGATGCATATTTTTAAAATCTCGTACATTAAAGAAATCTACTGAGTTTCAAACTCAGCCCTGAATTCCGCCAATATATTCCTCCAAAATAAGATCACAAAAATATAAGCTGGTAAAAATCCAAGAATAGAACACACATTTCGCAAACCACAGCTATCATCCGATAGCCAAGATGACGCCAAGAACCCAAACGGTTACTCAGGGCCGACCCAAACAAAAGCGGGTGCAAAGTTGATTTGCGGGGCCTTGAAACTGATTTCGTAAAACAAAATAATTTATTGCATTTTGCTATTTATTACACTGCACAAATTGGTATATTAAGGACTTACGGAACACGTGAAAATGATGAATAATTAAATTATTTAATTTATGAACGGTTTTGAAGGTGATTAATATATTAACTTTATAAAAAATAATTCAAAATAATAAAAAACATATTATTTTAAATTATGAGAAAGATTTTGCTGTAGATACGGCGGTCATTGATAAAGGTAATATAATTTTTAGAACAGTCACATAATTTTAATACAGTTCAGATAAATTAATTTTTAAATATTATAATATTGTAACCCTGTTATGCAAAGCTCGATGACAAATTGTGACTCCATTAAATGAATAAATCAATGCTATTCGTTTTGTCTTGCAAAGTCGCATTTAAATCTCTGCGTTTTCAGACAGTTTGTGAATAGTATCTTAATTGCGTAAATATTAAAAGGATGCCCCATATTCGTGATAAATTTCGAATCTCTTCTTAAAAGAAAAAATGTCGCTCAAGATTGTGACTAAAAAATATTGAATTTGGAAATATTCTTTTACAGATGAAGCAGCTAATCAGTTCCTTAAAATCAAAACTGGATTTTTGTCCAAGTTCTTTTATTCTTACATTCAAGTATCACTTTTATCTAACTCTGCCACTATTTCCTTAGCATTTATTAAAACAAGATATGAATCCCGATGCATGATACTTTTCAAAAAAAATTTAAAGGGCCTTCTAAATGTGAATTTGTATACCGATATCTTTATTAGAATTTTGAAATATATTGTTCGTAATATTTACTTTATTCAGTATGTTATATCAAATAGCTAAACTTAATAAAAAATTCAAATGAAGTTCATATTCGATTGATTGGATTTAGGATTTCTTTTTCATGCCAATAGTATATGTATAAAGAAAATTCAAAGCTAGAGAAAATTGGGATACTTGAGTGTGATCTCACAGATTTCACACATTCGAAGTGACATTCTATCGTCACTTCTGACGGTGGTTTTCGAGTAAGATATATGAAAGGCTTTTTTAATATATAGAAAGTATATGATATACTTTCTTAAGTCACGAAAAATGAATTTGCAGAGAAGAAGGCTTTGAAATGTCTAAGAACAAAATTCTAATTGCGACTTCTGCCGAGCATATACTGTGCGTTGGAATTCTTAAAAAGATCAGCGCTTTTACAGTCATTTATGTAAAATCTCTCATACTTGATCCGTTATAGTTAGGGTTACCATAATTTTTTGATTGAAATCCAGAAGCGTCGGAGGGGGGGGGGGAAATCAAAGTATAATATAAAATTCAAAAAGCTGCCTGCCAGCGACCTTCTTTCATAATACTAGCACGGAGTTTGTGGCAGTGAAAAAAATTTAATTCGTCAGAATATACAATCTTTATGAAGGTTTTGGAATTCAAAACTGCATTAATGAGAAACAGAATTAAAACAAAACTGCCAAAAACTTTTAACTTTCAGTTTGAACTGGTGCACGGATAAGGAGATTCATCCACTTTCTCACCAACAATGGATGTAAACTATGAATTTTCATTTATTGACGGTATGGCGTTGGCTTTTGTGAAAACGCTCAAGATAACAACCGAATTTTTCTCTCGCCCATTCAAAGGCGTAAATCCGGACATTTTAAAGATCCGGACGTGAGCTTGAAATGCTTGCTTCGGACGTATGGTTACCTTAGTTATAATAGCTCTCTATTCACATAGTTCCTCTTTTTCTGATACGCTTTTCAGATTTGACTGATTTCCTTTTGACTTCTACAAGAAAATCCCAAGTAAATCGTTCTTGTATAATCACATCACTTTCAGAGTCAACTACATTAACATATCTTAAAAATATCAGAAAATTGTTCTTGGTGGCTCTAGACTGCTAGAAATCTAGTAAAATTGTGAAATACATAGCTTTGTTATTTAAATATATTATTTACTTTCTAACTTTTTTAGCAAAAGCAGAAATCAGTTCGTCTTGTATTCTAATAATAGGAATAATAGTACAAATAGGAACGCGATGCTGATTTCACACAACGATCCAAACGTTGGTTCATGATTGGATGAAATCTTGCAAGAAATTCTGTGAGATCTAACAAATTACGCTCTGATAAATATAAAACCGAAGCCACTACTCGTTCATAAACACATTTTACGGAGTGTGTTTCGTTTTCGGTTATTTTTTTCAAGTTCTTTGTCACAATGTTTCCCAGTTTCAAATTCTTTTTAAATTGTAACCATTTATATATAGTTTGTTGCCATCCTCTTCATTAAGACGAAAGCTGTTTTTATAATGATTGGGATTGTTTTCGCGGATGTTATAGGGCGTAATTTGATCTGCGTGATTTTGATTTTTTAATAACTGGTAATTAATGTCTATTCAGCTTGTAGCACATTTTCGGTTTTTAAAAATTCTGCAAGGAAGTTCGTCTCGTTTTCAGCAATTTTTTTCTTTTTCTATATTTTTCTTAAATTTATCAGATCCACACATATATTTTCTTCCGACATCTCTGTCTCTACTAATCATATTTCGAAATTTTACAAAAATATTTTTTAAAAAAATTAAGATAAATTTTTAGTAGTATGATTACAAGAAACAATGAAATGCAATATTTAGTATATTTTTTATAATATATTATATTAAACATTTGGCTTCCCTTTAAATACGAACATTTTATTTCTTTTCACACCTAGTGATAAAAACATGCCATATACTATCAGCCGTTAAAATGCAAGCATAAAGAAACACATTGTTTTTACTTTTCTTACTCTGTTTTATCTATATCGTGAGATTCAAAGCCCCCAACCTTGCCCTTGATTGGTGGAGACGTGTATACTCAAATGTATGATGTATTTTCGAATTAAAATTTTGAAAAATAAAGAAAGCATTTTTAATTTGAAAAATCAGTCAGCGGCCTTTAGAAAACGCTGCGCCTAGTGCGGCCGCACCGCTCTCACCCCTTTCGGCCGGCCCTGCGGTTACTGATGTATGACAGCTGAAGTTAGAGGAAAAAGCTTAGCTAAATTTGCTCAGATAACTCGCTTTTGTTTCTTTTTGATTTTTCTAAGATCCAAAATATTACTTGACGTATGTAAAATATGTGAAAGAGAGATTTTAGAGTTTAAATGGTGTTATCTTTGTGATTGATAGCTGAAGTCCTCCTAGCAATATTTAACAATTTAAATTAGCATTGAGCAGATCTTCTCATTCTCAACTTCAAAGAGTATACGCACAAGACAAAGCGCAGTTATTGGTTCGATGATACGGTGCAGTTACGTTTGTGTGACCGTGAAGACGTCTCTTGACTTTATTTAAAAAAAACTATAAATCTATAAGGAAAAAAGTTTTAAACAAACTGTTCTAAAAATGAAATTTTGAACAACGGAACATAATGAATTTTCCGAGAAATAAATCTTTTGCCAAATCTGAATAAAAAATATTTTATCAAACTTTTAAAATAGATAAATTCTATTAAATTAACATGCGAAACTAACAAAAAGAAAACGATTTTCAATCGTTAAACGCTTCAACCTAAGCAGATGTTTTGCAACTCATTACAATATTAGCAGTAAACTTCTCGAGTACATTGTTCTAATATTAACCACCAAAGTATTTCAAATTTAGCTATGCCTCTGAATTGCTTCCTTTTCCTTCATATTAAGCACCTTTACGTTTCATTAAACGTTTTTTAGTTGCTTGACTAACTTTTTTTTAAAAAAAAATTTCGCCAAAAGATGGACTTTCAGCGTCAACACCATACATACATTCATTCGACATTAGAGCTTCATTACAGCTTCATTACAGCTATCTAAAAAAAGTTCATGTAACTAACAAAAAACATTTATTCCAGTATCTGCAACTTCTGTACACTCTATATGGATCCCCAAGCCACGGACTGCATACTAAACTTCTGATCAATTCGCAGAGGGCACACCCGACATTCTGCCACCAACCAGACCCACAAAAACGATTGCTAATCTACGGTCCACATAAAGAACGAAAGAAAGAAAAAGCAGAGGGTAGATAAAGCGAAAACTGGATAAACAGGGCAATAATATATGTCAGGAACCACGGTCGTGCCGCCGATAATGCCCAGCATCGAACGATAGAGAGCGTGCATATCCTACCGGATGATCCTTTCGGCAAGGTTATAAACCGTGGCTCACTAGTTACAGTGATAAGAGTTGAAAAAATATGGATGGTTGGTTGGCTGGCTGTCGGGAGATAGCCGCACCGCATCCAGAACAGCTAGAGCGAGGGCATTGGTAATCTAATGGAGGGATAGGAATGGAGAGAAAATATATAAAAAAAAGAGGTATGCACCACATGATGTTATCTACAGCGCTGCTGACACAGCGGCGGTCACTGACTGCAATGTCGCAGGCAGTCTTTTTCGCTTTTATCAGAGTTAGTCAGCACGTGACGACAGGGTTATATGGAGTATTTTGCAGATGATTCTAGTAAATGGGTAGGTAGTCTGGTCAGTTGTGTTACTAAATGTAGTAGGTTCATCAGGATCGCTCATTCTTTTAGATTGCATTTTACTGTTGTGCCCGGAGGTTCGTCTTTGAGTTTTTTGCTGATAATTGTGTGAGTGCAAGTCCCGCAATCTTTTTACTTTCTCGTATGCGAAGTACACAGCGAGACAGTATTGCAATCGTACGGAAATTCGACCTCGAGTTCTGATGAATCCCCAAGTTTTAAACCTCCCTGATTACAAAAAAACTTTTTTGGAATTGAGTCAGCCTGATTGTATGTGAACATAACTCAAAAAAGGTAAATAATAAAATTTAGAACGTGATCTTTATGTCAAAATTGTAGATCTGCATGGAATTTCGGACGAATTGTCAATGAGAATCTCGTCCGTCTGTGCCAGCTCACGGTAGCAGGGGTGGTTCTCTTTATTATATGCCTGTTCAACACGACAACTCAAAAACGCAACAAGCTAAATGAATGCATTTTAGGGCATGATCTTGACAACAAAACTGTAGAAGTACGTCTACTTTTCGACCAAATCTGTCAGGGCATTGACTGTTTTCAGTTTGTCTATTCGTGTGCAAGTGAATGCGATAATTCAAAAATGCAACAACCTAGATGGATGAATTTCAGTATGTGGTTTTGACACTAAAATCGCATATCTATATTAAGTTTAGGACCCAAGATACAAAATGCACACTCGATTCTCTTCACTCTACTAGGAAGCTAAATGGAATGTGTAAATATAAAAGAAAGTTGACGGGAGGACACTTCCGCTGGTTTTTTTTTTTTTTTCTTTCCCAAATCTTATTTTGGATGAACAAACCCATACACGAAAGGACTAAAATGTTGAAGACGTGATGCGGAAGAAGAAACAGGAATTTTAATAATAAGAATAAGAAATTCAGACAATGAGGTCAATCCATGTTCACATTAAAATCGCCGCTCCAATCTAATGTTGGACTCCACTCCAGTTCTTATAGTGGGACAAAGGTCATGACGTCACAGTATAGCATAAGACATGTTAATGTCATGTGTAATTACGTTTGGAATGTAATGAAATCTATTCTGAATGGAATTAAGGCTATACTTCCTTGATGTAAAAAGTTCCACTTAAAACCTTCTTTTGGATGTTCCTGTCTGTCGAAATTAATTTCCTAGTGCATTATGATTCTTTACCAGTCTCATGTATTTTCAATGTCATGTTCTTTATTATCTTTACAAGACAAACTAAGTTAAGCTTCTACGAGAAACTTCGACACGCCCAAGAAAATATGGAGTTAAATGAATTTAGAATACAGTTATTATATTTATTTTGTTAAAAATTATTTAACACGTTTTTATTATTCAAAACTTAACATGTTTATTTATCATGAGAAAAGCGACATGAGAATAAATCAGGCGAGTGGATAGATCAATATTTCAAACCATTTAAACAGCTAAAACTTAAGGCTAACGTGTCTTGAGAATTAAAGAATTTAGTAAAGGGAACAACTGCAGCAAATAAATTATTAAACTTTTGCATTTTCTTAAAAAATGTAAAGACTAATTCTTTTTTAAACAAAAACTGATTTACCAGGTGGCTTGGTATATTTGTCCAGCCAGAAAATTATAATTACAACCAGCAGGAATGTTCTATGCATGATTTAGTCGTATACCAGACGAAGCGTTTTGAGTTTAGCTTCGTAGTATAGTAAACAAAATCGAGGATGTATTTTGAACCTTTTCCCGTTGACACCAAAATTGGATATAGATTTTGATGTCAACGGGAAATTTTTATTTTGGTGTCATGACCAAATACCAAATTTCATTCATCTTACTCATGGCATTTTTGAATTCAGATAAACAAGGACAAACAGACAGTATCTACAATTTTTGGTGTAAAAAGCTTCACAAATCCATCTTTTTGCGTTTTTGAGTTATCGCGTTCATACGCAAACCGAAAGAGATATGATTCTCATTTTTTTTTTTTTTTTTGGGGGGGGGGGTTTCCGGAGGTTTAAAATGTGGAGATTTACCCTTTAAAGGGACATTTTTTTTTCTCTTCTAGTAGCGATATAATAACAAAACTCTGATATTGAGATTAATTTAAGAAAAGAAATTAACTTATTGGATGGCATTAATTTTTTGTTAATTAATTTTATTAATTATGATTTAATGACCAAGTCAAAACACTTCATTATGGTTTGAGGTAAGAGACTGGAACATCTAGGTGTTCGTCTCATTGAAAAATTTGGCGATAACTTATGCCAAACTTAAAAATTGCATTTCAAAATTGATGAAATTGGTGGGAAGTAAACATCCCACGGCCTTAGAAAGGATTAATAAAATTCTCGTAGTCGAACTTTTTGATGATTATATTACTTTCTTTTTGCATACGAGAAAATAAAGTGCAAAGATAAATCACTATTCAAATTCAATGCAACCCTCTCAACGTTTAAATGTCGTAGGAAGAAAGTCGGAGTTCTAGCTCTTCTATCGTTTTAAGTATTTTTTATTTATTTACTAATGTATATACTTAACAAGACAGACAAATATTGAACCGTAAATGGAAATTCTCAAAATTAATATCTACAAAAGCCAAAAAACTCGAAAAACAACGACTTCAACATGGAAGTGCAAATGAACGGCTAAACCCATTCATTAACAAGAACAAAAAAAAAGAAACAAGTAGTATGCCAGGTGTTTAAATGCTCCGTTACATTCATGATGAACACCACACGCAGAAACAACTGTCTACGATCAACACAACACATTGAAGTCACCTGTGCTAACAACCAACTAATGGAAAGGCAACTCAGCCTTGAATTAGATGAATTTGAGTATACAGAAGGCCACTTTGCAAACTCGCAGATGTGCAGGTAGTTGATCATATGAGTAGAGTATTTCCGAAAATGGCAATTGTTTTGCATGACAGAGTAACCTTACTTCATATGATTAGATGGCCTACAATGACGTAAATTCTAAGCAAACAATTGCTCTGTTTTACAAAATGCATACATCTTAAAAGTTTACCTCAAAATCATATATTCTGGCATATCAAACTATTGATTTTAAACTTAATAAGTTCGATCTTGTACTCTATGACTGCTTTATAAAAATTATTATAAAAATATTACTAGCCGCCATTGGCGACCAGCTTGTTCGCCCTTAATATTAATAGCCTGTTGCTATGCTTGAAACTTAGCGAAATAAATTGGCAGGCAGGGACTCAGCCAAAGTTTTATTTTGAGATATATCTCAAAAAAGAAGGGTATTGGGTGGCAGGTGACCATTGATGGCATATCTAGACGTCATAAACTTCCATATGAAATAAAAATTATAGAAATCGGTCCAATAGTTGAGGCTTGGGTACTGACCTTCTGGTTTTGCCAATTATTTTAAATATATAGATTATGCCCTATAGAGTGTTTTCAACGATTTTTGCATGATGCTCCACGCAATTTACAGATAGTATGCCAGCCTATAAACATCATCATATTAAAAGAAAGCAATGCCACATCACAACATAGGACCACAAGCACTGCTATTATTTAGAAGATGCAACCGCTTTTCGGTGTATTGTTTACTGTCGTAAGAAAACAGTCGCCACGAGGACATTATAAACTACATTTTCATCGAAAAATTATGCCCCAAATATTTAATGGCAACATCTTTTCGACTATTTATGAACAGACTTCGATTATATTCATCATTTATAAACATTATAATTCTTACATAATTTAAACATACTGGTTGAAAACCTGTTACGTATCAAAGGCAGCTTCCACATGAACAAAGGAAGTAGTTTAACGAGAAAAAAAAAAGGGGGGGGGCAGAGAGATGTGTAAAATTTTAAATTAGAAGTGAAAGATTTTAACTATTAGATAGCGACATTTATTTATTTTTCTTGAACTCATCTTTCCCTTTAAACGTCTTCGTATCTCTTCAACTTATTTCCTAAATTTTCATAGTTCAATACAGATGAAGATTAAAATTCAGCTGCCCATTCTATCTGCATTTAAACAAACAGCAAATAAAAAATTCCAATTTAAATAATAGCGTCAATGATTTTTAAATTTCTCCTCATCTCAGCTTAGTTTGGAAACACAACTCTAGGGTTTTGGAATGTTTTTCAAATTTCACAAAATCAGTCAATTTGATCTAAATTTTGCATTATTAGTGAGTTAATTGTATCAGAAATAAAAAGACTGCTTTAAAAATCAATAAATATTTCAACATATCAGAAAATCAAAACATTTTTATTCCTTCATTTATTAGCAAAATTCTTTATTGTTTTGTTATGGAAGATAACAGGACTTTTAAAACTATAAACTATGAATCCAGACCCCAAGTGGGGTTCTCGTATATGAATTCTCAGAAGGCATAAAACGAGTGCTTCTGTCAGATTTTTAAACTGTATTAGTAAGCAAAAATAACTGAGAAAAACATCTCGACAACATTCCATTAAAATGTTGCGAATTGCAACATATTACACTTACTTTTGATTCCCTTTAATTATATTCCATTTTCTTGTTTGTTTTCCGATTTATATGTCCACATGAGGTCGCGACTCCCCTCATTCTTTCATAGATATGGTCGTGAAAAAATGTTCAAATAAAATGGGGTCGCGAGTGAAAAATGTTAAAGCCCTGGTATTTATTTATGCGCACATAACATGAAACAGTAAGTACTATGAAATCTCATAGATTGAGGTTAAAAGTTCTTAGAAAGATTCATGAGTACGGAAAATATAAACGTTGATAGGATGACATTAGTTAACCAACGATTTTGATAGTTAAAATAATCGTCATATCAATAAATCAGTGAGCTATTAAGCTAATGAAATATTAAAATATGAAATTTCTGTAATTAAAAGAGAAGTTGAATGACAGCGCGAAGCAACGTTGTTTAGCTGCAAGTCAAGGTCTGCCAGTGAAATTCTTCACAGTGAAAGGGCCAATTTAAAATAATGGAATAACTTTAAAAATCACAAATACAAATCATTACTATTTTCTCTGAAAATAATTAAGAGACATAATGATGTTTAGAGGCATTACGCACAAAGACAGTCCATTTATCTCTAAAATGGTCTCGAATATTTTAAAATAATAAATATTGCATAAAGAATTTCTGATAAGGACTGCACTTCAAAGACACAAAACGGGAAACATGGAATACTTGTTTCAGATATAAACGAAACCACCTGCCTATTTTTATTCACGCTGAAAACATCAGAAAACACCGCAGATGGAAAATCGAAATAATTAGTCACAAAAACCGGTTATATAAGAAGGACTTGATAACCCAGAATATTTCATATACCTATGTTGCAAGGAAAATCCGCACTTTTTAAAACGTTACTTAGAGCGCCTTAAATGATCAAACGTTGTAGTATTTCCATGAATTTAAGTAAATTTTCTTTTTCAGTCATATGATTTTTATAATCTTTTTATGATATATAGAAAATACTGCAATAAATTTGTTGTACCTATTTTAATTTCAGAATCGTTCCGCATGGACTTCAGTTCTAAATTAAAATGCCGTGTATAGTATTTTGCAAAACAAATTTCAATTTAATATTATTAACAGGAATTCTGCAAAATAAGTTTTTAAATACAAATACACAATAAATTTAAATCCGGGCACATAAAAGAAAATAAATATAGTTAGGATTATTAATATAAAAAAATTGTATTTATAAAATGATTTAGAAAAAAGTTCGTCACTTTTTTACATAGTTAACACAAAAGAAAATTACAATCACATTTTTAATGGCCTCGACGTTAAGATATAAAAAAATAATAAAAAGTTTCATAATATTCTTTAAATGCCTAAACACGTTCTATACGAATTAAAAGGTAGTTTACAGTATTACAAAAATATCATTTGCATAGTTGTATATAATTTCTTGCACAGTTAAATAAACTCGATTAGGAGATAAAACCATTATCAAGCCCCTTTAACAAGTTTATTCTAGCCAATTTGGAATTATAAACATTCAAAATGCTTTAGCAGATAATTACTCGCGCTCACGATGACATTTTACAAGGTTAAAATAATTTAAAACAATGCAATCACTATATATAATAATGAATTAACATAATCTGTACAGAAAAGAGCAGAAAACCCATACATGTTATCTTTAATAAATAGAAAATAATAACTGCAAAGTGCATATGTCTTGTTTTTTGGAATGCATATTTCTTAACCCTACATGATATTTTTTTTTTCAATTATTTTTCAACAGCATATGTATGAATCGATATAAATGAGTGTCCGCAAAGCAGCAAAAGTAATTTAAAAACTTATTTTTAACTTAATTATTAATTAAAGTTAATTGTAAAATTAAAAGTCTTTATTGTTAAAAATTTCATTTCTTCAAGGCAAAATCGTATACTATATACAAAATATTAAAAATTAATGAAAAAAAAGACAATAGTATTTGCAAACATGAATCACTAACACAGTGATGGTTAATATATCGAGCTAGTAATTTGAATACCAAAATATGCAAGGTGAAAAAAAAGGTATCCGCACCACTACTTAGATTAGAAACTTACGACACACAACAAACGATACGAGCAAATTTGATTGCATGGAAATCGCTTAAAGATAGGTACAAATTACAATCAAAGCCAATCCATTACAAATGCGCAGTAGTTCATCCGTAAACATAAGGACTTGAACTCACTTAGTTTCGACACTTACTTTTGAAAGTAAAAGACGGTGAAATAAAATAAAATAAATAATAATAATAATAAACAAAAATAGTTTCCCATAGGAAAGAGCAACTCTTTAACTTCACCAAAACCTCCCTCTATGTCCCCTAACCCGTAATAAAGCTTTCTACTTCGAAAGAGACACCGCAATAAGAAAATGTTAGAAAAGCAGCGTGCATTAAATGCAGCCAGGAGCGCTTTAAAAGCAATTTTACGCCTCAGCAACTTTGCGGGAGTTAAAAATCGTCCAACCTGAAACGAGCATTTCCACTCACCTGAATGTAGATACATGGTGTCGATTGTAGTAACAAAAAACTGTTTCCAGGTCCTTGATCAATTCCTCTTACAGTAAGATCGCATGCGGAAAGGTAATCCAATGCTTAAATGACTGGCAAATATATCCGCACATTAGGCTTGAACAGTGCACAAGCAGTTTATGGCAATCCGTTAGTCACAATACTTCAAGCAACAATTAAACAAAATTGAAAATAAAGGAGAGACACGCTTTCCTATTAAGATGAGAACCGAACAGAAGTTTCTTGAAGAGAATGTAAAAAGATATGACCAAAGATAGGTCACAATCATTTGATATCGATTTTGACCACATCAGCAAATATCATGATTAGTTATAGTTAAATTAGGTTAATTTAATTAATTCATCTCATATGACTGATGGTGCAACAGTTGACGGAACAGGATCTAATCTTGAAAATCAATAACCAAACACGCTGTACTAAATCCATGAAACAACACAAGGTTGGTTCAATCACGGTCCAGCCACCGGTTTTCCACAAAACAAACCAACCCTTTCCTTATTGCAGGTGATGGTTCATTAATCTATTCTCGACCTTACAGCAACATCCGGGCATTCTCACTCGATAACAATGGACAAAAACAATAACGGACGGCACAGACCAGCAGCGCGACAAAAACGGCACGTTCCGTCATCTCTTGCAGAGAAACTGCTTTTGAAACTTCCCAGCAGGTCCATACGTCTGTCTGCATTGCTGGGCTCCGTTCGACAGCTGGTAGATCTTGGTTTGAGGAGGGGAGGGGTGGAAGGGGAGATCGGATGGAGGGGAGGGCAGGTAACGACCCCACGAGAGACTTCCCCAAGAGACGAATTTCATTCATTCTTGATGGTTTTCTTTTTTTATTTCTTCCACCACTATTTTTTTTCTTCTCTGTTCTTTTCCATCCGCAAGCAAGCTCAGGGGTCGTGAAAGGTATATGTTACAGGAAACGCTTAACCTCGTCACCGCCACTGCTGGTTCGACAGAACCAGCTGTCGGGGAACTTCCACCGGAACGTTTTGGATCAACGTAAACAGTGCACTGACTCCGGTGGTGTGAAGGAATATACAGCATCTGCGGTGACTTGCAGAGAGAATCCCCTGTTCCACCCCCTCACTAGACTCGGGACTTGCAAACGATTTTGAAATAACACACATGTTGGTAAACAAACTGTTCTGTAGTGATTATTTTTCTCTAACACAAATGAGGATCACCTGCAGCGGAGAACCAGACCACACGGTTTGTTTTAATTTATGACACCTTATTTCGAATAGAGTAAATTCCGGATAAAGTGAGCATGGAAAAGCTGAGAGAAGGATACGGTTCACTGTATGTCCGTTTTCTAAGAAATTTTACCACCAATAGACATTTAAAAAATAATAAAACTGATTTAAAAGATTAGTTTCGATTTTAACAAGTTTTTAATTTAAAAAAAAATACTTTCCTCAGCTCGAAAAATACGGTATATTTTTCGAAATAATTTTTGTCCAAATTTATAGAATACTAGCTGAAAACCCATCGTTGCTCGGGATCCATATTTTTTCATATAACGGCCTCCTGTTCCCACCCCCACCCCCCAAAATAGTCACCAACTTTCCCCAACAAACGTAAATCTCCTTTGAATCTTTTCTTGTTGAATTAAAACTTTCAAATATAGTTTTTTATCACCTTATAACAGTATCGTTTGAATTAAAATGCGAGAAAATTTTTTTAAAAAGAACATTTATTTTAAGCAATATATAGTTAAATAACTAATACAGCTTTACAATGCACAAATATACTTATACTGTATAACTGGGTTACTAAATAAAATACTTTATAAATCAGATAAAGAAAGTCAAAATCGCTCGAGAACAATTCTCGCTCGAAAGAATTTCGCTGAAGAAGAATGCTCGAACAAAAAGAATACTTTAAACCTCAGTTAGGGAAATAAAAACTAAATATAAATACCCTCTATTAATACTATAAGTAAAATCAAACTGAAACCCAAATATTAAATAGCATTTGCCTACTCTTTTTAAACAACGCTGCCATATCAACGTTAATATTGAAAAATTTGTGAAATTCAAGCGAAACATCGCGTAGTAACTAAACTAACGTCAATGGATATTTGAGTGTATATTAAAAGCTACGAAATAACAGCGGAAGTAAGAAGTCTACCTTGACCAAAAAAAGCAATATTTTCGTAGCTTTAACAGTGATAAAAACACGTGAATAAAGGATTTGATGAAATAATAAATTAGTTTGAATTTTATTTTATAACAATAAAAGCGTTGTTGCAATTTGAGCTTAAAATGAATTTTGAAACGTTAATTACAGTTACCAAAAGTATTTCAGAAGTTATTGGTAAAAAACGTCTAAAAATGGCTTAATTTTCGTTATTTAATTAAATAAATAAAAATCTAATTCGAATTTTAAATTAATTTTTACGGCGTTAGCTCCCTCTTGTGCCAATCCATCACTGTGCCAAATTTGGTCGTCTTAAGTCCAACATTTGGTCGTACGTTATAAAAAAAAAAAAAACCCGAACACACACACACATACTCTCCTCTTTTATATATATAGATTGCTATATTTTGCAAACAATTGAAATTCTAGTTAAGGAGAGTAAGTTTACCGATGGTATACATAAACATAATTTAAAATATAAAGAAACTTCACTTGACGTGGGATTTGACCTCGTCTAGGGTTTCTTGAGAACATAAGCATACGCTAGTAGCCACCCCTCACGACGAAATTTTGCTATATTGAAATGAGGAATCTTATAGGCATGTCAGTTAATTGGTTTGATTTATTACTATTTCATCACAATAAATTATTTTCATCAAAACTGTCCATTTCGTAAATAAAGTGGCTGTTATTTTATTTTGCACAAAATAAAACAAGTAATATAAAAAAAATTAAGTCAATTCCTACTTACGTCAGCGATTTACACGCTTCATCACTGACAAAAATACATTAAAAAATAACGCCTTCGTGAACATACCAAAAAACAAAGAATATTAGGTCTAGAAGCTGGCAAACCTAGCTCCATCTATTGAGAAAAATTCGAACCAAACGACTCAAGGCGACATATGCTTTGTCCCATATAAAACTAAAATTAATTAATTAAATTTAATCAATTAATTAATATTTGAAAAAACTGTATTAACATCAAGTGTCATCCACTACAAGTTTAAAAAAATGTATTTGAACTTGAGTGGATGAATAAAAAGTATTTTATTAACGATTGAAAATTTGAACAAGATATATAAATAAATATATATAGGGAGAGTGTGAACTAATAGTAGGAATTGAATAAGACACAAACAAAGTTACTTGATTATTAAATTATTCAGTTTGTACATTAATCTTTAACGTTTTTAAAACTGTGTACCATATTTTCGAACAGAGAAAGTAAATAAATAAAAAAACATAATGTACAAAAACCAGGAGTGTTCTGCCCTGGATATCCTCGTCTTTCTACAGCTTCTAAAGTGCGTTCTAAAAAGATTTCTCCTGAGTTTGATGCAAAGTATTATAGATGAGCATCAATAATACTTTAAAAGCACCAAAATTACCTTTTCTACTTATAGTTTGTTACTGTTGTTTAGTGATTTCGTTATTTTGATGTTTCTTGCCGATAATATAGAAAAAATATATTTTTTTAAACATTTCAATAAAAATTGAGCATGAATTGCGATTTAAATGTGTCAATTTGATTCAAGAGTTATTTTTTTCCTCTGAATTCCAATTGTTTAAAAATTAATTTTTAATTAAAACTACCATAAATTGCACAAAAATGAATGCACTTATCATTTACAAGAGACGAAATAGTAACGCGAAGATAAATAAGTACAAGAAAAGAAAAGTGTCCATTTTTTAAATGTGTTTAGAAAAGTGTTCATTGTTTTCATTTATTAATTTTCACGACGCATAGCTGCTAAACCTAAATTAAAGTCATACAGTTAATTAAAGATCAGTTAATAGAAATTTTTGTACAAAGACTGCTATAATTTTTTAAAAAATTCTTCAAATATCAAAGTTCTGGAGAAAAAAAAAACTTAATTTTTATTGGTAATAAAATAATAAATGAAAATAGTTCTTCTCCAAACGTTGGAAACATCCAAAACAAACAAGAAATTATTGTTTTGAAATTTGATTATTTCTGAAGTACGAAGAAAAGATCTTTGAAGATCAAGTTTTACAATTGTACGTAATTTGGTTCTAATTGGTAAAATGTACGTAGTTTGATACAATTGTAGGTAATTTGTATTTTAAACATAGCAATCATTCTTATCTTTACTTCGAGAACAATTTTCGTTACAAAAACAGAAATGGGAAAGAAAGAGATAAAAAAAGAAGAAGAAAAATGTCACAGCAAATTATGATAACTTTTTAAGGAAATGTTCCCACTACATTGAAGTCACAATAATAACCAACAAATAAATTCTTTAGTTAAAAAAAAAATGCCAGCTTCAATGTTTTTTTTTAAAGAATTGACAACTATTAAAACACCCCAGAAAGCGCATTTTAGTATCAATATCGTCAAAAAAATCATAATGATCTTCTTAATACGACTAAAATGATAAATTAACAAACACTTATAATTTGAAACTGTAATTAAAAGTTAATGAACAAGCAAATTATTGATAGTATGCAGTCTTCCACAGATGACATATTTTCAACTTAATTAATTTAAAAAATGACTGGAGGCTGTCTTTTTCAAACAGCCGCTGATGCTAAAGGTGTATGACTACTTTACTCGCGTAACTCTTTTCCGATTTTCAAATTTTCTTTGTAACTTCTGTTACCCCTTTATCTCTAAAATAAGACATTAGTTATGTTTTTAACATATGTAGTTATCGAGATATAGAGGATCTCCCATGCAACGTTTTTGTGGCGTTTAGGCGTGTGAATCAATTTGCTTCCTAGAACCCCAATTGGAGGAACGTAGTCCTACGTTAAAATTATTCCAGAGAAAAAGTTGATCCATAATACATTAAAAGAATATAAGCTTTTCCAAAAAAATAATGACACACTGAATAATTCTGTTTGGAAGAATAGTAATTTTAATCAATCTTAAGTGGACATAGAAATTATGAAAAGATTAATTTTCATTTGGTTCCCAAACATTTCTAATTATTTTTTGCAAATATATTTCTAGGATTTGAGAGAATTTTCTCAAAATTGTATACTAAGACTTACCACAATACACTGACATTATATCAAGATACGCATCTGTATAATTTTGATTTTCAAATAAAGGATTCATAAAAATTTTCGAGCATTATGCTTTCTCGCGAATCATTGTAAAAGAGCTAATAAAAACAATAGAATAAAAGGTTTTAAAAGCATACAAAATAAATTAAAAATTAAAAAATTCGTGCACGGTTTTAACAGACTTTGAATGATTAAGTAGCTATCACAGAAAACATTCTTTCTTAAATAGAACAATAACTATCTCTAACTATCAATTAAATATGAATGATTTTGAAGACTATAATTTTGAAGGCTTAAATGATTCAGCTTTCTTATTGTGACAATAATTTAAAAGAGTGAAATTCCACAAACTTTTTTACTTTTTATCATGAAAAATTTTAAATGAATTCAAAAGAGAAATAAATATATATCAGAATTGCACTAACATCAATTATTTTAATGACTGTTTATAAGAAAGAATCCGATATTATAATAATTCCATTTTCAAAGTCATAAAACGATTCTCTTTCTCAGTAGCATAAACAATGAGGCGGATTTGAAATTAAAAATGCAAATCAAAGCGGTATTAAAAACTCGTTTTTCACATTTTCAACACAGCACAAACGCACTGAAAAACAAAAATTGGAAACAAGCAACGCAGATACTCGCGCATTTTCAATCAGAAACGTGCAGACGATTCAGTGTCTTGTTTCAATACCAGTTTCAAAATTATAAAAGTGCATGCGTAGGACAGTTATTAAATTAATTGTAAATTAATTTAATGACTTTCACAAGAATAATAAATAAACACGAACTTAAAAACAGAAAAGTGAATCTATAAATCGTTCAGAAAAGAAAGAAAAAATAAATTCCAAACGATATTTAAATAGTAAAAAAAAAAAATAAGATGGCATCAAGCAAAGAGTATCGGAAAGATAACTCAAGCAATCACTCAGAAACGTGCAGACGATTCAGTGTCTTGATTTTCGTATGCCATATCAATATCAGTTTCAAATTTATAAAAAATAGTATTACATTATTTAGTTACGGTTAATTTAAATACTTTCCAAAGAGGAAAAAATAATATGTACTTAAAAACAGAAAATGAATCGATAAAGCGGTTGAAAAAAAATATACCAAACGATATTTAAATCGTAACATAAAAAAAGTGGCATCAAGCGAACAGTATCGGAAAGATAGCTCAAGCAAACCAACCCACATAACAATAGCATTCACATCATACAGGAAGGGGGGGGGGGGGGGGCATGAAGGTGAAAGAGGGACAATGCCACGTGAGCGCAGAGTGACCTCTGGCCTCTCTCACGTCAGTTCAAAACGGCAGAAAGGAGAGGGATAGAGATGGCTAAAATACAACAAAATAAAAATGGAATGGTTTTGTGTGTATACATAAAGCGAGGAGTGGAGGTTGGCTCTGGCTAGCAAGCATCATACATTACAGACAGAAAAAAAAGTTATACAACAGCAACAGAAAAAAAGTAAGCGATGAAAACAGGAACAAAAAACCAGCAAGACTAGTGTAGGGGGTCAACGGGAACTGTGAACCGCAAAAACCACTTACGGTGTTTGACCGTCTATTTTTCCTTTCTATTGTCTACTCTTTAATGCAGTGACCTCCGACTTCACCCCACATTCTTTTTTTCTCTTTCCCCTTTTTACAGTTTAGTCACAGCAACATTCCTTATCTCTATTTTTATTTTTTGTTTGTTTTGGATAAAGCAGGGAAGAACGGATTAAGGATTAAATACGTTGGTTGTGTGGATAAATTATCCTTTATTTCCAAAAAGGTGGAATATAATGATGTGGAAATGCAGACTCCTTTATGAAAAATATATTTTTTAATATGGAAAATATTTTTCAAGTAATAAAAGTTAAATTTGCTATTAAATATATCAAAATATTTTCATAAATTTAATAGCAAATTCAGTAATATTTTCAGGTGAAAAATTCCTGTTTAAATATGTATGAAATTGATATCAATTAAATATAGACATTTAATTGATTTAGGTGCTATTTTTGAAGGTTAAATTAAGTATATTTTATTAAATGGTATAAAATGAATAAATCAGCACTCATGAATTTTCAAAAAATATAAATTCATATTAATATGAATTTATATGAATAACTCACAAATGCGCAGTAATGCACATTACTAAACCCTACATTTTTGTATTCAGACTAATTTTGAAATAATTTAATAAATAATAAATTTAATAATTTTCTATCTTCTTTACATTTATTAATATAGATTCACAAAACTTTAAAAAAAAATGTATAAGGTTAAGACTAAACTCTCGGTACATTTTTTACACAAGGTTGAACGGGAAAGGAAACTTTTTCACTATCAGTTCAAACTGAATACATCAAGATTTTTCAAAATAAGAATTCTTTTTTAACCATAACGCTCATTAGATAAACTAAAAAGTAATATTTTAAAATACCAAACGTTAATTAAATTTTAGAATACATTTATTTCACTTTATTATATGAATCACTTCAATCGTTGGAGACAAAATAAGTATCAAGCTATTAAATATGGATAAAAATTCTGACAGAACTAATACTGTTTTGTCTCTATACGAAGCATACAAAGAGAAAGTATTGTGATTGTCCAAAAATTCAATCTCGATATTTTGATGAATCTCCACGTTTTAGACCTTCCCGAGTCCAGGAAAAGTGGTTTTTTTCGGGGTGGGGGGGTTAAATTCTGTCAGTCGTTGAACACGATAACTCGAAAACGGAACGATCTCTACCAATTAATTTCGGTGCATAATCTTTAAAGTAAAACTGCACATCTGCATCGACTTTTGGATGAAAATCTGTCTGTTCGTTCGTGTGAATTACACAATAAATCAAAAACTCAATTGAATAAAATTGAAAAAATAAATTAAATAAATAAATCAGAAGCAATGAACTAGTTAATTATTAATTTCTAAAAAAGAAAGAAGGAAAATGCATAATTAATATATTTTGCTTTTTTTTCTTCAGGCTGATTCATCCCATAGGTCGTATCAGGATGGCCCTATTCTGAGAAAAGTAAAAGTTGGGAAGAATTCTACTAAAGCTAATTTTTAAAAAATCAAACCTAGATTATCTTTTTTTTTTTAAATATGGAATATTTATTGATAAAAAAAACATCTGGACAATCAGGGGGCATTATTTCAATTTCGAGACAAAGAGTCGAAATTCGGGACTGCAAAGCTAATCCGAGACGTGTGGTTACTTTACTACAACAGTTCGGCAATTCATCTGAAAATCACCCAACACACTGAAAAAACAGTCTTTTCTTTCCTAATTTATAGACAAAAATAATTACAACGAACACGAAATCTCGCCAGGGAATCCAAATGGGAACGGATGTCATACACACAGCAATTAGCACGAGCAAAACAATCCCTCTGTCCAAGTAACACAGACCGTGCACTAATACTTGACTAAACATGGACTATTAATTGATAAAATAATATTTGGATACACCGCGACGATTAATTCATTTTCAGAACGACGAGTCGAAATTCGGAACTGCCTGAGCTAATCCGAGACGTGCAGTCACTTTCCTACAACAAATCAGCAATTCATTTCAAAATTAATCTTCACACTGAAAAACTGGCTTTTCACTCCTAATTATAGACAAAAATAATTACGACGAACACGAAATCTCGCCAGGGGATCCAAATGGGAACGGATGTCATACACACAGCAATTAGAACAAGCATAGCAATCTCTCTGTCCGAGAAACACAGACCGTGCAGTAATACTTGAATGCGATTTATAGCCATTAACAAATAAGTGGCACACCCTGCTGATAAGAGCGAGTCATAGGTGGCAGATGGTGAGATTCATCGCACAATGAGATGCACTTGACATCAAGTCAAGAGTTCGCCACAAAATTGCAACTTCCGCTCCAACCAGATGCCGCCAACGGAAGGAGATCGGAAAGAAGCCGTTCTTATTTTTTTAAGGCTTCATTTACATGCATACACCATGGAATCTGTATGGTGTTTAATTAGAATAATTTTAACGAAACAGATGGAACAGTATTTTATGTAAAAATTGGACAGCACAAAAAGTAACACCGCGGAGTGTTTTATCTCAACCGTGAACAACCAGGTTTTCAATCCTCAAAGGTTAAGCGTAAAACTCAGAAGAAAACGAGCCAGAATTTTCTATATCTGGTATTTATAGTCAAACCCCTTTATAACGAACCCAGGATAAAAAGACATTTCTGTTATAACGAAGTTTTCAAATGATCCCAACCGAACTTCAAAAGCAAGGAATTCGGATATAGTGAACCAAAATTTCCACTTTTCAAGCTTAGTTATTTTAAGAGATTCTAATTTATTATAGTCCATTACTAACAGCAATTTAATGTAATTAATACGTTCAACACAGAAATGCATTTCGGGATTATAGGAAATCTTGTGTAATCAATATTTGAAAAATCGGTTATAGCGAACTTCTGGATCGGTCCGTTGAGTTATAACCCCGGATTATTTGCATTTAAAGGATGACCAGTAAGAGACTGAACAGATTCTCAGAAACAGTTTGATTTGAAACAGATACGATTTGTATTTGTTTATATAATAAAACCAATGCATCTATAATCTGGTATAACCGGTTTTTCCAAAAAAACCACGGTTTTTTTAACCTCCGGTTTAACCTAGCGGTTTAAACCGGTTTTTGAAAAAAACCGGTTTTCGGTTTTTTTTTTTAAAGCAACGTTTGTGGACAGAATTTTTTTATTAATAATAATAATTAATGTAATAAGTAATGATTATAAATAAGTAATTAATACAATATGTCATAATAATAAATGAGTAATTACTGCAATAAGTATTATAGAAAAATCTTTATTAACATTGTTTTCACAAGAAATTAATTCATTGGTCAATATCTATCATCTAATCTGCTCATAAAGACTCTTTCAGCAATGGGTTGATCCGTGAGTCGATACCTCTCATCGGAACCAACATCATTCAACGCAGATACTAAGCTTTCGGAAGCCACTGAACTTCCGACTAAAGACAAATATTTTTGGCTATAAAAAAACAGCCGCCGTTTGCAGACAAAATTTTTTATTAATATAGTTTTTGCAGGAAATCAATCCATTGGCCAATATTTATCTGTTCATTAAGACTCTTTTAGTAATCCGCCAACTAACAGACGCCTCGAGGAAGCGGTTGTCGGTGATCGGCCTAGGATGATAGAATTCAAAGCTTTATAACTTAATAAATTTTAGTCTAGTCGTACCTAAAATCGAGCCTATCTTCCGGCCCGCTTCCCCCCCCCCCCGGGGGGGGGGGTTTTTTTTTTTTTTTTTTTTTAACCTGGGGCCCCCCGGGGGGGGGGGGGAAACCCGAAAAAAACAACAAAAAACGGTTTTTCCATCCCTAACTGGGAGTATCAATGCAATGGCGGCTCGTGCACTATAATCGTGAGGGTGCTGTAATTTATAATAGGAACTGAGCAGATGTTTAACATGAATTTTGCCTTTTTCAAAATTAATTTTGAATAATTTAACAACATGATGTAAGTAAGTTTTTAATAAAGAAATTTTAACTCACAATTACTAATTTTGAATTAATTTGAATTATAAATCGAATTTGAAAATAAATTTTCTCAATTCATTTTCCTGCATCCCTTATTCTCGCTTATAAAGTTTTACGGAAGCAGCTGAACAAAAAAATAATTTAAAAAATTATAGTACAACATTTTTTAATTAATTTTTTATGTATTATCTTTTCTTCAAATTTTGGGCCGCGGATATTTTTTTTTTCCGCTGTGGAAAAACGTTTCAAACATCGTTTCTAACGTATCAAGGATTGCGTTTTAAGCAGTCCTTTCTCCCTTCAAAAGAAAATCTTGACGAGATCAGTCCATCAATAACTGCTACCTCCCCTTTACGAATTTGGAAAAGCATATCGTTTTCCCCTGAAGATTGAAAGGATTAAAAATAAAATTATGTTAGATTGTTGACATGTTTAAATATTGCACGCAAAATTAAATAAATTAGTAATTAAATTTATACACTGAAAAAAGTTACGGGGCAATGTTGCAATCTCGCAGTGTTTGTACACCAGCCGCTCCTGGGATAAAGTAAAAGATTTGGTTTGTTTTGGGTTTTATAGTACAAGAGCCTGTTTGTAGGCTATTCTACGCCAGACAAGTATTCATTTGTCGTAAGGTAAATTCGAAAAGAAAAAAATCCTGGATGTTCAGTGACATATTCAAATAAAATAAGTCAGGAAATCACTGACAAATTAACAGTTAAGTCAGAGAAGCCATGGTAAAAATTCGAGTTCAAATGGGGGAAAACCAACAGATTTTAAAAAAGTAAAAAGATGAATATGTGGTTGTCTACCAAGCAACATTGGAAGAGCCACTGCTGTAGTTTGGAAGTACTGCAAGCGGTGAGCAGTAAAAACAGGACATTCGATAAGAATATGGAGAACTGTCATGCCACTTACAGTGTGGACACATAGGCATTTGAACACCATAGCAAAAGAAAAAGAACGAGTGTGAACCCCAAATATTTTATCTTAATGGAGTCGATTCACGCTCAAGTGATACTTATGAAATGAACAGCAATAATTTAAATTTGGGATCGACTGTGCTTCTTGCAGGAAAGAACCAGATGTAACACCACAATACATCGTACGACAATGCGCAGTTATGTTAGCCATGTGACTGAACTGCAGGGATGTAGTGCAGCCGGAACGCACGAGAAATAAATAAGGAGGGAAAAATGTATGATACCTCTTTAAAACAGCGCGATCTTTGTCTAATCCCTACCCCGAAAATATGATGGATACTTCAAATTAATAAAAGAAATAAGCCACTAGCAAGTGGTGTCAGGAAAAAGTTAAAAGTATCAAGGTTGCAAACATTTAATTCTATTATGTTCAGATTCTGAAAACTCGTGATATTTTCTATATTAATTATTAATGTCGCGGTCCTACTTTTATATTATTTAAATGTAGTACAAATCAACATATACTTTTTTAAAAAATTATTCTACAACATCTTCATTATATTCACGCTTTGAACTACAATACGATGGTAATGTTTGATGAAAAACACAATAACTTTAAAATATGCATTGTTTCAGTGTTGAAGTTTAATTATTTCAGGATTCTAATACATAGATAAAATAATTATGCATCTGAAATGTAAAAAATATTTTATTGAGAAGTGATTACCACCCTAACCCCCTTCCGTTATCACCTTCTCCGTCTTGTCTCCCCCCCCCCTCCAAACAATATCACCCAGGCAGTGGCGAATCCGGGATTTTGGGCCAGGGGGGGGGGGCTGAGGTCATAAAAATTTTGTATCGTCGTGACCTCGTGGCTTATGTCAAATCATCTTAACTTTATTCATCTGACAATAAGAATCACAAGGGACACTACAATACTTTCGATAATTTAATAAAAACACAATGAAATAACTAGCCAAAAAATTTTTCGACCGCGTTAACGATACAAGTACGAGTGGAATGACTACAAAAGCGGGGAAATTTTCGAGCCTGTCAAAACCAGAATGCAACGTTTTTCTTTTCATTTTTTTAAAGGAGATTAAGAACAAATATGTTTAGCAATTTGAAATAAAAGAAAGAAAAAAAATTTTTGATTTAACTCGGAGGGGGGGGGGGCGGCGGGCTGCACCCTCATAGTACCCCTCCAGATTCGCCACTGCTGCCAGGTCAGAGCGTTCCAGCGCTGCTTTAATTTACGACTACATCACTGTTGAACCGATTCCATAGAGTTGTTAAAACTTGAAACTGGCTCATTTAATTACTTTTCAATTTCTAAATATTCAACAAAAGTAATAAAGGAAAAAAAAATTAAATATGTGGCTATTCTTAAAAACATGTAACTACGCCAAAGAAGAGATACACGGAAATTGTAGAACTAAAAGCAGAAAGGATAAAAAAATATAGCCATGCTTATAAGTAAAAAATGCATGCCTTTTCAAAAATAGTTACATTTTGCGATAGCAAAATCGTCTGCTGCATATAAAACAACTATTCTGATATCTTACCGTTTATAATTTAAAGATATTAGTGAGGATGAACAGAAATTCAACGGAAAACCTTTCAGATATGTCGTTTATAAACAAAATGTTGGAAAATATACTGAGCATGAATGAATTTTAAATGAAGAGAAATTTTAGGAGAAAATAAAATGAAAAATCGAGCTATAGTGGCACTATAAGAAATAAGTATTACGTTTAAGATATTATTAAAAGCAGGTATTACTTCAACAGAATTTGATAACAGCTGTAAAAAAAGTACAGGAATCAGCTGTTTAAATACAAACATAATTAAGTATAATAGGTCATGGCTGATCTAATTTATTCAAAACTGACCCTGTTGCACCAAACAAAACATATATATTGGAATAAATAATGAATATTAAATTGCAGGCTTGAATTATAGAAGCGTAATTTATTCAAATTGATTAGATGAGCAAAAGTCCTGAAGCTGATATCTGTAATCTCGAACTGCAAGAAAAGACGACAATGTTACAAAAGATATATCGTCTAGCACGAGCAAAGAAGATGAACAACTAAAAAAAAGAAATCCACTTCTCTGAGAGAGAGGACAGCTGCAAACCTAAACACCTGGCACAAACGAAAGTCACTAGCAAAGTAACGATAACGATAATAAACAAATACACATAAATATATACTCAAGTAAAAAAGTATTAAAAAAAAAAGATCAATCAGGTTTTAAAGGGAAGAACAAGAGGTAATCGAAAAAGTTGGCAAAAGTGGTTACGTTTAAAATTATCTGGTGTGAAAAAGGACCACATAAAAAAAAATCAGATTGAAAAAAGCGTGTTATTCATTCAGATTCAGGTTGATCCATTTTTCCATTAATTAATTAATGTTTTCTGTAGTCAGATTCGGTAGATTTCAATTGATTTAAAAATAATCGAAATTTTAAAAAAGTGTTTTCACACATTTTGACATTACTTTAAAATTCAAAACATTAGTTTTTTAGTAATGCCGATTTAATGCCCGTCCAAATTTTTAGAATTTTAATAAATTTTTCAAAATTTATTACACAACGGCTGATGCAATAGATTTTTTTTTATCATTCATTCGCAATTGAAATGCTCAGTAGTCAGTTGAATTGTGAAGTCGGCTTTCAGAGTAAAACCTTTAATTCAAAAATTAAGTGACTTTATATTCCAAAAGTATTCCATTTTCAAAACTTGCTTGCGTACTTCTTACTTCTGTCTCAAATTTAATGGAAATATCTCGCATTTTATAATATTTCGATATAATTTTACGAGTTTGTAAACTTGATTACGAAACGACGATTTTTTTTTCCTTAAACGACAGTATTATAAAAAAGCAGACGATAAAATAATAATAAAAAAAATGCCTTTTAACATGATAATTCTTAATAGGCTGGCATTCTTTCCGTAAATTGCATGATGCAAAAATCGTTACAAACAGAATGCAACGACTGATGCAATCAAGACAGACGAATCAAGTCTAATTGTCATGCTACGATGTTTTTAGATTAGAAGTTCAAATTTCTTTATTCAACTAAGAAATCACTACCTTTATATGCTAACTAGCTGTTATGCCGGCGTTCCTCAGGATTAAAAAACTTTTATGTCTAATATTTTTAATGAAAAAAACTACTATTATATAAAATATTATAATAAGCAAAATCCTTTTACGATCTGAATCGACTTTTAATTAAAATGAAAATAACAACTGAACCAGAAGATTTTAAAAAAGCGTCGATAGTAAATTTTTTTTATATAAATTATATAGATACCTCAAATTTTCGTAACAAATACTGAAGTATAAGAAAGGTTCTAATGAATATTTTGAAACGACTAATTAAATAGTTAATTTTTCATTAATTGAAAGCATGAAAATAAACCAAATCAATAGTTGTTCCTAATATAAACTGTTTATCGTCGTTGTGAATCGTCTACTTTTAAAATTTTCTTTTAGTGTTCTTCCAGAATTCTGCTAATGGATTATGGTAGCAGTTCTTCGTATTATTCTTGTTCTTCAACAATAAAAAATATTGGTGCCAATTGTGTATAAAATTAAATTTGAAAAATTTTCAGAAAGAGAGAAACAAATTGTACGGAAATGAAACTTATGTCACTAATAAGCTAATTTTCTGAAATTCAATAAGATGTAAAATTAGTTTCCCCGAATTTTTTATAAACTAAAATTTTAACTAACTTTTGGGCTTTGAAAAGTTTATAGTGATCTTTCTCTTGCCTTAAATAATAAGTGTGCAAAGGTGGAATCGGTTCAGTGGTTTAAGAGGAGATGTGGAACATACATACACAAGCATAGTCAAAATGTCTTTTATTTATATAAAGATCTCGCCGCCGTTTCTAAACTAAATTTACAAAATTTTATCAAAGTAACACAAAATGCGAGGTACTTCCTTGAAAGTCTTGATAAAACCAAAATAAGTCTTGAAAATTAAATATTTTTGAAATGTAAATTTATGATTTTTTTTTAGTTTGCGGTATAATGTTTAAGCCAACTCCACACTTAAGCAGACTACTGAGCGTTTCAATAATGAATGGTAAAAATATACTGCATCAGCCATTGAATAATAAATTTTGAAAAAATTATTAAAATTAAAGAAAAAATTGTACGAAAATAATAAATAGATAAAGAAATATTTACAAAACAAACAGAAATATCGGAAAAATAAAGGTAGAGTGGTAGTTCGAAGTCTCGCCGTTGCCTAGTAACGGAGAATCCATAAATTTCATTTAAAATCGTCTGCGTCAATTCAGTCATTTAATTAATTAAATTTTGAAAAATTAATAAAAATTGAAATTGGTATTCTTTGGAAAGGTAAAATATTGGACTTTAAGATGGTATAAAAATATTTTTTGTCGGACAATTTGCTCCGAAGTTACGGCAGAAAAACCGTTTCGGTTAATTTCTAATTAACTGACTTCAACTTTGAAAAGTTCATAAGTGCCTTTCCCTTGTCTTAAATAATAAGTGTGCAAAATTTCTCCTAAATCAAACAGTCCATTGGTTCAGGAGAAGATGCGGAACATAGCCGCATACACAGTCACAATGACTTTTATTTATATTAAGATGATATGATATGATGTGTGAGAACATATATATTTTTTGGCCTTTTTCTGATTGATCTTCCCGAGGAACTGACTGATAGACCATATAAATGACTATCACTAAAAAGGCTTAAACCATCGAAAAAAAGGAGGAACTTTCTTTGCGTAATCTCCTTACATCTTCATGCAGAAGGAGAAATCTGCGGGACAGTTCTCCCCTCGACTTTGTCGCACATTAACGTAATATAGCGCATTTTGTGCTTTGAAGCATAATGAAGAAAACCGAACATGCAATTTGGACTCCTTCCTTTGGACCGCTTGGGGTCCAAAATTTGACACAGATGTACAATTATGGTGTACAGACTACATACACAATTTCATTTATTTAAGTCATTACATTTTCGAGTTATCGGGTTCACATGTACACGGACGGACTTCTTGCCGACGGATTTCGCCCAGAAATCGAGAGATATCAACAAATTGGGTGCAAAGACTACATACTAAATATGCGTAGATTGCGACGTTTTTGAGTTATAGTGTTCAAAGACAGACTTAATTCCAAAAATGGTGTTTTCGTACTCAGGAAGGTCTCAATAATGAAAATACATCAAAATCTGGAGTTCGAAATTTTTTGACGATTACAACACATTTTCTTTGTTTTACTCCGTACACGAGTAACAGTATCGAATCCAGGATTTGGTCGGGGGGGGGGGGGGCGGAGGTCACAAAAATTTTGTATCGCAGTGACGAATATCAAACCTCTTGACTTATGTAAACCAAAACACTTTAACTTTACATACTTTACTCATCTGACAATAAGGAATCATAAAAAACAATACAATACTTTCGATAATTTAATAAAAAAATACAATGAAATAATTAGCCAAAAAATGTCTTCGACCGCGTCAACGCTACAAGTACAAGTGGAATGACTAGAAAAGTGGGAAAATTTTCGAACCTGTCAAGCCAGAAAGCAATATTGTCACGTTATTATTATTTTTTTAAAAAGAGAAATTAAGAACAAACAGTTATAGAGATTTTAAATAAAATCAAGAATTCTGACTGGATTCGCCACTGATGAGAAAGTAAAAAGGAGCTGTTCTGGTAAAAACTATTCGTAAAGAATGTAACATTCCTTTGCACAAAGAAAATTTCTGATTACATAACATAGGGGTGACTGCTACTCCATTTGAACAAATCTTGAAAACTAGTGTGCTGGAAAAATCCGATAAAATTTAGAACAATTGTAGACTGTTAATATAAAGCATAAAAACATACATATTTTAACAAAATGACTGGATTTTCAATAATTTACTTCGACAAGAAATTTGACTGCTCTATTGATCTTGATATAGTATAAAATTATTACACTATTAAAGATACACAGTAAAGCACCGTTTATACGTCTTTCAAGGGACCGACGAAAAACGACGTATAAATGAAAAAACGCATAATCGAAATTTTAATAAACAACTTTGATTATTACAAATTTAATGCTACTAATGCACATTCATTTATAAAAGTATTAATTTTAAAGTTTTTGTAAGACAGTATTAGTATAATACTACATAGTATTGAAATCAATAATTAAATTTTAAAATTAAATATTTATTATAAAAGTGAGAAAAATCGTACCTTTATTGCATATCTTGAGTACTAATTATACATTTCTTGTTTTATACGATTTATGCGCATGCAGGTAAGCGTTTAATTAAGAAAATCTTGAACCGTCGTCTGACATGCTGATTGTCTGGGAATATTAAGTACATCATGATGAATCAAATTCATTGAATGTTTATTCTTTTGACAAAAGAAATAAGTTCGAAGTTCTTCATTGCGTCTTTAAAGAAAGGTGGAATAACTTCACCATCGCTTAAAATAACACCAGACAATTTGTCTTCTATTAATTCATCAATTGTCAATAATTTCGAAGCCATGGTACTTTTATCACAGTTTACATACTAGAAAGGAGAAAATTTTCACATATAAGAACGGGGGAAATGACGTATAACCAAAGCTTTGCGTCTTATGAACGAAGCACTTTATCATTAAAATGAATACGAATTAATCAATGACTGTGATGAAACGATGTATAAATGAGAAACGTATAAATGGTGCTTTACTGTATTTGTTCTAATTCAAAATTTCAGAGAGATAGTGAATATAAAAATATTTGAGAATAATATTGTAAAATATCGGAATAAATCCTAAACGCAATCATCCCTGGTAACAAAATAGAGTATTTTTTTTTTTATTTAGGATAAATGCCCTAATTGCTACAAATTGATAGTTAAATCCTACTGGTAATAATAAATTTTTGAGTAAATGCATGTTATCCGAAGCTAAATCACCCAAATTATTTTACATATTCTGAGAGAAAGATTGCTTATATTCAGAAACGAAAGGATTAAGAAGAGTTCACAATTTTTAATCTAAATAACACACATAAGCTTATTGAAATCATTTAAAAAATTGTTTTTATTAGGCAAGTAATGACAGATCACAACAGGACAGATCCTGCAATGCTGAACGTGGACGTTTCGCAATCAGCCTCACTGCTGGAGGCTAACGTATTAATCCCATTAAAGCGGTTTACCCTTTCGCATGCGGCAGTTCTGGTGACGTAAATGTCACCACATGACCCAATTATTAAGTACAGCTGCTCAAACAACACAATTCATCTATTTAACATCGCAACCGTCAGAGCCGAATAGAAAATGATTCTTCGCCGAAACATCATAAAAAGAAACAAGGTTAATATATGTTTCCATTCCGGAGATACTAAAATGTACCATAGGAAATATGTAAAATCGGATGGAAAGCTTTTCCCAATTTTTTTTTTTTTTTTCCCCTTTGCATTTCACAATTCTAGAAAAATAAAGATGGAATATTTTATGACTAGGACAGGGATCAGCTAACTATAGCTTTTGAGTATAAGCGGTAAGTATGTAAAGCTCTGAAGAAAAATAAAAAGCAAAAATACAGTAGCGAATCCGGGGGGGGTTGCTATGGGGCTGCAGCCTCCCCTCCCCACAGCTAAACCCAAATTCTTGATTTTTTTTTCTAAATCACTACACTTGTTTGTTCTTAATCTCTTTTTTTTAAAGAAAAAATAAACGTCGCAACATTACTCTCTGGCTTGACAGGCTCGAAAATTTTCCCGCTTTTGCAGTCATTCCACTCGAACTTGTAAGCGTTAACGCAGTTTAAAACATTTTTTGGCTAGTTATTTCATTGTGTTTTTATTAAATTATCAAAAGTAATGTCTTTGTCTAATATAAACCCTTCGTGATTCTTATTGTGAGGTGAGTCAAGTTAAAATGTTTTGACATACCAAAACCATGAGATTACGGCGATATAAAATTTTTATGACTTCAGCCCCCCTCCCTGATCAAAATCCAGGATTCGCCACAGTCAAAATATAACTACCAAACTTTTATACATAAAGTTTTTAAAGGATATTATCCATATAATAATTTCCACTTTCTCATATACGAATTATACAGAGACAAAGCATTGTAATCATGAAAAAATTCGATATCGAGATTTTGATGAATTTCCACGTTTTAAACCTCCCTGACAAAAAGAGCATTCTTGGACCTAATTAATGTATGTTTGCTTGTCACAGACACACGGTTGTCTGTAAATAAGTTAACGCAAAAACCGATTCTAGAAGAAATTCGACTACGGGAAGTTTCTCTGTCTGTCCGTTCGGGTGCATGTGAACATGATAACTCAAATAAGCAAGAAGCCAGATGGATGACAGCTGGCACATAATCTTATAACCAGAATTGTTGATCTGTATCAAAATTTTGGCCAAATTCGTCTTCTGGCTGACTAACTGTCAACTCGTTGGTCTGTGAACGCGATAACTCAAAAATGCAACAAGCTAGAGAAATAAAATTTGGTATGCGGTCTTGACTTTAAAATCGTAGATCTGTATCAAATTTTGGGACCAGACAGTCAAAAAGAAGAGGCCCTAAAAACATACTCGATTCGAACGAGAAAGCCTAACAAAAAACGCAGCCGAAAAAGTATAGAAGAAAATCGATGACAGTGGTGCTGTGGGTTAAGGGAGTGCTTGAACTCAGGGTTCTTCAGCTCCGGACATTACTATTGTATTGGAGAAAAGTGGAACTGCAAATATAGTTACATAGCAACTTGAAAACGCCATATTAGTTTACAAAATCATAGCAGTTGACTGCTGCTTAATAATTAGGGACAAAAAAAAATAATTATTATAGGGCGAAATAATCGAAGGGAGAACACTTCCGCGGGTTTATTTTTCGGCCTTGCACAATTTTGGGTTGGGTTGGTTTTTATAGCGCAAAAACCATTTTTGGCCATGCTGCGCCAAACACTTGATTTTGAAGAACTAATCTAATATGTCCATAAGAACCAAACACAAACAAAAACCAACAGAGAAAACTCAAATGAGCTTTTCAGTACCAATACCACGTAAAAACAAGAATAAATTTGGGTGGAGTGGAGGAGGGGTTCTCCCAACAAGTCTTTTACACTAATGCTTCTACCGAAACGGTTCCATCTATGAATGTCGAAATTTGGACAATGCACTAGAATATGCACAATTTTGAGACACTAGGGTCGGTTCCTTGAATTATATCAGTAGGTGCCACAGAAATGAAGAGTTTTATCAAGAAAATGGTATCTTGCGATAGAAACAATTCTTGTTAAATCGTACTGTCTGAACTCCGAGAGCAAAGCACACTTGTTCAGTATTTTCAAGCGCACATATTTATATGAGAAATGCTTTCTGAAATGGATACCATTCAATGCAAATTTGATGCCAAATTACTGATGACAACCTGGAAACGTGTCTTACAATGAAAACGGCTAGCTACGGATCGGCCATGCAGAAACCGTTTTCAGGAAAAGGCAAACTAATTGCTCATTTTTTTAAAACCCTCAAAGGCAATTTTTGTCATTTTCTTTTATTATAAAAAAAGATAATTGAAATTATTGCTTGATATTATAAAATAAATGAATATAAATTCGTCAATTTTAATAGCTGCGAAGAAAAACAAAGCAAACAAAGAGTCCAAAATTGTGCAATATTTATAAAGAAGTAACAATTGTAATATGACAGTGTATAACAGGGATGGGGAACCTTTTTGCGGGGAAATGCCTCATTAAATTTCGGCAGTTGGGTAAAAGCCGCACGAGCAGAATCTTAAGGGTTATTGTGCTGTAATTATTATTAATTGCATACAATTATATATTTCGATGCAAATTTTAAATAACTACTAAGGCCGCAGAAGAAACTCAAGATGGCCACATGGGACCTTAAGACCGCAGGTTCCCAACCCCTGGTGTATAACATTAACTAAGTTAAAATTATCTTTCCAAGTCGATAGTTAGTTGAAAGTTTAACAAAACAAGACTGACTTTTTGATCTTGTATAAATAGGGCTGTATAATGACAAAGTAAAGAAAATATATATACCGAATAAGATTTTTGAAATTCAGCTAGGCTTAAAAAATAGTGGCTCAAACTCATCTGAAATCGTTTTAAAAGGATTAAAATGTACATGAAACGGCTCGACTTAAAAACTTATAGATGTTGAGGATAGATTCCGGAATATTAACCTTGTTTTGTGTTTCTACCTATTACCTGGCCAGTGCAAATCTCCTCTATATACAACATTTTATTCATAATGATTGCATTATTAAACGAAAAAATATAAAAATCAATTAAGAATTCTGAAAAAAATTATGAAATAACACTATATGAACTTAACTGTGAAGAAAATGCAAGGCTTTTAATAATTTTTAAGTCTAAGGTCTATCATAGTTGATTCCATTTAGAAAATGAAACAATATGGGGAAAAGGTCAATAAAAGATTATGATAATTAAAATTGAAAAACAACCGAAAAAATTTAAAATCAGTGACTGATAAAATCCAACAATACATAACTCAAGAAACTTTCCGCCATATAAATATGCAATTAGTTGATCAATTGTATACGAAAATTTAAATCCAAAATGGAACATAAGCAATGTCTTACAACGTGAATGCGAAGCATTTTCAAAAAATTCATCGACGAGGAAGAAATATGAGGAAGAAATGGAGATTGGAAGGGAAAATGATAAACTGATAAGCAAATTTTTTAAAATGATTTAATTATGCAATATTTTTCCAAGACCATTCGAGAAGACAACTAAAGCTATCACAAGGAAAGTAGGGTCAGAAATAGTTAAGAGCCATAGTTTTAGTTAACAATAGTAGAGCAATTATGCAGCTTTATCGTGGCTGTTTTAACAATTTTTCCAGGAAGATATACTTCAAAAGACTACATTGGAAAAATTACTTTTCCTAGAGGATCGGTTTCTTAAAAATGTCTGGAATTATTTTAATTTAATTCATAATTAATGTCTACACCGACTGTTTAATACTGGTACGTACATAATGCCACATTCTTTTGAATAAGATCGCATTGGCCTGGTAGCAAAATCCGACCAATAGGTCTCAAAATACATGGAACCAAAGTTCATTAATAGTTTTTGGCATATTACATATTTCAAAATGTCTTCAACAATTTGAAAACACAAGATGTACGAACGAAATTTGGAGTGGGATTCTTACACCAAAAATGTAGTTTTGTAGTAAATTTTGGACTACCTACGTCAGGATTTTTACACCAAAATTACTGTTTTGTATCAAATTTTGAAATACTTCCATCAATTGGAAAAAATACTTAACCTAAAAACAGATTCGACATTTTTTAAAACACCACACAAAAGGGACTACTATACCATATTTACAGCAATCTTTTAACGTGAGCGTTGCTATATTCAAGTCCAACGAAAATATTGAATAAATATTTAGTATTTATTTCCACATGCATTGTCACTGATACCCAAGAAAATACTGAGTACATTTTAACAAACGTCACCGGAAAATATAGATTTGGATGCTTTTATCGATGTCAACCAAGACCATTTGGTTGCAAAACGCACACCCAATAGCTACTCTTATAGGGAATGTACGAATAAGTCGAGCGATCAACACTCCTGATTCATTTACTTCAAAAACTATTAATTCAGATATATTACAGGTAACTTACTGATGAGACATCCCGAATTAATCGAAACAGTTCCGAATTTCTACAAAATGTCTCAGATAATCCTTTTTACTTATCAATTAACAGGTTAAATTAAAAAAGATGACTAACTGCATTTAAATATTAAAAAAGGTGTTGAAGAATCATATAGCCAGCTTTTACTAGATATACAATATGGTGGGCGTAATATGACCAACGTGGATGAATCAGCCAGAAGGAAAAATAATAGCAAAATGTATCATTTATGCTCCTTTACTTCTTCCAGATTTTTTTCTAAATTTTTTAATAATACTTAATTAATTTAATGTTTTTAATTTTTTATTTATTTATGTTTTAATTTTGCCCACTATCTCTCATCTAGCAACCTTAATTGCAGCTCAGAAAATGTGGTCACTTTCATTGCAGGTAACTTTCGGTAGATCTTCCTAGACGGACACCTGTTCAAATCGCATTAGATCTCACACTAATACACAGAACTAACCGTCACGAAACCGTTAAACTGTCAGAAGACATTGCATTTCCCATCACTTATTCATTAAAACGTGATCATTTATTTATATATTCTTTTAGTTTGGTTAAAAATCAAAGAAATCCAATATCCAAACGTTGCACCCCAAACAACCATTATAAACGATAAACATTAATATCTTTTTTAAAAAATATGCGCCCACGGGTGTAAGTCTGAGTGCAGATCGATGCAGATCGCGTGTTCAGGTTGACCGTCAAGCCCTCCCTCCAGGGGTCTGTGGACCCTGACCTCCGATTACGCGATGGCAATCTCTCGATTCCGTTTCTTTCGAAAGAAAAGAATAGAAAAGGGATGTAGGGATACGCAAGTTAGAGCTACAACCACGCCTACTTTTTGCCGTGACGGAGCAGGTTGGTAGAGGCAGAGTGGTGCTTTCATTTTTTCCGGAAAATATGTTAAATAGCTAGAATAAGCATGTAAGGAAATGGCAGATGGATATTACGGACAGAGACAACTCAAGTTGACAGAATGAGGAAAGCTGCACGTTGTATTGATACACCCAGTCAAATAGTCCTGAATATGATGCCAATGCATTTAGAAATAGCTGGAATATTAGAAGAGAATTTTATTTTAAATACCAGTAATCGATATTTTTTGTAATGTGACTAACTGAAACGAGTTGCTTGATTTCTTGGAGCTATTTTTGCAATCTTAAGCCGCGGAGAAATATGCCCTTCATCGGTGATTCGGTCGCGAATAGCTTTCCGTGTATTGCTTAATTGAATTGCCACTGACTGTAAGAGATAAGCATAGCTGCTGGAGAAATACTAATCCTGGTAATCCGCTTTCCAACAAAGACATAGGGACAAATTGATTCAGTTGTAGAAGACGCGTAGAAATAATAATAGTTGAATCGGGTGAAGAAAACGAAGCGAAAGGAATTTTTCAATCATCGCAGGAAATCTTAAGTCAGGCAAAAGGAGACACACCTTCAGTTTAATTTGATTAACGTTACGTTTATGACGCTACACAAGAGCTATTTTAGAACAGTTGTCGTCGTTTTGAGCTGTGATCAGATGACGAAGACAACATCGGCTCCGATACCTCCAATATCCAAACTTCCACTCCACATCAACGTGAGAATATTTGATCCTCGATGACAGATCGGAACTTTCAGAGCAATGAGCTCAAGTGAGAGAATAGTGAAAATGCGCCTTATTTATGCACACACTACAAAACCCACTTTTCTCTCTACCTAAAATCTGCATTTAATCAAAAACAAAGTGCAATAAACATAAATTTCTTCTCATAAATATGTGGAACTAACTTTTTTCAAATAAACAATTAATTACATATTAGGAAAACAAACTCATACAGACACATAGTTTAAACAATAAAAAATCGCTTTAAGCGCAGCTTCGTGCAGTGCATTAAAAATATTTACTTTTTCAAAGCACATAAGGATTTTGCATTCTCTTCGATCAATAATTTCTGGTTTTTTTCTTTTTATCGTTTTTAATGTACACATCGTCAGACTGGCGGTCATTTCCAACTGAGAAAAGAACGTAATCTATAAATACATTAGAATAATGAGAAAAAAACCCACCTAAATACGGCAGAAATTCAGGAAATACATGACAATGTCAAAATCACAGAAAATCAGCAAAGTATTTTATCATTTTTATGTTCAAATAAATATCTTTAATATTGATAATTTTCACTCCGAAAGTCCACAGTATTAAATCTAAATTATTTTCAAGTATTTGATAGCAATTCGTTCTTTTTAAGTAATGCGGAAATATTCTTATTTCGAAATATTATAAACAGAAAATTTCTCAACAGGAAAAATACAAATTCTCTTTTTCTTCTGGGCAGCTGCAAACCTAAGGCCGGAAGGATATTCACTAAAAGAACATTATTCTCTTTTTTCTTCTATTAATGGAACGCAATATTTCTTGCAAATGGAAGTGATTGCCATCAATTCTAAGTAAGCGCATCAAAATAGCCATAACAAAGAAAGACGCTGCCAATACGCAATCACAGTCGACAGAACCTGAACACACACATCAAATATTACCCTAATACTTCGAATAATTCGCAAGCGAATTTTCAACACGTGATTCATTTACTCGACAATGCATTAAGTCATTGATTTTAAATTTACATTAACGTTGGCTGTTTCATATTCGGCGACATTTATTTTAAACGGAACACTACAAGAACAAAAATCTTTGAGCATTGAATACTTTAAGCTGCAAGAAAACTGAAACTTCAAACTCTATAAAATGCTATTCCTACAATAAGATATCATTTATAACAATTTCTTTACAGGCAAATAAGTATTTCTATTAATGAAGATTACATCGAAGATTTTTCGAAATGATAAGGAAAATCATTCCGAAAAACTGCAATTTGCCATAAGAATCTTATTAACCGAAAAAAAAAACTTCAAAGAATAAAATTTCTAAGTAAGAATCAACATCAAAGAAAAAAAAAACACGAAAACACAAAGTATAACTTGTAAAATTACAAATGAACTTGTGGCAAAAAAAAAAAGTACAAATAGATTTTTTTTCCCCTTCCTTTAAATATGAATAATTTTTTTAAACAGAGAAATACAATACGAATTAAAATTATTTTTAGTATTCACAATGGATTTAAAAGAAAAATAACACCAATTAGCACTGTTTGAAAATCTGACTGTCAATTAAAGGTTGATGAATGAAGTCATAACGCATTGTAATTGCATCAGCTGAAAATATCCAATTCGTCTTGAAACTAGAGCAACTCAATCTGGCAAGATCAGCCATGATTTAAACCTTCTGAACTCCAAATGGTTATTAGAAGAATATGATGACTGAATAGATTTCTTAATTTTCAGCTTTTTCTCTTATAAATTTCTTAATCAATCAAGACATATACCATTAAAATTAGATTACGAATGTCAAGTTAGATTTGATATTACAAAACAGAATATTAAAAAACGAATGAAGAACATTCACTCTATTAAAATGTCCCTAAAGGAAATATTAAAAGCAGGAAATGGATCATAAAAATTAAAATTGCTTCTTATTTCAAAAGAAGAAAAAAAAAAAAAAAACCTTAAACAATTTCAAGTATAGTATATCTAGCCAAAGATCCTTGGAAGCGCCAAGTATGATGGACTTCTATGGTAAAAGTTGTCTAAAAAATATATCACATAAACACAATAGTGTATATAGATTGATGATAAAAAAAATATACCATCAGAGCTTGAAAAACGAAAGTGATCTTTTCAATAACTTCTTGAGTGAGTTATTTAAAAGAATATTTTATACATTCTACCTACTATCTTATATCTCAAATGATTTAAATTTTTGTTCGCCCGCAAATTTGTAAATTTAATGGAAATATCATATGAATCCATTAACTAAATACGCTAGGTCAGGGAATCAATCACTGCACAAAATTATGCTTTTCGAAAAATACCGTTAGAAAATATTCTTATTTACCATTTCAAAGCGACAAACAAAAATTAAAAAATATCATACAAAATAAATTACAACGACACAATTTTCGTGAATAGAAGACTTCGCACATCTGATTTTAATAGTCCGGGGAAGGGGTCCGTCAAACACGTGGACACACATATAAAACTAATATTTAAAAGAAGCATCACTTACCTTGCAAAGCTAGATATTCAAAGTATCCAAATGGCCTAGGAACAAAATTATCTTTGGCGGTGAATAAATTATTAAGAGCCATCATATAAATGACTTTAATGAGATAACGATTCGGTAATGACCCTAAATAATACTTATAAAAAAATCAGGAAACACAGAACGTAAGACATTAAAAGTAACTAGACTAGATTTAGTAATTATCTGTCCAACATCATCAACAGAAATTAGAAGATCAGAGGACTAGGAATTGTTAGAGGCACCTACTATGAAGAGGAACTGGTGTTGTATCAGAGCGTGCAAGATAGACAACAAAA
Organism: Araneus ventricosus; assembly: GCA_013235015.1. Classification (NCBI taxonomy): domain Eukaryota; kingdom Metazoa; phylum Arthropoda; class Arachnida; order Araneae; family Araneidae; genus Araneus; species Araneus ventricosus. Next base: position 148,040 of record BGPR01000638.1, read on the forward strand.
CACAGGATTAGAATTACGCGATTCGTCGCGGCCACATTTGGCGATTTATCGCCAAATACATCGGCCACTTGGAACAGTAACCAAAACAATTGAAGTGGACGGAGAAAAGGGGAATGATTTTTTTTTAAATCAGTTTTGAGTAATCGTCGCTGTCGTTGTTTTTCTTCCAGGTGAAAAATAAACAATCGACAGACCATGAAAAGTGTTTATAAAATCGCAGGTGATAATAAAAACATTTTGCAGAAGAGAAATACAAACTTTTCAACATTGTTTTAAGATCTGACAAACGCTCCGAAGTACATTCTGGAAATACGAACTAAAAATGCACAAAAGAAAACAGAAGTTCAGTGACTGAAGCATATAATGTGAGGGTGTTTTAAAAGGTTAATAGTAACAAAAACTTTTTAACTAAAAAAGGATGAAGCGTTTCTAGCAACAAGTAAAAAAAGATTTGATAATTAATGAAGCTGGAATTAAAATAATCTGGATTTCGAAATGCGATATTCATAACTAATTCAGCAATAACCTTACTGCATGTACATTTTAGAAATATTTAAATATCACCTATAACTTATATTTAAACATTTTTAAAATATACATTTCATTTTATTTTTCGTTGTATTTTTAAATATCAAAGTAAATTTAACAATTCATGTTCCATAACAACATGATGATTTATGTATAAAATCAACAGATTAATGAGATAAATGAAGCCATCTCTCTCTCTCTCTCATTCATTACAAACGTATTATTCGGAAAAAATCCCGACACATGTTGCCCATTATCTTTATCCAGATAGTCACGAAAAATAAAAAGTTAAAATATTATGAGATCTAAATATAAACCAAAGCCACTGAAAAATGAACAAGAAATGTAAACTCATTCGATGAACTCAAAATTTCAAAAGTGTATAATTTTCTAATAAAATAAAAGTGACTACACGTCCCAGATTAGTCGGAACAGTTCCGAATTTCGAATATTTGTTCTGTATTGAAAAGGTGTCCAGAATTTGTTTCGAATTTCAATTAAATGTCCTACATTTTTCCGGTTTGCAAACAACTTGCATTATAAAAAGTTTAAAGATTAACGAGAATTAATTTCAAGAAATTCGCTTCTGAAGAAGCTAATTCTACTCTTCCTAATTTTGGAATAAACAGAATATGGTCACCCTAATTAATATAGTCACTGTGAATGCACCAGTATGAAGAGAACGGAATCATATTTCCTCACACACACTCCCTCCCGTTTTCAATTTTTATATTTTACCTTTTTCATGTCTTGGATTTAAATTTTGTTTCGATTTTGTCCGGTTCTTGGTGGGTACAATAATGGCTTGGGCATGCCCATTGCCGTTGATAGTGTGTGGCTCCTACGGGAGGGGGTCGGGCCGTGGCCGGTGATGGCTACTAGGACTCCAGCCTCAGCACTCAAGATATTACAGAGACTGTAATTCAGACGCACCGGACGGCTTCGCTCCAGGTCGGGATGATTTCGATATTAATCTCCGAGATATAGAGAATAAATATTTCTTAAAAATTAGAATAGTGCAGCTTCTATAAAATTTAAATTAATAAAAAAAAACCCTAGAGAAATAAAACTGAAAAAGGAGTTATTAAACAAGACATTTTTAAAAATAAAAATGTGTTATCGTTTGCAAGGAAAACAATCCTACAACAAAAATACATTAAGAATATAAGGAATACATAAAGAAAATGTTTCAGACTACCTTAAAGAAAACACAAATACCAAGAAAAACATCGCTCGCATAAGTAAAGCATTCGACACTTGAAACACGATTTTTCCAGGAACACAAGATTTTATCAAACATTAAAAATCTATAGTAAAACAAGTTATCTGAAAACAAAATAACTGGACTGAAAAATGTCATTTGCTTGAATGACTCATGGTCACGTTTTAAAACCGTTGGCAAGTTCGTGTCATTTCCAAAATCGAAACACCGAAGACAATGGAATGGATAACATTTACGAGGTCGTAGAATACAATTTAGTATTTTTCAGCAATACTCGAAGTATTTAGTGAGTACATAAATTATACAATAGCACACTTCTTTTTAAAAATTACATATGAAACACGGATCAACGAAAATTTAAATAAATTTCTCACCTCAGATGTTGAAAACTTTCTACATAATAAATACGTACAAGGCCGATAACCTGGTAAAAAATAATATAGATTGTCCAAGAAATCCAAATTCTCAAACAAAAGCACAAGTACAAAATAAAATGGCTTCGATTACGATTCACTAATTTCAGTTTCAAATGTTGAATAATATGTGAAGTGCCAAGATATCCCTGATTAGCCGGGACATTACCCTATTTTCAATTTAGTCCCACATTCCAATTGCTGGATTTTCCCGCGTTTATTATAACTATTATCTTTTCTTTTTTACTTACGAGCAAATATATATAATTTAGCTTCCGAAGAATCCCCCAACTCATCTTTACGTTTTAGTCTCCCTAATATTATCATTGTGGATGAATCAGCCAGAAGAAAAAACAGTAAAGTATTAGCAAATATATTATTTTAGCTTCTTCACCTTTCCCTGCTTTTTATTTATTTAATTTATTTGAAATTTTACTATTAACTGTTGTTTGATTTTTCTTTGTTGTTTGATTTTTAAAATTTTATTTATTGATTGATTTTGTCCAGGTATGTATCCTAACGCTCCACTCAGGACTGAAATTCAGAAAATCTGCTCACTTTAGTAATATGTAAAAATATTACAAGGAAACAGAAAAAATCAGTAACATTCGTGAATCTTCTGATCAATATTGTTTCAAAACATGCATGTAAGAAATGCGATAACCAATAAAAAAGTTTGTTAAAATATTAATAAGTGGTAGTATTTGCGTATTTATTTTTATAATTTCAAGTAAACAATTTTGTAAAATCTTGTCGGAACAAAAGAAGTCACGATTTAAAATTTAAGTACGGCATGATTCTGAAAATTCCGGCTCTGAAATACGGGGCATTTTAATCTAACTTGGCATTCTTCACACCAAAAGCTAGTCTCTTCACATCCCCCCCCCCATATTTGTCTTTTTTTTTATTATTTGTACCGCCATCTAGATGCAAAACGAAACTTGAAATAATATTTTTAGCCTACAGAGAAAAAGCGGGACCCTATTATAAATACGGGAAAGAAACTTACGCAAGCTATTTTCGCGTGACTCGTATTAAGAGACGGATTTCGTATCCCGTGGAAATCGCGGGAGCCGTAAGCGGAGGGTTAACCGAGTTTTTGATTATCCAAGCTAATTGTGTCCGTAATCACAGATCCAAGGTGCTTACGGACACAATCAGCTCGGATAATCGTGGTTCTACTGCAATTTAATTTTGTCTTTCTTTCTACTTTCTTTTTTGTTCTTGTTGTTGTAGAACAAAATCGGGCATATAGATAAAAGTAAATCATTATTCTTAGAAGAAAATAAACATGCAGTACATTTCACACCTGCTGTAAAGTTAACCACGGGGAAGAGCAGAAGATTACATGCTGTAGAATAATCTTGTCGCCAATCTTTTGAAGATGATTTTCAATCAATATAACTGGATTGGACATACGATGCATCTCACTTAGTTCAGTTAAAATGCAGAAAATTTATATCAGAAATCTTACGTAAAAATTTTGAATTAATGAAAAATAATAGACACTTTCTTAATACGCGTATTTTAATATCCCAATCTGATTCAATGCAGTTAGATTAAGGTCTAGTTTAAAAGCTACATGAGAACTATATTGGGACGGATCTCGTTATACTGAACCAATCAGATGACAAGCTGACATCTTAGCTGACACATTCCTCCACTCCAAAGTTCAGCACCACAACAACCGATTTAAAGCCGAACATTCAGGATCACTTCACAAGGCGCAAATTAGGTCGCACTACGCCAAAACCGGTGATCAATGCGAAAATCCAATGAGAATTGGCACGGTATGGTCGTAAGTTTGAAAATTCAACTTCGCTTGAAATTCATTTGGACTGCCGCGTCATAAATGCTGAAATGCAACCGGTGTAGATATGTAGGGGAGTGGATGGAATGAGGCTGTCTCTCAATAAAGGAAATCGGAGCTGGTGGGGGTAAAAGTAGGTGCAGTAGGGGATCGAAGTGCCCATAGGTGATGGGTTTATGGTTTGCGTGGTGCGGCCCGTGAATGACCTACTCCTGAAAAATGGAATGGTGTGGAGTACTACCACGCCATTTGCGTGGAGTGGAATGATCGTGAATGTCCCGCTTAATGTGCGGGAACCAAGCCTTCATACATCGCGCATCATCAATAAAATCGGATCTCGTACGCAAAACCCCTGATCGAGAAGCTGAGACAGCACCATATTTGAGCAATATCTTGCAGTACTACCAGTTTCAGAACCGACAAGTCGCCAGCATGAACACTGTTAACTTAGAAAAGACCAGAAATTACATAAAAAGTATCTTAGATTTTTAAAAAATTAAAATACTACTTGAGTTACATTCTTATTTATATATTCGAGTCTTGAATAAATGCAGTTGTTTTAGTATCGTGAGGCTGAAAACTGTCACGGTTCAGTTCTACACCACGACTTGCTCTAACCTGTTTGTCGTAATTTAATTGAAGCAATTAGAATAATTCTAACTGCCACTTTTCAAAAAATGGCAGCTGGAGAAGCAAATTTTAAAAGAAAAATATAGCTGACGAAGAAGAGGAGAAATGCATGCAAAAGAATGCCAAGAAATTGACAATAATTTGCATAAACGAGTTCTTTTCGGAGCAAAAAGAAAGAGGAATGCAAGACTGAGAACAAAGAAACAAAAGTTCACTTAAATTGCGGAAAAACTGAGCGGCAACCTACTTAGCACAAAATGCCATTAAGGCTTTTTAAACCTCGAATTCATAAGACAGAAAGCTTTTTAAAGGCAGCTTCCAAATATTTTGAAAGTATATATTCCAGTTATGAATTACCACGGTTACTTAACTTCTTTTTCATTTAGAATTATAAGAATTACCCCTTTGCCCTCCCAAAACTAATTAAATGCGTATTGTACTTTGCATGTCACATTCGCAGATTTAATTCCTCAAAAGACTACGCAATTATTTTTATTAGTAAACAAAACAAGTAGCAACGGTCTCAATAAAACCCTGTCGAAATTGTTTGAACAAAAATTGTACCATATATGTTTTAAAAGTAAAGTATGCATGAAACTAATGTCGCCTTAGCGGAGACAACGGAGGCTAAGGGTTAAATTTTTATAACTGCAAATGAATCTAGTGGCAGAGTTATCCCCTCGTCTTTCTAATTTTGTGTTTATCTTCGTCTTATAGTGAAGAGAATCGGATATGAATTTTGGGACTCTTCCTCTGACCAACTGAGCCCACCATTTGATACAGATCTACAATTTTGATGCAAAACCCATACACTAAATTTCATTAATATAGCTTATTGCGTTTTTGAATAATCGTGCAGACAGCCCGAAAGACAGTCAATCGACCAGGGCCGGATTTACACATATCTGCGCCTCCTTCCCTCTAAAAAATTTAATATATAATTTTAAATTTAATATACAATAGTTTATTTTTGAAACATATAAACACTTAAGCAATCTTTGAACCACATTAAATTTTTAATTCAAAATTACACTATTTATGAAATAACATAACGCCTACAAAAATACTCCATTTTTCGAAATCGTCTGAAATGCCTAACAGAGCTTCTTCGTTCGCGCTTTTATCCGTGAAAAGGTTTGAAGGGTCATTGAAGCAGACGGATCTTTCTAAATCTCTTCCAATGCAAAGAATTTCAAAAGCAAGAGACGATAATATCCACAGAAGACAAAAAAAAAGAAAATGTATCGCTCAATATATTTAATGTAACGAATTTTAAGAACATCATTTTATATGGCCTTTTTAAAATAATACTGAAAAGTGTGTAAATATATGGTTGTTATCTCTTCTGTACATGCGCCCTAAGCCATGGCCTCGGTTGGCACTATAGGAAATCTGGCTCTGCAACCGACAGACGGATTTGGTTCAAAAATTTGATACATATCCCCAGTTCTAGCGACAAATCATATGCCAACTTTCATTCGTCTAGCTTGTTCCGTTTATAAGCGATCGACCTACAGATAGATAGACTGACAGATATCGTTTCAAAAAAAAAAAAAAAAAAAAAAAATCGGATTCGGCAAAGTCTAAAAAGTAAAGATCCATCAAAATCTCAAGATATAATTTTTTAACAATAACATAGCCTTCTTTTCTATATTTCGCACAAGAAAACGTTAAAATTATATAAAAGAAATGCAATATTTCATACGAAAATTTTAAGTATAAATATAAAATAACAAAATGGAGATTCGCAGTAGCGTTGGGAATGTAAGAGGCACCAGGGATATAGGATTAATGTTCCATTTTGAAGCTACATGGGGGCTCTTTTTCTTACGTCCGCTTCTGTAGTTTAAAATCATGGTCAGACGCCAAGGGCGGCATTTGAGCCGACACCCGTTCTTCCAAACTTCCACTACAAACTAGATGGAATCTTTTCCTTAGGTGGAACCGTGTCTCGAACCCAAAATTATTTGGTTCCAAATCCGAAACTGTGCGAACAGGCTACAGCGATCAGTTAAGCTTAAGGGACGATCAATGTAAGGATATGTTTTAATCGTAAATAATTTGCGGGATAGCCATGAAGCTTTCTAAAAATTCATGCCACAAAAGATTCTAAAAAAGTTTTGGAATTTGGGACTTTTCCAGTCCTGAAGCTTTCTAAAAATTGATGCTACAAAAGATTCGACTACAAGTTTTGGAATTTAGGGAGTTTCTCAGTCCTGAAGCTTTCTAAAATCGATACAACAAAAGATTCGACTACACTTTTGGAATTTAGGGATTTTAGTAACGTGAAACATGGGTCGAAAGGAACCCGAAATTAAAATTGAAACGAAAAAACTCATTGTAGATTACTAAAAAGTGGAAAATCTATTCGAAAAATAAGTGATATTTTAAAAATAAGTAAATCAACAGTATTTAGTATAATTTCTAAATACAGGAAAACTGGCACTGTAGAAAATAAAGCACGGACAGAACGGCCAGCAATTTTCACACCTCGTGAGCAGAGGTGGTTTGTTAAAAAAAAAAAAATAACTATCAATCCGAAGATAAGTGCTGTTAAATTAACGCTTGAAGCTAGAAGACGTTTCAGGAAAATATCTCATCCGGAAACTGTAAGAAATATATTGAGGAATCATAACTTTCATGCTCGAGTTGCTAGAAAGAAACCATTTATTAGTAAAGTGAACCAGAAGGAAAGATTGAAATTTGCTACAGTGACTCAAAAAAAGTATTGGGGCACAAGAAACGCTCAAGCTTTCATTTCGTAAATTCTAATATTACATAAAAACAAAAGATAATTTTAATTGTTTTTTGTATCTAAACACTCTGAGAAATCTATTACAACCATTACAATTAAATACAACTAATATAGAAATTAGCTATTTGAAATGGTTCGTCTGCAACTACGAAATTAAGGTCAAAAAAGTATTGGGGCATTCAGGAAAACCAGCTTGATAAGAAGCCAATTCTGGCAGAATGTCTGATACAACTGCAAATAGAATTGCAAACCCAGAAAACACTAGTTAAGAAGCAAAATGCAGGAGTTACTACGTTAGTCCATCATTTGCATGGTAGCATGGGTCGGAAAAAAATCAGAGATATCCATTGGCATCAGAAAACTTAACATTTGTCATTGGAAACGTGGAAGCTCCGAGAGAAAAATTGGTGAAATAGAAAATATAAGTAAATCTACTGTACATAATATAATTTCGAAATATAAGAAGACAAAATCAGTTAAAAACAGACCAAGAACAGGTCGCCCAAGGTGTTTCAATGAGCTTGAAGAAAGGTGGATTGTTAGAAAAGTTATTTGCAACCCTAAAACCAGTGCAGTCAAATTAACTTTAAAAGCGCAACAAAGGTTTAACAAGTCTGTTAGCCCAGAAACGGTCCGGAATATCTTGAGAAAATATAATTTTCATGGCCGAGTAGCTAGAAGAAAACCATTCCTAAGCAAAGCACATCGAAGAGCTCGTTTAGAATTTGCTAAATCCTATATTAAAAAGCCTCCGGAGTTTTGGAATTCAGTTTTATTTATAGATGAAAGTAAATACAATGTTTTTGGAAGCGATGGGAAGTAAATGGTATGGTGAAAACCCAATAGTGAACTGGAAATGAAGAATCTGACTCCTTCTGTAAAACATGGCGGTGGTAGCCAGATGGTCTGGGGCTGTATGAGTGCCATGGGTGTGGGGAATTTACATTTTATTGATGGAATTATGGACAAATATATGTATTTAGACATTTTAAAACAAAATTTGAAACAGAGTGCTGAAAAAATGGGCATATTGCCACATTACAAACTCTATCAGGATAATGACCCAAAGCACAATGCTCATATCTGCAGACTCTGGGTTTTATATCACTGTCCCCAGGTAATTAGAACTCCTGCATAGAGTCCGGACCTCAATCCCATTGAGAATATTTGGGACCATTTGAATAACAGAATTCGTAAATTTAAAATTTCCAGCAAAAATGAACTTAGAGAAAAACTCATGTCTGAATGGGATAAAATAGAAGAAAGTCTTTGTGCAAATCTTGTGAAATCCATGCCTAAGCGACTGAATGAAGTCATAAAATGTAAAGGAGGACCAACACATTATTAAGAAATAATGTTTGAGTGATATAGAACAATTTTGCTTGCGTGCCCCAAAACTTCTTTGACCATTAATTTCAGTTATGCAACAAGAAATGCTCATTCCAGTATTACTGTAATAATATTGTAAATTAATTTTCATGTTTTTGGATTTTATTTAGTCTGCAGATATGACATGTACAAAAAGCATTTGGTTGAAATAAAAAAATTGATTTATTCTTTCACAAAATGTTTGATAGCTTATTGTGCCCCAATTATTGTGCCCATTACTTTTTTGAGTCACTGTATATGTTATTTGAAAGAACCAAAAGAGTTATGGGAATCTGTAATTTTTGTTGACGAAAGTAAATTTAATGTTTTTGGTTCAAATGAAAAGCAAAAAGTATGGAGAAGACCTAACACTGAGCTTATAAACTAAGAATCTTCGTGCTACAGTGAAACATGGCGGCGGCAGCCATCTTGTCTGGGGTTGCATGCGTAGCTTTGGAACAGGAAACCTAAAATTAATTGACAGCAAAGTCAACAACTATGGTTACTTCGACATTCTTAAAATAAATATAAGACAAAGTGCTCAAAAAATGGGAATTTTGGCCAATTTTAAACTCTACCAAGACAACGATCCGAAGCATATGTCCCATATTTGTAGGCTATAGGCTCTGTATCATTGTCCTATGGTCATTAAAACGCCAGCCCAAAGTCCCGCCCTTAATCCTATAGAATATTTATGGGATAATATACAAGAACGTTTGCATGAAAGTAATATTACGAGTAAAAATATCCTGAAAGAAAAACTAATTGAAGCATGGAGAAATATTGATCCCAATATATGCAAGCAATTAGTCAATTCAATGCCAAGTAGATTGAAAGAAGTAATAAAAAACATGGGTCGGCCAACAAAATACTAAAATAGTATTTTCAAGCAGTAAAAGTATTTTTTGACATTTGTTTTCACCTTATTGGTAATGAAAGGTGTAAAAGTTGTGTAATTATTTAATTTCTTCAGCTCTTTCTTCTGCAATTCTGTCTATTAGTACGGTTTATAAGAAAATACAAAAAGTTATAGTTATTCCCAAAAATAACAGAAATAATCGACTTCAATTTTTTTTTTTTCGTTAAGGTGTCCGAATACTTTTTTTCGTGACTGTATGCATGTAATTTCGATATTTCCCAATGATTATTAATTGCATAACTGGATTATACGCTGTTTCTGAAAACGCTATTATTCTCACCTTCCTTGGATTTAATAAAACGAAATTGGCGATTTGATATTTTAAAATGAAGAAAATGTGCACTGGAGGGGTAAAAAACAAATAATCATACTATCACTGAATATCAATATTGAAATAATTCTTACTCGACAAAGAAACCTAGCGAATTTGGCGCGATGAGAGCTCATCCAACGCCAACCGCGCCAAACCCGCCGGCACGAGATGTCGCCGAAAAGGAGCAATCAATGGACTTACTTTAATGAAGCCGCGATGGAAGGGGGAGGGGCGCACAAGCGTGCGTGAAGTCGAGCGGTGACAGTGGTAGGTGCGCGCGCAGTCATCGAAAACGGCAGCACTCACGCGCGAAGAGCAGGTGTGTCGGTTCCCATTCCCAAAACGAGTTCAGTTATCGCAGGCAATGGAAGAAACGGAAGGTTATCAGTTTTGGAGAGAAAAACAAAAAACGCGACCACCGAAGATCAGGGGGTCGCGCCTATGCGTTGGGGTTCCCACACACCGCCATCAGATTAACACTCTTCTTCCTTTTAAAAAAGTTGGCAATGACGTATGCGCGCTCCGAACTTCACCAGTCGTTGCGTCAGATTAAATATTTGCTTTTATCGAGGATAATAGGGTGATAGGTGTCGGCAGAGATATATTGGAAGTAGCGGCAGATTTTGTCCAGTGGTTTCAATGAGTTATAAGCCTACGCTTAACATTTATTTAACCACTTAACTTAATAATTCTTTGCTACCTAAAAAGATGCTCCCTTCTGTTTTGAAAAGGGGCTGTCGTTTTCATTCATCTCAGAAGGCATACAATACTTGAGATGTTTATATATTCTATGTAAGTTTTGTGTAAAATTATAAAGTTAATTAATGATTAAATTTTAGTTTTAAGACTAAAAATGCGATAATTCGATGCACGACTGATCTCGGCCTTTTAAGTTAAGCGGTTAACAGTTTCTAGAGGGCGAAAAACAACTATGCAACGTCAGAGTCAACGATAATTCAAATTAATGTTACGGAAAAGGTATGCACTATTAAATGGTACTATTTGAACAAGATGCAATTTCAGTAACAATACTCATTATAGTGAGTTATGCCAATGTGAATTTAAAATGAACTGCTTAATTTCATGAAACACTTTTTATAATCCCAAGACGAGCAGCAGAACGTGCGATTTTAATGCGGATGTTTTTTTTTTTTCCCGGATATGCGGTCCCTCGTAATTTCAACTTATCGTCAACTTCAATTGTCACTAGCTATTTGTTCTGTCCCAACTTTCGATATAACGATTCTCCCACAAGGGCAGGCGCTTAGCACAGTTCCGACATTTTTCATTAGCGGTAGAAGTTAAGATCACCAACATGTTTTCAATCTCATTAGCACTTCATAAAGTAAATTCCTAAAATGAAGTCGGACAGTGAAGGTCCATCCTCCCTGTAAAGAAACACATCATGGAAGAGCAACCAAGACCCAAATATGAATATACCTTTGGAACACCCGATTCCATACATCATCATATCGTGATTTTTTTTTAAAGAAAACTATGACACTTTAAACAGCAAACTATAATTGGAATTTTTTAAACAATTGGCCAGCCGTTTAAATGAATTCGAAAACATCTAAAAAAGATGTAAATGCCCATTCGGTAATTTTTAATACACGAATTTAACACTAATTTTCGAGCTTTCAAATAATACGCTTGCGTGAAAACTAAATAAGATTCTTTTTAACAATACTTTGTTAATCCCTTTAATCTGATGGAAATAATTCCTTACGAATATGATATAAAATTTTTCTACTGTTATTACTCTTTAAATCTTTCGTATATTTATATTTAACGAGTTATAACCAAAAACAATCATGTTTCGTATATTAATAAGACGTCTTTTTAAACATGAATGCATAAGAACCATCCAGAAACATATAAAGGAGTTTTTGAAATGATAACTTAAATAGACATAAATCTCCCGAACTTTGAAAATTACCCTGAAGATCTTTAAAGATGAAATATTAAATGGAAAGCTTATCAACTACTTAGTATTTGACAACATTTTCATCGGTGATTGTTAATGTTCAACACGTTGACGTCGGTGTGAACCGTCAGTGGTTCATACTTCCATACAGTGGCGATGATTGGGTGCGGAAAATGAGGGGGCAAAAATTGACTGACATCTAAAAATACCTGGGAATATATGGGGTAGACAACAAATCTAAAAAATTCAGTTACAAAATTAGCTAGCTTTCGCGGTCCTAGTTTTAGATAGCTAAAAAGAAATGAAAATTTAATTTTCCCCGGAAAAAGTTGGGGGGGGGGACCGCCCCTTTCTTTATCAACTGCTTCCATATCAATGCTATCTATATTTTAATCATTAAAAACATTATTTTTTACACTATAAGCTTTTTTTCAACCACTATTGTATAAATCGATAGAAACAAGGGTAGGGTGTATAGTAAAAATAACATTAAATATCACTTTTGAACTTAAAATTAAACGATTAGAAAAACTGCAATTGTATCTGCATAACTGCAACTGTTTAACTTAAATTACTGTCAAAGAGCCCCTGTAGCGGTCCCCCATTGCGTTAGTGATCCCATGTTCTATTGGAAAATGATTTGTTTCTATATACCTGGCCTACCTTTAGAGTTTGTCTGAGAACTTCTGAATCGCGTATTTTTAAAGATCACACAGTCAATATACAGATCGTATATTCTTTGCCAGTTAAATGGAAAAGATGCTACTAATAATTATACATTGTCGGTTCGGATTGTTAAGAAAATCATTAAGCATGTAGCATGAAGTAAAGAGAAAAAAATTCAATTTCACCCTTCGATTAAAACAGGATATGACATCTACTTTCTACAGAAAAATAAGACAGGCCCGTAAAAGACAAAAAAGTGCTTCTGTAAAAGACATCAATTTCACTAGTTTTCCATAACAAAAAACACATTAAAGTTGTTTAGTCAATAAGAAATTCCAAGTAAACTCTGAAAAGAAAAACACAAGGAATTTTAAAAACATCTCAAGGGGCAGGCAGTTTCAAGAAGTTAACCAGCACCAGGTATAATAACTAAAATCGAGCATTCCCCCTCCCCGAAGCTACTCTTTTAAACAATGGCTTTAAAGAGACATATTATTAAACATTTTACATGGCCTACTCTTCAAAGAAAAATATCTGCATCCGCTTTAAACTCCCATTCTCTTCTATTCAGAAAACGATCCCTTGGCCCCACCCCCTACTTCTTATTACAAAGGTCGACATTCGGCTAAATATGTTTTGCTTATATCGTGTTTTAAAAATAAAATTTGATAGAATTCCATCAATCTTCGAAGAATCGTCAACGTTTATCAAAACTGGAAATGAAAAAAAAAAAAGAATTAAATGGAATAAGAAACATAAAACAATAAAGAATTTTAATAAATCCATGAACTCGAAAAGAATTAATAACCTAATTTAAACAATGAGAATTCATTAAACTTAAAAACAAGAAAGTCGGATAAATAAATTCGTTTATCTGACTCAGATGTTCCCAATCTGTGGTACGCGTACCACAGGTTGGTAATGGCGTACACAAGGAATTAAAAAAGTTACAGGATTTTGTTTTCCCAAGTCAATATTTGCTATTTAAAAACTATACCACTTCAAAAGTTAATTATTACAGAGTGCAATTTTTAGCCATCCTTATGAGTTAATGCGAAATTATTACTAGTATTGTGCAATACTGATTTCATTTGTTTTGGCGTTGAGCTAATACTATCGTAAAAATGCAACAAAATGTGAAATCAAAAATAAGTCCATCAAATATTATTAATTTGAGTCATTTGACTCTTAAGCTAACCTAAGCCCTTAACATTATTGATAAAAGCTTCTTTGCATAGAAGGATGGTTGGTGGGAGTGTAGGCTATGACAGTAGGCGAAAATATAAAGATTAATCAAGGGGTAGGGGTACACGAGGGAATAAAAGTTGGGAACCCCTGATCCGACGCAAAACAAAAAATTAAAGATAAATAATTTATTAGAATAAATCTCATTGAAAATCAATTAAAAACCTTATTTAAGAAAAGATATCGTCATCAGAAAATAATAGAATATATTCAATATTTAAAAAGTTGCAGCCCCTTAAATGTGAGAATGACTGTGACATCTCAACTCAAAGATTTATATCTAAAATGGACTCTGCGTCCGGCAGTGAGTTGGACAAACAATCTGATTTGATATTATAATTTGCATTAATTCTTTATAGCTGCAAATAAAAAGGTTCATTTGTTTGAATTGCATATCACTGAGTTCCACGGGCCAAGAAGTCACTTCGAGAAGGTGTCGTATAAGTGCGCTGGTTCACGGGTCGTTTGGAGGCACAATAATAGTGTTGTGGTTGGTTAACGACCCCAACGCCGATGACGGGACGTACCTCCTTGTGGGGCTCTATGCATGATACGTCCGTAATGGGGTCTGATATGCTTAGTTCTTAGCGCCCACGTTTATTAACTACCGCATTCAGGCAAGGGAGATCCCCCGTATGCTCAAAAGGCGGACGGGATGTTTCTTTATGACACCAAGGAGCTCATTAGTTATTAAAAGACTTCTGAACTAAAATCATTCACACCAAATGGATATTTTCGGACATAACCTGATCTTACTACAAGCCTATAAAACTGTACGTCAAAGGTACACTACAGTAAGTAACAATTTTATAATTTTACATGACAGCCAAAGGAAGTTCCAGAGGCACTGTATTGCTTGCTGCAGACAGTGGTCAATTCTTAATTTCAATCTTTAATTTTACGACCTATATCTACAACACTTTACTCCTCCAAAAATATAGTCGGAATAAACTAAATACGATAAAAAGATCAAAATTAGTAAAATTGGACTTACGATAGTTTACCTCTGAGATACAGATATATATTGATCAATGGTCTACTCAACGATTTAATAGCAATTAAATTGTCTTGCCATTAAATTATGTAAATAAATAAGAATGAATTGAAGTACGCCAAGTTGCCTTCATAATGGTGTCAAATCACGTGACGTTACAGTCATATGACATACACAGCTAGGTATGTCACCTAGCATCTAGCTGAATGTGGTTTTACGCTGAGAAACGATGTCACATCCTTTCTAACTCCTGCAAGATGCGTATTGAACTCCAAAATTAAATTGCCCCTTATGCAGCTTACGTGTGTCACGTGAATATGAACCGGTTCCATTAATTTCTATGTATCAGTCCTCTTCCGGCTCAAAGGCCTTAGAGAACACCAATAGCTCTAATTTACATCTGAATCTCCATAAAACTTATAACTGTTTTTAAAACACTTTCCATTGATGGACACGGACAGACACTGGCAATAACTGCAGGCCGAACGATTCTGGAGAGCCTAGTTTACAATTCCACCAATACCACTCGGCCACGTCACCACTAGTAACTGTGGGCAGATACATCAACAAGCAATAACGCAACTAGGGTGGGGCAGGTAGGGTAGGGCACGTGCCCAGGGTGCAATCACAAAGGGGCGCAAAATTAAAGAATCAATTGGTTGTAATTTTTTTTAAAGCAGGTTTTATTAAAGTTCTTATTCCCAAGCATGTTAAAAATTGAAATGGTTTCAACTAAGTGTGGAAAAATCTTAGGAATGAATTTTTTTTACAACCCAAAAGCCTGAAGCTGCGACAAAGTAACAAATAATATTACGTTTCAGAGATTTGCTGACCAAAACCCTCGTGAAATTAAAAACTCGTTTAGAGCTCCAACCCTACCGAGACACAAATTTGTGTCTCGGTGGGGTGGGAGATAAGGGTAGATAGTTAGGAATCGAATATCACCGCATACATCCAAAAAGTACCTCAGTTTTTTGGCGTAATGTAAGAACGCTCCAGAAATTTTGAAAGACGTAAGTTCACTCTATTGCTTAACTATCTTTATATTGTTTTTAGTACTGAATATTTGCATAATTTGTATGCTGAAAATCTGAAAATGCGATAGTGTTTGTTTTAAGTTTTATTTTGCAAACCCAGACGCAGTTGTTCTACCAAAATAATAATAATAAAAGAGAGAGAGAAAAGACCGCATAAAGTTTGCAACTTGCATTATCAGTCCGTATTGGCGTTAAAATCAAAATAAATGAAAGCGATTTCTTTAAAAATTAATGAGGACAATTACAAAAAAAAAAAAGAAATTCAGTTCCTGTCGTAATGTGTCTTTATGTGTAACACTGTTCATGGGCAAAGAAGTAATATAAATATTTTTTTCATTATTATTCGTACGCGTGTGTGGTTTTTTTCAATGAATTAAAAGATTTGTACACATTTTATATTATTTTTCAAGTACGAGTTAAATACATTTATTTATATTTTTCTAATATATTCAAAGTTTCTTACAAACAACTTTGAATTTCTTACTTGAGCCTTATTCAAACGATCTAAACTCAATAAAAAATTCGCTGTTTCCGACTTCAAACCAATTCAAGAATCTCGGCTTCAGGGTTGAGATTGGTAAACAAACTGATCGTTGCCAACAGGGAGAAAGAAATAAAGGTTCTTTTTGCGCCACGCATAAGCATTTTATATAATATAGACAGATTCCTTTTCGTCTTAAAATAATATTCCAAAAATATATTGGCACAGCACATTTGTGATAGCAAATAATTCAACCCGTTAAAACTCAGAAACGCCGTTTTTTAATTGCATGAAAGCTCAACAACTTCCCTTGTTTCATTAAAACAACCATATCGTTAAAATAAACAATGCTGGGCTCTACATAATTAAACACTTAAAGGTGCCCGTTCATAAGGGCTGTACACCTGCGGCATCCCTCCAACATTTTATTTGCTCTTTTTTGGTAACATTTTTCTAACTAAAATTTCAACGATTTTATACAATTAAAGATTAAAAAAAAAAAACATCTTTTAATTACAATCTGCAATCGTAGTTTTGGTTGTGAAAACCCATAGTCCTCCCGCGGAATTTCTATTGACATCGAAAGAACGATTTCGGCTCAGGCGTTCGAAAATCGATTAGAACGAACGTCCCAAAAGCAGAGGAATAGGAAAAAACTCCCCCTCCCCTTTCGAATTGCTTTTTAATAATTTTGTTTTAATATTCGTGCGATTTCCTACTTAATGCATATTATTTAAATAATTTCATTATTTCTCGTGTTATAAATCAGTTATTCAGATAAGGATTGTCATGGATAATTGTTCCCCACAAGAGACTAAATATATTCTGGATTGCATTTTTAAACCAGCGCTCCGGCGTTGACTGAGAACAGACCAGATTAAAAAGAAATTAAATCTTGCTCATTTGACATAATAAAACGCGGAACATTTTTGTTACCTGACATTGAACGTAAAAATTTTGGGTCAATAGATTTTATATATATACTAGCTGTTACCCGCGACTTCGTGCGCGAAGAATTTGAATTATTAAATTTTTCTAATTCACGAATGTAAATGTTTCGTTGCATGTTGAAAGAGGAAATTAAAAGTTTTGACGGATGATAATACGTAATTGAACGACTAAACGGAATTTCAGCTGTTCTAGTTAGGTAATTTGTTTATCTATGCTAACACACTTTTGTATACTACTTGTTTTGTTTTTCGTTTTTTGCACGGATGTAGAGGTTTTGTGGCTGGACACACGTGAACACGCCATATATAGTTGCCCATGAGAAAAATACGGTTTTTCCAAATGTTCGCCTGCCCCTTTGAGTGTCTGCCCCTGAGCCCGGCAAATGCTAATTTTAAAGGCAATTGTTACCTTTCAAACTTGGATGGTAAATCCTTCGGTATTATCAGAATGCGTGGAATTAAAATACTCTCTCCTCTGGCTGTGCCAGTCATAACAGTAGTTCGCACAACACTTGTACCTAGGTGTGTAATTTGTAACTGTGAGCCAATGCGAAGTCTCGGTACATCGAGATTACATATCAATAGTACTGGCACATCGACTTTAAATATCAGCTTGTTGGAAGGTACCCCTGACAAATCAGAGGAGTTGAAGAACTCTACAGGATATGATGTTACTTGTTATTGCCCATTAGCGTATCTACACATAGATATTCTGTAATACCTCCCTTCATATACGACATTTTTTTTTTTTCATTTATCTGACCTAAACTTTCATTAGTCAGTGCTAAAATTACCAATTCAACAACCATTCTCTATACCTCATATATTCTCCGTTATTGTAAATTACATCATTGTACTCAATTGTACCCTCAGGCCCTTACAATCTGTGGAATATATCATCCACCATGCGATATGTCATCCGCTTCTACCATTCAACAGAATACATAAAACAAAATATATCTTCGTATATTTTATTTTAGTCATAATTCACATTAGTTTTTAAATTTGAATCTAAAAACTCTTGCAACTATATCATATCTATCAATACATTTCTGTTCCGTCGTCAATTTATCTACAATTTCTTGAATAAAATCTGATAAGGAAAAGATACAATTAAAAATAACTAAAATTAAATAGACTGCAAACTTCAAAAAATGAAAATCAAGCGTCGAGTTGAGTAATTTCAGTTATTATTCCACAAATTAATCATCTATTTATTTTCTCAGAAAGATCACATTAATGTTCACGTGATGTTTGATTATAAAAATAAGTTATACCACATGCTTACGTTTTTTTAAGTATCACATGACAGTTGATTTTAAAAATAAGTTATTCCAAATGTTTAAGAATTCCTTAAGGAACACGTGATAGTTGATTGAAAAATAAAGTAGTAATCTTCATCGCGTATCGCTAAGTCAATAGGCTTTCTTTGTTAATTATTTAATTGTTGTCTGTAGTCAAAAATATTGAATTTATGATAAAATCACATATCCCATGTCCGTTCCTGCAAATTTCTTATCAAGACTATTCACCGTTTAGGACAGTTCTTGCGACAGATAGACCATTAATACATCTCCCCCCCCCCCTTGTCCTCTTCCTACGATAGTAACCGGACTAAGTAACATTGAAGGCTTAGCACACACTCATTAGGATCATTTAAAAATTTGTGAAAATTAAACAAAACTTCGAGAGAATAATTCACTAACTTCATTGGATCACTGTGTAATCTCTTTAAAAGGAGTAAATGCCACAACCTGAAATCGGAAGTGAAAAGTCTACTTTGTTGTTTATGCGCAAAGAAAACAATATTTTCTTATATTAACTTTAACACTGGTAAAAGCCCGTGCGCGAAAAAGTAAATTGGCTCAAATTTATTTCTATAAGAATAAAAAGTATTGTTAGAAATTGCGTTTAAATATTTTTTTAAACTTTTATAACAATCGGAGAAAACACTTCATCGCAATTGAATTAATATCATTAAAAAGATAATTTTTAGCTCTTTAAAATGGCATAAAAATAATTGTTGTCAAATAAATATTTCAGAAATTATTGGCGGAAAACGTCTAAGCATTAGGCTTAATAGTGGCTAATTTTTGTTATTTAATTAAATATCTTAAGAACTAATTAACTCTGAGAGTTGAAAATAGCACCGTTGACCTAGAAATGTTCTCTAGAATGTCATGTGCAAATTTCATGTCGCCACGGTTCACCGTTTAGGAGGAGTTCTTGTGACCGACAGACAGATACATGTATTTTCTGTTTTATATTATAGATATATATATATCTTCTCATTTCTAAGCTGACGCGCCGCTACGGTACTTGCTTCTTATTATATGACTGGTATAATGCGTTGGTTTCTTAAAATAATCTTCGTTAAAGGATTTAATCCTCCGCGTACGGCACGATTTTGAAAACTCCGGCTCTGAAATACGGGGCATTTTAATCCAATTTGACATTCTTCACACCAATAACGAAGTCTCTTCACGTATTTTCTTTCCAGTTTTGTCTTTTTTTGGACTTATACCGCTAACTAGATGCAAAACGAAACGTGAAATAATATTTTTAACCTACACTGAGAAAAACCGGGACCCGTGTATTATAATTATGGGAAAGAAACTAACGCACGCTATTTTCACGCGGATGGATTTCGTATCCCGCGGAGATCGCGGGAGCCTTACGCAGAGAGTTAAAATGCAATCTCGTTAACCCAAAAATTAATTTTTTAACTGTCGAAAATTTTACTGCAAAAAGACACAATCTCTCCAGATTTTAAGGTCGCAAAGATGTAAACAATAATTCTCTCAGTTACAGATGGAAAGCAAAATAAGTGTCACGATTCTCTAAAACGATCAGTGGTGCTGCCATCTGTTGCACATTCGCTAAAACGATTCATACACTCAAATTACACGAACTACAAAATTTCGTCCACTTTCGTTAAAAGAATGAATCAATGCTGTTTGATATGCATTGCCATATATAAAATGAAGAATATAAAATTTCCTTTTTTAATTTTACAAGAATGCATATACTTGCAGATGGCAGCAAAATCTTCTGTATTTTATAATAACTTAAATCCACTAGTAAAAATTACATTCATCATCATAAAACTTTTGTCAAAAGATAATAAAAGATTTGTTGAAAGTGAAATCCAGCATTTATAGATTGCTTTTCCTATACGTATGGTTTGAAACGATTCCCATTTCTTAAATAACTATTATTCATTCAGCAGGCTACATATAACTAATTGTTTTCACATCGAACACAGCTCAGATGTTATATTATTTAGAATACCTTTATTTAAAATACCTTTCAACACATTTTAAAAACTTTTCCTGGATCCAACATATTTCTAATACATTTTATTTTAAAAATATATTTTTTTAATCACGACTTTCTGAAGGTTCCACAGGTGGGAAAATACAGCATATTTGGATATAAAATAATTTAATAATTTTATGTCCATATCCTTAAAAATCACTTACGATTTAAAGCCAATTTGAATAATATTAAAATGCTAATTACACATTAATCACTTGATAGTTTAGTTTTCTCCACTATATATTTAGATACCGTATTCTGTTTTAGGAATTCGTTAACATTTTGATTCAACTAAGATTATTTAAGGATTCAACGTAATTTTTATACGAAATTATTTACAAGTTTAGAAATTCTTTACTTCTATGCACAGGCAAATAAGTTGATTAATAAAATTACTTACTTGATTCATCTATATGGAGATCATTTTCACCTGGCTGAAGGGCAGATCCGGAATTTTCTTGCTGAAAATAAAAAAATGCACATCGTTAACAACAACAGCCAGCACTAAAAATATTCATTTAATATAGAAAACAAGTATTAGAAAAAATATCAGAAAATATTCAACATGGACAAAAGTAACGTTTTATATTGAAATCAGGACATAATTATAGTAAATGCATATAAAATGGACGCGAAATCAGTGGCGTAGCGACCGGGGGGCAAGAGGGATATAGATGCCCAGGGCGCCAGTCTTACGGGGCGCTGTGGACATAAAACATTAGCGCGTTTACGTCACTTCTTAATATGTAATATCATGTCGATTCGAAATATATAAGGCCATGCCCTGGGCGCCATTGACGCTTGCTAAACAACTAATGATGACTAGGGTCGAAAAAAATCATATTATGCTCCGGCGCAAGTTACCCTCGCTACGCCACAGCATGAAATTACGCAATAAAATGAAAATAAAAAAAAATTCAGGTACAAACTTAAATTTTCAAATGATTTTATAATTCATTAGAATGCAATATGATAACACTGAGAGCTACTGAATTTTACAAAACTAAATATATCAACCTTCTCTCCACTGGATTCCATGATTTCAATCTAAAGGTATGTTTTGCATCGTTTTCTCAACAACAACAAAAAAGCGCTTCTAAAGTCATATTAATCCATAAAGAATTATTTCGAATAAATAAAAAGAAACTATTTTTATAGATAATTATTTTGGTTACCTTTCAAATCAAAGTAGAATTTCAGAAATCGAGTATTTCCCAATTAATAAATCTTTTAAATAATATTCTATATCCAATTACTGTATTATATTATAACGGGTTTATTAATGAAGAAAATTTATTAAATTCAATCTCTTTAAACAAAAAGATAAATAATAAAAAAGAAATATTAGATTATGATATATACTAGTTTCAGCTAAAAATACAGATCATTCCAACAATCATTCATTTTCAAAATTACTTTCAAAAATGCGGTTTTCTTATTATTTTGAATTTCAAATACAGAGATAATGCATTATAGACATTATAGTTAAAAAGAAATTCATAAAACATTACGCCGCATTTCTTATTTAACAATCCAATTATGCATCACGTACAATACACGTAATGTATTAGGAAAAGTTTTCGATCTTTTTCAAGACGGACTAGTCAAATTCAACAGTTATCTTCCCTTTATTTTCTCCCTTTGCTTCAGCAATTCAAGTCTTTTCATGCTTCTGATAAATAAATTACCAATAGTTATCAATAATCCTTGTATCACATAAGAATGTTCACATGCCTAATTATAATAAAATCAGTCACTCTTAATTTCATCATTTCCAGTGAAGGGCTATGCAAAAAATATATTTTTTTAATATTAATTAAAGACTTCTAAAAAAATTTTATTTAAAACTTCTCGGGAATTTTCGGCCGTCATTTAAAATTTATTCCTCGACCTTCATGTAACAGTTGTCTATGTCTTATAGAGAATACGAAATCCTCGTCGTGGCGCCATCTATGATTTCAAAAAAGTACTTACATTTTTACATAAACTTTGGTGCCAAAATTAAGCAAAAGTTATATACGAAGGAGGAAGCAAAATTTAAAAATTGTTTCTTAAAAATCTATAATAACATACATATTGTATAAAAATTATTATTAAGATATTCCAGGATTGAAAATTAATGTATGAATTCATGCTTTACACAGTCAATGGTAGTAGCTGTATTTAATTTTTTATACTAATAAAAAATAAAAAAACGTTCATTGTTCGACAAATTTTAAAAAATCAACAAAAATTGTTAGATGCATAATTTCTCCATGAATTATCGAGCAAAACTACTTCAATAATCAACTTCTTTAACATATTTCTAGTAAGTTTGCGTAAATTTGAAAGGGAGGGGGAGAAAAACGCCACCAAAGTGCGAAATCTCTAATCCAGTGATCACCACCAAAGAGTGATTAGGATGAGTTGATATGAGGATTTGGATTCTATTCTGCTCCCGGTTTGAAAAGCATATCCAAAGAAACCTCAGCACAATTGGTGAAAGCAGACTTGAAAAATGTTTCATCCAATGTTTTTAATATATTTTTACTCCATATTACAAAACAAGATGCTAGAATAAATAAATCAATTAAATACATCATTCATGAAAGCAAGCTTCAGTGTGATCACAGAATGGCACTCAGGCAATTGGTATCCATGCCCCCACCCCTCGCGTTAAATTAGTTGGTTTAGCAGAAACATAATTCCCTTCCGCCGATATGCATCATCTTTTTAAAGAGTACTAGGTGATATTTCACACCATTTTTGAGGGTGGAATTTACCAAGCAGAGAGCTGCTCCTTTTTCTTATTTCTATTTACGCTGAAGTTTCATGGAAAGGTCACTTCATAGAGGAGCACATCCATTATTCTAATGAAAAGGGGATACATATTCTCTTCCTATTGCTTTTCAATAAAAGAATTCAAGAGATAGTAGTACTGAGTACTTATAACTTACATTTTTTTTAGCACACATCTTTTTCTTTTCTATTTTTATCGGAATTTCGGGTAATCCGAATTTTTTGTAAACCGAACAGGCACAGGTCCCAATTAGTTCGGATTAGCGGGATTCTACTGTACTCCAAAAAGCACCCCTCGTCGCTAGCCGTAAACGGTTTCGGAACAAATATGACACATATATACAATTTGGGGGTTAAGACCACATACATAATTTCATTCATTTAGCTCGTTTCGCTTTTCCGTTATCGTGTTCAAACACACAAGGACTGTACCAAACATGTTTTATCGGACTCGGTGAGGTCTTAAACATCGACATTCATCAAAAACCTGACATATGAGCTTTTTGATGATTACAAAACTTTCAATTTACGTATTTCGTCGCTTAACATGCAACACCACCAATCTCTTTTGCAATTTCAAAGAGGAAGGAAATACTCAATTTATCGCAACCAATAACTAATATTTCTACATTATTTTTCACAACTGGTAGGAACATGCGGTCTCAAGTTTATATCACATGTTAAACAAAAAAAAATTAGAAATATTCGTTATTCATTGCGAAAAATTAAGTATTTCTTTCCTCTTTGAAATTTCAAAAAATTGAGATTGGTGATGTTGCAAGTTAAGAGACGCTTTCATATTCGAGAAAGCAAAACAGTAAGATTAAACAATAAAATCAAATGCAAATTAAATGTTTGATGGAAATCTAGTGCTGCCTTAGGTGTTAGATCTGTAAAAAGATTAAAGAAGAAACTAACGTCATCATCCAGCATGCTGGTTGTATGTTTCGTAAAAAAAGAGTCCTTGTGGCTTTTTCTAAATATGTCAATGCTTTCGACCTAATGGCCTTAAGAATTTCCGACAACGCATGGACTTCAATAGAAATCGAACGAAATAATTAATTTTTGTCAAGCACAGACATATAATTTAATTTTCAGACGTTCATAATTAAAGAAAAATTTGTGTTTAAAAAATAATAAAACTTTACTTTCACCTATGGAAAAAGTTTCAGAACCGGCACTTACTGGGATTCCAATTGTTTACTGGCAGATGGCTAATTAATTACCAAGTATTCTTAAGCTGGTAAAAATATCATGTTATTTTGTTCTTATGGGTTTAGTTTCGTTAGATTAACATGCCACATTCAAGCTAAACGATAACTATTTCGGTAAAGACCTCGTTCTTTTAAATTATGGTTAGATGAAGAGGATAACAAAACCAGCACCTCCCTCTCCAAACTTCCACGCCGCATCAACCTGGGGATATTTAATCGACCAGGCAACACACACGGCATATGTTCATGGAAATTTGGTCTCCAATCGGCGATCCTCTGATCTCAAGTCGAAACGTTCCCCATCATACATACACCATTGTGGCTTATTATTTCCACTATACAATCTCATTTATGAATTATATGCTGCAGGAAGGTTTAGCTTTTCTAACCACCAAAGGTGGCATCCTATACCATACATGCCAATATTGGAAAGGTGACTGTCCGTAGCCGAAGATCTACGAGGGTGGCAGACGCCACGCGCACACACACGGAGACTTGTGTCAAAATTTTGAATTTATGATCTATACTTATAAAAGGCAATGTTTGTGTGCGTGTGTGTGTCTGCGATGTCCAGACGAATCTATCGCACTTACAGCCACGAAATTTAACACACTGGTAGTCGTAATGGTGACTGAATCCACCTCGTTTTAAAATTTAATCTAGAAAATTTTTTATTTAATATTTTGTGTTGTTTGGGCTGCTTTTTCGCACTCATTTCTCAATAGCATGGCTTCGAATAATTGTACGAAAAAAACAGTTACAACATGGAAAAGAACAAACGATTTCCGTTCTAATGAAGTTTGTTTCGTACGGCTAACGTAATTTACTGAATTTTGAGAATTTTTTTGAAAAATAGTCACTTTTATGGTATTTTTTTTAATAAGGATTGCTTCAAATTCTCGCATTTGACGTTCTAACATCTTTATAATTTTCATTTTTTTCCAGCTTATAACTGGAACGTTTCTGTCGGATTTAAAACAAGAACGGCTAAAATATCTTTTTGGGGTTTTTTTTAATTAATTTTTCCCTGATCAGTTCCAACAATTTTTTGGCTAACGAGATTTAACAGCCAGAGTTTCTCCGGACGATACCAGAATGCATTGTTGCAATTTCATTGGCTGGTGCATAAACCTTCCTCGCGGCAGGTGACGTCATTACATTCGCGTCATCGCCATCTCAATAATATATACATTTCTGTTTTGATAAATGTCATTATCGCGAAGAAAAATAAGCGGGGAAATAAATAATGTGTATCTTTTGCTTTGATATTGTTTTCAAAACTTTTCGTGTCATTGTGGGCTATTTTTGCCCCACATTTTGTTGAAGTCCTGATTCCACGGGCAACGTCGTGCGCGTACTGTTAGTCATTTATATATTTCATCATATTTTAAGTAATCAAAAATTGCTATTTTTATGAAAAGTATCATATTTGAATACATAATACAAAAAATATTATTAGATCACACTATTATTATAAATAATGATATGACAAAACTAAGTATTTCAAAAACATGGAATGTAGAAAAAAAATCTGGATCGTCATGCAATCAAGGAACACTATAAACAACTACGAGCAAGGGGAAAAAACTCGTTTCCGTAGAAATATTAATCTTATCCGTAGCAGTTGGCATGTATACTATACATATAAGTGATTGATTAAAACTAAAACAGCAAAGGAAAATAATCGACATTATAAATTAGCTAATATTCAATAAATCGGTCAAACGCAAATTTACTTGTTGCTAGATGTCAACTAGGTGTACTTAATGTTCGGTTAATATTGTTTTTCCAACTCAGAAGAAACATGAAAATAGGTCTGCCTCCTCTCTTGTTCAATACTTAAACGAAAAATAATTCTATGAACAATCATCGTCTTTTATTTAGTATTAACAGTACATGATATATCACTACCGACTTAACGAATGCAGGGGCGGAGAACATTTTTTGCACTGCAAGACCTCATTAAATTTCCACAGTTGGGCAAAAGGCCGCACGAGCAGAATCTTAAAGATTGTTCTGTAATTATTATTATATTACAGACAAGTGCATTATTTCAATTCAAATTGTAAATAACTCGTAAGGCCGCATAAGAAACTCAAAAAGGCCGGATGCGGCTTTAAGGCCACAGGTTCCCTAGGGTTACGTTTTCGACGGCTCTATGACAAAAAGGCAATTTAAAAAAAAATGTTTAGGAAAATAAAATCAAACAATGGGAAATTAGTTCTGCTTTTAAGAAAATCTATTAGTAGACTATTATTCTAACTAATTTTTTTTATTTTCATTTAATTTTAATCTCAAAATATTTCCTAACATACTTTCGAAATTAAATAAGAATTCAACAAAATACGCTAAGATCTGTTTTTATTTCATAACATTTTTTTCCCAGTAATATTTGTGCGCTATTTTCGCAACAATAAACTTTGAAGTAATGTCGATATAATTGATTTC
The DNA here is from genome assembly GCA_013235015.1 of Araneus ventricosus. Lineage (NCBI taxonomy): Eukaryota > Metazoa > Arthropoda > Arachnida > Araneae > Araneidae > Araneus > Araneus ventricosus. Next base: position 175,056 of record BGPR01000638.1, read on the forward strand.
AAAGATAAAAATAATTTTCAAATGACTCAGTAAATTCAAGGTTCGAAAAATAAGCAGAACCTAATGGAAAGCTTATAAGATAATTTGTCTTCCTTAAAATAAAATCTTTTAAGAGAAGGAATTTAAAAAATCAAATAGAAAAAAATCAGTTTTTTTTTAACTTGATTATTTATGGAAGATTTCTCATAATTCGGCAAACTCCTCTTCTATTTTTTTACAGTAAAAATTAGGAACACTATAAATTTATCATCAATCCATTTTCACTCTTATCAATCAAAAGAAATCAAGTAGTGGTATGCGAATCATTTATTTGCAAATGGAATTGTTTGGTATAAATAGCAACAAATGACGTAATCTACTTCACAATAGAGATCGTAGCCAATGGATATAAAAATATTAGTGTTTAAACAAAGGTTGGGAGTTAAAGAGAAGTTTCAGTGACAAAACTGTTCTATAAGACATGTTGTTAAACGTGTTTTGTGAAAAGTTTCTAGTCAAAAGAAATAAAAACTGGTTTTAAATAAGTATGATGGAAATGCAACTTCTGAATTTTTTAATTAAACTGATTAATTAACTTTTAATTAGAATTCATTACCTTCTTGATTAGAAAAATTATTTTTATTGGATTTGTACCTTTTATAGCAGTCAGTTCAACATTCAGATGCAACAATTAAAGCGGCCCCCCCCCCCAAAAAAAAGGGACAATGGCAGATAATTCCTAGGCAGATAGCAGGCCTTACCACATTATGGTTTGAACTTAACCCAGGTTAAGTTCAAACTTCCAACGTTTTTCCGAATGGGTAATTTATTACTATCTTGAAAGTCAACAGTTTTCTTTAAAAATAATTATTTTTTAAAGAATAATTATAATTAAAAAAAGAATTCAAATAATTCTTCAGATTTTTTTTTTTGTTTCAATTAATGAATGCAGAATATAGAAAAACATTACACAGAAAAAAATTGTTGAATATGGACGCAAGTAGTTTAGAATTATAAGAAAATAGGGTTTTTCCCCCGCACTATTGATTTCAATGTTAATCAACACGCAAACAGACTAGCCGAGTATAAAGGAAAAAGCAGTAAAATTCATTTAAAAAATTCTTAATACTTCAAAATACATTAAAGAAATAGATGTTTCCAAACTAAAAAATATTACAAATTTCACAGGCATTATGCCTAACTTCTGCTAATCCATGTTTAACCACATCACTAGACACAACCCCCCCCCCTCCCCAAAAAAAAATCGATTTTGCAAGTCAAAAAAGTAAGATGAAACAAAACGAAAAGAAATTTCCACAAAAGATCAATTACAAAGACCTTCTACGTGAGTGGAATTCATTTAGAGAAGCTACAGGAAAATCGATTGCCAAACGATCCCCCCGAGGAGCATTTTTCTTTTTGGCAGACGACTTTTTCTAGAAGAAGCGGGAAAGGGGGGAAATAATAATAATAAAAGTGGGAGGGAAAAAAAAGGAAGAAAGATGAACGGGCACAGAATCGATCTCTGCTATCTGGGGATCCAACAGCGTTCGATTTTACCTTGACCTCCTTTTGGCAAAGACGAAAAGCTAACGGTAGTGCTATAAAAACGGACGAGAAACTTTCACTCAGCTTGCAGACCTACCGTTTGGCCTTAATTCTAGAATGTTTGGAAAGTGGGAGAGCGTTCAGGCAGTAGGTCATTCTCAGGCGGACTCGTTCGAGCAAGACCCGTACAGCCAGCCACCAGTGACTGGCTTTTGTCCTTCGACTTTTCGGCACGCTGGCTGCAGTGGATCGTTCTACCTATGCAAGGGGTTAGATCACGAAAGATTGGAATGCGAAAGTTACGTGAATGGAAATGTAGTAATTAGTTTTGGATTTTCTTTTTGTTTCTCATCGATGATTATCTAATTTAATGCATATGCTGATAATGCTAATGACCGTCACTGAATTGTAACCAGTAGTACAATGTAGATACAGGCAGAACTAGACAAAGCATAACGCCTGGAAACATAACTATAGTGATGTTAAAACAGGAATGGCAGCCAAGATTTCTTTAACGTAATTTTCTATCAACAAAGACTTCCAACACCGGTGTTAGAGGTGTTTGACTATTTAATGTTAATTGCAAGTGTTATATTTCTATCAATAAATATTGAGTTTAATAGAATTCTTAAACCATATAATTGTATTTTAAAATAAGCATCTTTCCATCTTTTACTTCGAACATTTACTATAAAAATAAATAGCGTTCTATACAGTGATCCTTTGGTAAAGCAATTTAGAATACAGAGAATAGATAAATAGAAAAGGGGAAAGATTTCTTTTAAATTAACAAAATCACTGTATTAAATTTAGTATGCTGTAACATAACGAGAGCTGATCTCAATAGAGTAGATTCACATGACATTACAGTCATATGACAAAAGTAATAGCGTATGTCATCAAACAATTAACTGCACGTTGTCTTACGCTGTGTAGTGACATCGTGTCCTTTTTAATCCTACAAGATAAGCAAAGGATTCAAAAAAAAAATTGGCTCGCCACACTTTGATATGCACGAAGTGAGCATGGATTGACTCTATCATACTTTCTACTCCAGACTTCAATAATTCCATTTTTTACACACTAATTTATTAATAGAAACAATTTTCTATTTAAATAGGAACTATAAACATATATACAATTAACCATTCATGTCCAAGATTACTCATAATCATTCGGAATCCACCCTGGATATCCTACAGAAAGCAATTTAATGGCATCCACCACCTCGTCTCAGCGTAACTGTTTTCCTCTCTCTTCCGTTCACTTCTTCAGCCGTGGGACCTGAACAGTTACGTGGAGGTTGGTGGTATGACAGACTCCAATGCTCAAACATTAAAATAGCGATATTCTTGTATTATGATTGCAAATAACATTATAATATGCATTCCTGGAAATATTCTAAAGCGAGAAGCATGCATGAATTCATTTTATGCCTTTATTCCAGGAAATTTATAAAAGCTTACAGCAAAAAGAATTATCTGATTTTAATTCCTAATATGACCGTACTTTCGATAGCATAAATCATGATCTCGGCTCCTTCCATCAATTCCAATATTGTTAACGGCAATATATTCGATATAACTTTCAATCAGCATCATTTCAGATACAATTAGGGATGTAACGAATATTCGGCAACTATTCGGTATTCGGCCCAATATATTCAGCATAATAATTTTTTTAAAATGTGCTTTTAAATACACATTTAACAAAGAATATTGCATAATTTCATTTCAGAACATTTATTATCAAAAAATCTCCTAACATTTACCCAATTTTAAGTTGCATAGGTGTGTTTAATAAAGTTGCATGTAATTTATCGTTGCAAAGTCTGAAATTATTATGCAAGAACAATAATTTTTTAGCATTTTCAGGAGGAAGTCTGTTTTGTTTTCAGTTTCCTAGACATATAATATCAACTAAGGATGCAGCAAACATTAAATAGTAGACCTATCCGGCCCTTTCCCATATAATCGGTCTGTCCGAATGCTAAACGGATATTCGGCAGAATAATTTCAGGATAAAATGTTTTTTTTTAAATTGTTTTAAATATATTTAATAAAGAATATTTCAAAATTACATTCCGGTACATTTATTAATAAAAAAATCTAACCTGTATCCAATTTTAAGTTGCATAGTACATAAGTGTATTTAACACATTCTATGGGCGAATTAGATACAAGCTCCAAGAAGGACAAAAAGTAATGCGCTCGCTCTAGACAATTTATAAATCAAAAAGAAAACGGTGAACGTATTCTGCAGACATCTATTAGCATGTTTAACTTAATAAATTTGTTATGCAAGTCAAATTCTAGTGCGCAGCGAAGATCCCTGAAGGACGAGATATCTCGTCCGTAGCGATGAAAGTGTTAATAATGTTGCATATTATTTACAGAACTCTGTTCTATATGGTTTCATATATATTACCAGTTTTAGAAAATAAACTGTCACTATATAATGCTTGCAGCTGCTGAAAGATACTTTCTTGTTAAATTTGCGAACCTTGGAAATTTTTCTGCATTTTTTCCCCACTAATTAAGTGGACACTCCATCCTATCTATTAGAAGTTCTTCATCCAAAATAGGAATTTACTTCTAGTAATTTTAATTTATCCATTCAGTTTTCTTCTGTGTTTGTCATTGTCATGTTCCGAAATGATGACTCTTTTATTTCTTCGAAGCAGTCCCAAATTGAAGAGAGTTTCTTATTATTGGAATTAAGGTATTTAAAATATTACAAATATACATAAAGGTATTAACATTTTTTTTAAACATACAAATAATAAAAACTCAATTTTTTTTCATTTGAAATTTGAAAAATATTCCATTTACAATAAAAAGTGAAATGTTTTTAAAAATTTGGTATTCGGTATTTGGTTATTCGGCCAAATTACTATTCGTTACACCCTTAGATACAATCAAGGAAATTTCTCAAAGGTCATTTCAACGTTATTTTAATTGAATAAGCAGGAAAAAAAAGAAGACCACAACTGTTTGAATCAAGGCATTTTTAATAACATAAAACAAGAGTGGTCCTCAGCCTTTAAGTAGGTCGAAAAACTGACACCTGTCATCAAACAACAAGAATTAAATGAACAGTGCGTATGTTTGCATTAAATATTATTATAAAAATAATAAATACAAAAAAATACTAGCAAACTCATTAAATCTTATCAAAATTATGTTAAGAGGGTGTAGACCATTAACTTCTGAGTTGCCATGGATTTGGAAGGCATAACATCACAGCAACAGACGTTTATAATAACAACATGTAAACATTTTGTAATGTGTATATTCTTGATCTGAGGTCTTTTAACTTTAATACGAACAAAACAGGAAATAAAACTGTAGTTCCTATTTAGGGAAATGAACTGCGCTGACCCTCCAACCTAAGGAAATTGCCTTTTAAAATCGATTCCTTATCTAGAACACAGGAAACTATCGAAAAACTCTGAAAAGCTTCTTCCTTAACACGTTTCGTGCCACGTGCACCATGGATGGTACATGCTAAACTTTGTATTCAGGCCACGTGTACCATTGATGGTACACGTGATACACACTAATCGAAAAGTTAAAACTGATCGCAGTGCCACGTGTGCCATAAATAGTACACTATGTGATAACTACGCTAAACAAACGATGGGTTGACGATATATAGAAATACTGCGTGATAATGTATCAATCTTCAAAAATCTATCATCTCTAATTAGTCAAAACATCAAATGGCCTGAATGAAAAGTCGGGCAAAAACGGCTTGGCACGAAACGTGTTAAATGACAGATATATCGTATACAAAATGTCAACAGGTTTTAAAAAAAGGGAAAATTCCGCATCTGGCAACCTTTCACATCAATGAATAAGATCGAAAGCATAAAAGTAACTACAGGTTACGCAAAACGGAGAGCTTTTATTGTACAATGTACCTTTTGAAACTTAAACCTTAGACATAAATTAAACTTCAGAGTCGAATCGTTAAACAATACAAGCAACATAAAGTTCTGTGCCAAACAATATGATTCATACATGCACACTTTAGGTCAAAGACCGATAAGATAATAATAATAATAATAAGGTCACAACATTTTTTACGATACAGATATGATGAACACTCATGCCCCATGTGAATTTTAAATATTGAGCATAGTGACAAATACGCGCTCTCCTCGCGAATGACAGACGTATATGCATCACAGTAAGAACAGATTCACCACGTGTGTCAACAGTGACGAGTGACTCTGAGTTGAGAGAAGTGGCATAGAAGAAATGTACCCAAACCCAACGAAACTAAAACTCTGTTAATGATTAATTGATAATCTAAATGTAACTTCTGAAACTGTGAGTCGTGATCCCAAAAGAAGTAGCAAAAACTTCCACAATGCGTTCTTCCAATGATTCTGCATGATCTCTGAGCAAAAATACTTAAAATCGTTTTCGTAATTCTCACACTGTGTTGATGAAGTAACCGTGCCCATGAGTACTACAATGTATGAGGATTTTCCCTTTTTCTCCCACTGTATTATAAACACTGTGCATAAACGAAACCGTCCTCACTAGTACTACAATATACAAGGGTTTTTTTCCCCTAATTCTCACAAAGTATTACGAACGAAACCATGTTGTACGAGAGTTTTCCCTGTTTCTCAGACTGTGTTAAGAACGAAACCCAGCTCGACAGTACTACATTATACAAGGAGTTTTCAATAATTCTCACACTAAGTTAAGAACGAAACCGTACTCTAAGATGCTATGTTATACAAATATATTCCCTAATTCTCAAACCTTGTTATGCATGTGAGATATTTTCGACTCGTACTTTATACGGAGTACAAATTCAGCAAAAGTATTGCAGGAACATTTCAATTAATGGTCGGCAAAACAAAGAGCTTCGATAAAACCATATCTGTTTAGAAAAATTATCTACGAACATCAACCATTACAAAAAAGCGTGGCAACCTACAGCAAAACACTTCACAAGTGATTCATAAAAACACAAAGCACAATCCTTCATAAAAAAGATCGTAATTTAAATTCAGCTGAAAAATATCACAACCTCAACCTTATCTCTGTCAAGGTCACTCTCACTATGCAATTTTTCCGACACTAAATATCTCACATTTTTACATGTAACTATTTTTGTAATATTCGACAAGGAATTTTAGTTGAGACATAACAAACCTTGAATAAACTTCTTATATAACACTGTCTTCGAGAAGTTCAACACCAAAAGAAAAACTCCATTCATGACAAAATACCATCACTCCGAAACAGTCCAGTCAACGAAGTCCAAAAATCGACGAATAGAAAAAAAAAATGGTATAGTTTTGAAATTCGGCACAGTTGTTGGGGGTAGTGCCCTAAACGACATACTAAAAGTCCCCGCCAGTGGGGGGTGCGCGGGGGTACAGGGGGTTTAAAGGGGGTCGTTTTCAGTTTTTTCTTAAATATCTCGAAAACTATGGGCTCTAGCGAAAAACACTCAATTACAAAATTAAACTACATGAAATTTCCTACAAAAACAGTCATACTTTTTTTTTGTAACAATAATAGATCAGAAGATACAGGGGGGGATTCAAAAGTGAATATTTCTGAAATTCCTTATTTGCAATGGAAAAAGCAATTAAAAGTACTAAATCTAAAACCCCCAGGAAAACCTCACGCCTAAATAATAATTATACAAGGGTAGTATTTTATGTGTAGAAGCGGGGGGGGGCGCCAGAAAAACCCTATTTGATGAACTTCCGTGTTCCTTTCCTCCCCTCACATCTGTGCCCCTTCACAAGTCTCATTCTACTCGTAGTCCAGTCAACGAATTGTAAATTTTAAAAAGGGTATAGTTTTGAAATTTGGCACAGTTGTTGGGAAGACTGCCCTAAACGATATACTAAAAAGTCTCCGCCGGTGGGGTGTGTTCGGGGGGTTCAGAGGGGGGGATTTCTCAGTATTTCTTATTATCTCGAAAACTATGAGTTTTAGCAAAAAACTCTTAATTACAAAATTAACTTACATTAAATTTACTACAAAAATAGACCTACATATTTTTCGTAGGATGAATATTTTGTGCATAATTACAATAAGTGATTCAAAATGTTAGTTTTATTTTTAAGAAACAAAGTTTTTATTTCAAAATGGCGGCTATCTATTACAATATATCTATAACATATTATATATATAACATAATATTATATATATATATATACATACCTACATAAAAATATACATAACCCATTTTTTCTCTTGTTCGTAATCGAATTGCATCATATTTTTCTACTATTTGATCAAATTCGAACTCCTCCTCTCCTACGAGATGAGCGGCACCATTAGTACAGGTACCATTAAAGGTGCCAAAACAGAAACACATTGCTAAACGTGTGTTCCTCCGCCGCTCCTTTGGTTGGAGGAATTGAGGGAAGATAAGTTTTGATCTTGGTTGATCATTTGAGAAATGCTGCATATCTACGGTTATTCAAATTATGTTCATCAGCAACGGCTTTGTACTAGAAACATCTTCTCGCCGGCTTGTGAGATAGCATCTGGTGTTGATGAGGGGTTATAAAAGATGCCAGCAATGTTTTTTATCTGGCTCATTTGAGTTTCGAACAATGTAACTATAGTGCTTTGCTTTTTCTATAAATAGCTGATGTTATGTCGCAGCCATTGAATGCATGGAGAAGGAGGGTGGTTTGGGGAAAAGAAAGTTCTTTTTGGAGTTTTCTTGTAAAAAATAATTTAGCTTCGACTTTTCTCTTGCCAGATTTCATAAAATAAATGTAACATTCTGGTGGTGCCAAAGCAGTCACTAACACGATTAGGTCGACGTCTTGCCCTATTATAACAACAATGAGATGAGAAATTGCTTTCTCTAACCCACATCTCACAACATAACTTTCAGCATCTCCTGTAGCGACTCTCGTGTTAATTCCTTTAGAAGCCATTTTCTATGTTAGTAATTGAATAAACCTGGTCTTATTCCCAACATTGGCAAGAAAATGTTCCTGTTGAACTATGATAGAATGATTGCGAGCTTTTAAGTTATACTCGGCACAGATATGTATAATGATACATATATATATATATATATATATATATATATATATATATATATATGTAAGATCTGGCTTTATAAAGGGGAAAGGCAGTCCATTTTCATCAAGGAAGAGACGAATTTTGTTTAGATCTTCTTTTTATTTAGGCATCAGACGTTATTATTCATAGGTAAAGCACTTAATTTTTACGTAGCTCCATGACCAGACTTTAGAAGTTTGCGCCGAGCGGCGCGTTGCTGTTGAAAGCTTACATCTCGGCGTGAAAAAGGGGCAGAAAAGAATGCGCAGAACGCTTAAGTACTCAGAAGAGGGAATTCCCCTTGAAACTCGTGATTTGAAAGGAAGTTGTAGTGCGTTAATTATGTTGAAAGTAGAAGTATTTAAAATGAGGTATCGCTAAGATTATTTAGGAAAGTTAAAAAATTAAATTATCACATATATATATATATATATATATGCGTTAATAGAACCAAAAGACTGAGTAGAAGGTATCTTGTGGAGGGGAACGGACCTGAGGGGAGGCAGGGAGCACGACTGTTCATTAAATAGGTTTGTCGCCCCCCTCCCTGACACCACCACTACTCTCGACACATACAACACTACGCTTTTAAAATTATTATATAGGCTGGAGGTTTTTCTGAGGGTTGTTGCTTCAGAACTTTTTATTGATTTTACCATTACAATAAGGAATTTTAGAAATATTCACTTTTAAAACCCCTTATATCTTCTAAACTATTCATACTACATAAAATTTAGGACTATTTTTGTAGGAAATTCGATGTATCTTAATTTTGTAATTAAGCATTTTTCGCTAGGATCCATATATTTCGAGATATTTAATAAAAACTGAGAAATTCCCCTTTGAACCCCCCCCCCGCACTTCCCCCTCCGGCGGGGACTTTTAGTATATCGTTTACGGCAGTCTTCCCAACAACTGTGCCAAATTTCAAAACTACACCCTTTTCAAAATTTACAATTCGTTGACTGGACTACGAGTAGAACGAGACTTGTGAAGGGGCACAGATGTGAGGGGAGGAAAGGAACACGAAAGTTCATCAAATAGGGTTTTTCAACCCCTCCCCCCTGCTTCCACACATACAATACTACCTTGTATAATTATTACATAGGCATAAGGTTTTCTGAGGGTTGTTGATTCAGCACTTTTAATTGATTTTACCATTACAATAAGGAATTTTAGAAATATTCACTTTTGAATCCCCCTGTATCTTCTAAAATATTGATGCTACAAAACAGACGTAGGACTTTTTTGTAGGAAATTTTATGTAGTTTAATTTTCTAATTGAGTATTTTTCGGTAGAGCCCATAGTTTTCGAGATATTTAAGAAAAATAGCCGCCCCCCGGGGGGGCCCCTTTTGTACTCCCCGTGCACCTCCCACCAGCAGGGACTTTTAATATGTCGTTTAGGGCACTACCCCCAACAACTTTGCCAAATTTCAAAACTACACCGTTTTCTTTTTCTATTTTTTTCTTCGTTGACTGGACTAAAAATCAGAATTTTGAATTTGTTTGAGTTTTAAGCGTGAACTCACACTCTTTAGAGATGAATTTTTTTAAGTAATAAGAAGTTAATACATTCGATTATATTTTATTCTTTTTCATCGGCAACAATTCGAAATAGGAAAAAAACTGAATTTCTATTAACAAAGATTTAATATTTTTTTTATTAAAAATAACTTCAATTTAAAGAAAAATAAAACGTACACATATCCTTGTTTTCCTGAAGAGGTTAATTAGATTTTAATGAAATACAAAGCAAAGTATTTTTTTGAAAAAAAAACATTCAAAAATTTAAAATCACTTTTTCAATCCAATTTCTTCAGTTTGTATATAGGTAACGGAGGAGTAGGAGGAGCGTTCCGGCACTACTTTTTTATGAGAAGGAAAAAGAAAAAAATCCCTAAAATACCGTAACTTATGCCACCTAGATTGGAGAATTTCGACACTGCTTAATTTGCGACTACATCACTGCCTAAGAACCAAATTCTTGGCCTTCTGCTGATTTGTATAGTTTAAAATCGAAAGAAATAAACGTTACCTAGCAGGAAGAATGAGCTAAAATACCTTTATAATGGTGGTTATTGCAACCATACCATCTTGAATCATATCACAGGTTTTTATTACATGTAATTTCAGCTCTAAATACTTTTTTTAATAAAATTATTCCCAACTCTACTCAATCAGTTTACTCAATACAGAAATTCTAAATAAATCATTAGCTTTTTCAAAACAATATTCATTTTTTTCCGATTAATAGGAGTGTTCGTCAAGTAAAAACTAATAATATGACTTTCGGAGCTTTATTCATATCAAACCTAGCTCCGCGGTTTTTCCCCTTGTCCCATCACACTACAAGTAAAACCCCTAGGAAATCTAGTTATAATAAATGCTACTAACGTGATTATTTTACGCAGAAATCTCCATTTTTCTTATTAATAAAATACTACGTTTCAACATAAATGATTTGATTTTCAGAAATGTCAAAATTCTTTTGAACGGTTAAATTGTATTAAAACACGGTTCTTTTCAGAGATGATATTATTATTTTGCTGAAATATTTTTAAAATAATATAAAGCCTGCTAGAACAGTTTCCGCAACACAATAAAAAAGGGTACAAAATTTCAAAACTCTAGCACATCAGAAAGGGAGGGAAAAATCGATTACGAAAAAAGACAGGTTTGTAAAGATAACAATCTTTACAAACCCGAAACAAGTCAAGTTAAATAAAGGTGTTTAAAAAGATAATTTCTCTTTCTCTTCAAGAATAGAACGTATGTTAAGAAGCAAGCTTTACAGAGTTTCTGGTTTCAGAAATCGGAGTTCTTTAACTTTTTCCATACGTGATCTTTCTCGTTTTGGAAAAAATATTCGCAATTCCATTTCCGTCACAAAAAATAATAATAACTGCCGCGACTTCAAATCTGGGAGATGAAGTAGAAAAAAAGGGGCTTTAATTAACGATGACTGAAAGTAAATTCAATTGAAAACTTATTAAGCAACAATTTGGGATGAAAGTAAGTTCGATTTATTTGGATTTCACAGAAAAATTCTGAATTGGAAAAAGAAAATCAGAAGGCTAGGTTTTCTAAAATATAATTTCAGCAGTGGAACACAAAGAGGAAAATATTGTGATTTGGATTATGTAAGTTTCGGAATTTACTTTTTATGCTGGAATTTTGAATAAAGCACCATCATCATATGTAAACATACTTCAAGAGAACCTGCTTGACGGAAAATTAAAAATAAGATCTATGAAATGATTTCTAACGATAAAAAAAGATCCAGCAAGGCAAGGATCAAAACACTTTGTGCGTTGATTTAAATATGGCTATTCAAATGCTTCTCTAATTAGAAAAACTTCTCAAATCGCTTTTTCTGGACTCAACTGAAAATTGCAATATATTTTATTTCTGCCAAACCCTCTCTATAAAAAAAAAGGAGTGTTTGCCGATAAAATGAAAATTAAACTTAAAAGAATTCTTGCCAAAAATGAAAAATGAGAAATATTTCCCATTCGTTCTAATGAAGTTGCTTGTTGCGTCTATGCTAAGAAGATTAAAAGCTATAATCGACAAAAATAAACTTCTCATCAAGTATTGAAATTTGCTTATGGTCTGTAGCTTAATTTAGAAGATTTTCCTCTTTCAATTTTAAAAGTTTCATGTTTCTAAGGTTAATATAGGTTTTATATAAAAAATGGTTTAAAGCTAAAATATTTGAAATGTACAAATCTGTTTTCACGAAATTTAATTTGAAATCAAAATTTAATTTATCAATAATAAAGATATGATGCGACATATGACCTTGTTCAAATACATTTTTTCACCGTCATACCTACGAAAAAGAAAGCTCAAAGAAAAGAAAAACTACTTTAAACATAATTGCTAACTTCATACTAATAATAATTGTAAAAAAATTAATTTGTTTAACTTTTAAATCATTCGTATGATTTGAAAGTCCTTCGAAACAAAAAAAAAAATATTGTAAATAAGTGTGTGTGTGCGTGCGTGCGTGTGTGTGTGTGTAAAGGATATATACTTTTTTTATTACATTTTATTATTGCTTTGCTTCACCTACTACATCCGAATGCTACTATTATCTATTTTTAAGTTATTTTCAGTTTCATACTTTTCTTGAAAATGATTTTAAAAAATTCCTTTGTAGTTAGCAAAAAATAAAGATAATTTATTCAGCTCATTACCGTTTTTCTACCATATAATCCTATTCCCAGCAGATTTTTAAAAAAGAAGGGGAAAAAAATATCTTTAATGGTCTGTTATGAAGTTTCAAATTGATTTCCTTTTTGTTCCACATTTGAACTGGATATTAATTATTTCTTCTTAATTTGTTTAACAAAAATGAGGTCGAAGTTAGTAATCTTTTAGATTCTTTGGAGCACTGTTGTAGGACATAGATGTTGTTGACGTACCAAACATAACATCGCCCAAAGAATAATATAATTTTGAGAAGGCTCCTTATATAAACTCAACAAAATTTTGTTTAAAAATTGTAATTATTACCCCTTTAACAGTGTTGTTTTCTCTACAAATTCCTTTCTAGAAAAGAAATGTGTTATTGTGTTGATCAATTAGAGTACACGAGACGTTTATGGATTGCCAGTCATTTCTGTATCGAATTATAACGTCTATGAATGAATTATTTTCAGATTATTAGTTTAAAAATATGATAACTCGACGCAGGTATCTTATTCGGACTCCGCAGATATGGGGTTAAAGCAGTGGCGAATCTAGGGGGTGGCTATAGGGCTGTAGCCCCCCCCCCCAGAGCTAAGTCGGAATTCATGATTTTATTTAAAATCACTATAACTGTTTGTTCTCAGTTTTTTTTTTTTTTTAAATAATAAAAACGTGAAAATGTGAGAATATTACTGGCTCGATAGGTTCGAAAATTTTCCTACTTTTCTAGTCATTCCACTTATACTTGCAGCATTGCCGTGGTCGAAGATATTTTTTGGCCAGTTATTTCATTGAATATTTTATTAAATTATCGAAAGTATTGCATTTTTTTATGTTTCTTATTGACAGGTGAGGAAAGATTGTAAAGTTAAAGTATTTTGGTTTACATAAGCCATGAGGTTTGACATTCGTCAAGGCGATACAAAATTTTTATGACCTTAGCCCCCCCACCCCCTCCGACCCAAATCCTGGATTCGCCACTGGGTTAAAGTAATGCATCTAATGTATAGTTTATTGCAATGGGTAAAAACTGTAAAGTTTCCAAATAGTCTTTAGTAAAAAAACATGTTTTTATACACTCATTTTTTTTCCAGTTAATTTAAAACAATCCAATATCAGAAATATACTTACCCTTCGAAATGAACAACACACTCTTTCACCGAAAATGCCCAATACACTGAAGTCGAGAATTTCAAATCCGCATTTTAATTGAAAATATACATGTAATGAATTTCACAAAGAACTCGACAAAATTAAACAACTTTCGTATTAAATAAGAAATTTTGCTACCAAGATTATTAATTGCCATTGCTTAAAACTAAAATATGTTTAGTTACACAAATTAAATACATTGGGATCATATTAAGATCTATTTAATTGGGCGGAATGACACGTCTTTCTCCTTATTGTCGGTGATTAATAACAATAACATTTGAATAGTGTAGTAATTTATTGATCCTATAAAACAGAATAATGTAATGAATATTTTATTATAGATAGTGTCTCCATACAACTGTTACCTTTTTTTAAAAGATATGAGGAACATATAAATTTTCTATGCACAAAAAAAAATTAATCTATGTGTTTGAACGTGATACACCTCCACACCCTTGATGGATTCAATCAAAATTTGACAAACATAATCCTTAGGAAGGATTAATCACAGCTTTAACAGGTTGCCTGCCCCTTTCTCAAAGGAAGTGAAGCTAAAGTGAGCAGACGTCCCGGATTTCAACTCTCTGTCCTGGATTTGTCCCGATTTTTACTTATCAGTAACTAGTTCATATTAAACAAAATATTTACTAGATTTCAGTGTTAAAAAAAAACTAGATGCTTTTGTGATTTCTTCTCCCCAACTTTTCCAATATATGGTCTACATAATATATAGAATATAGTTGCTTTAATATGAACATGTGGATGAATCAGCATGAAGGATAAATAGTAAAGTCCATAGAAAAATGCATAATTTATCTTCCTGTCTTTTTAAACATTGTTACAATTTTTATCTGCTTTTTTAAAAACATTTATTGTTTATTTATTTTTGTGATTTTGCGCAATACTTCATCACTCTCAGCTAGCAATCCGGGTTGAGCACTCAGGCTCTAAATCGATCCAGATTGAAGTTTGGAAAATCTGATCATTTAAGTGAAACTCGAGCTCGACACTTGAGCTTAGAAACAGATATCTGCTTGAAACTTCTTCGTTTCAATTCATTAGCAAAGGCCGATTTAGTTTTTCCGATTCGACAGCCCAAAATGGTTGAGTGGTCGCGAAGTGGAATATCTGAACTCGCAAACTATTTAACTAAAATTCTTGAAATTTATCAAGAGTATTCTTTAAGATAAAAATATTTAATGAACGATATTAAAAGTCACCAACCATCCCCAGAAATATATATTTTAGACCATTTTAGAAACCAACTGAGCTCGCGATTTAAAATTTTTGCTAAGATTTTTTAACCTTCAAAGCATAAAATAAATAATAATAATAATAAAACCAGCTTCGCCTTTGTACCCGATGCCTCTAAGAGGACTGAGGATGTGAAAATGTTATATAAGCGATAATTTATCCGTAAGTGTTACAGAAGTGTTAATTCAAGTTACAATATGGAGAATGATTCGCGATATAGCATTAAATAGCCTCAAGAGATCGTGAGCTTCCTAGTGTATTTACTGCGTATATTTCAATATAATTTAGTTTTAAGTAATAGTAATCTATTATCAAGGCAGCAGAATTCTATATTTAATACTAAGGATGTTTCATGTCGTCGAGTTCTATCTGTAACTCAAAAACGCATAGAAACAAGTATTCCGTCATTAACCGCTGATAACGATCGATCGTAGCTTTATGCTAACTGTCAACTTGAATTACCGTAGACTTTACAGAGTTAGCAGATGCTAAGTTCTCTCATAATGGGGCATGAATGTATATCACGGCACTCTTTTACTTTCGCGTACACAAAGTATAGAAACAAAGTATAGAGTATTGCAATCGTCCAAAAATTCGGTCTCGAGATTTGGATGAATTTCCATGTTTAAGATCTTCCCGAGTACGAAAGAACCATTTCTGGAATTTTATTTGTTTATATGCGAACACAATATGTAAAAATGAAAGAGCTAGACGAATTGAAAATTCGTTGGGGACTAACTATCGCTTACGTTCCTAATATCGCCTATCACGGTTTCTTCTTGATTTGTAATGGTTTATGATCACTACCGGAACTACAAACCCTCCCCTTCTGTAGTTGTTTAAGTAAACAATTTGAGCCTGCGTTGTTTTTTCCTTTTGTCTGGAAATTTTTGCTGATTTTCATGTTAGGCGAGTCAATAATCTTCTTTCATAATTTTTAGTATAATCAGTAAGGTTCGAGCCATAATGTTATATCATTTGAGGCAGTGATAGTGACTATAACTGGCTACATTTTGGTGTAGTTTGTTTTTTGGTTTGCGATCCAATTCCGAAGGGGGATGCCGCCATGTTTGGGGGTTAGGTTGTTTCCAATATCGCCCACTTGAGTTTTCCCATCGGCGATAATATCCCATTCAGGCCATTATTGCCCTAGCCCTTGGAGGGAAACTACATTTAAAAAAACTATGTTTAAAAAAATATATGGTTGATGACCTGACAATGCTCCCAAGTTCTTTTTTATTTTGATGTTTTATTTAAGGAAAAAGGGTTAAAAGAATATTTTAGCTATATTCCTAAAAGCACAAAAAAGCTCACTTGTATTACTTTCCATTTTGTTGTGCTTTAATTTTCATGTTTAATACAGAAAGTATGATCTTAACATAAGTTACACTTTATTTCAATTCATTTTAAACACAGGCGATATTAGGAACATATAGTGGGCGATATTAGTAACACTGTTTTTAGTAGGAAAAATGCCGAGGTCGCAAAAAAAAATATGGGTGTGTGTGTTAAAACTTATGTGTTACGAGTTGTAATTCAGTACGTTTTTGGATAACAGTCCAGATAATGGATTGGAAAATCTTTTAGACAAATTGCACATGAATTAATCCTCTGGTTAAAATAATGGCTTAAGTGGGCGATAATTGGGACCTCTAACTTATATCGTCTTTAGATCAAAATTGTAGATCTGCACAAAATTTTGGACCAAATCCTTCAACGGGTTTACTTTCTGACGGTCTGTCTATTCGTGTGTATGCGAACACGGTAACTCGAAAATGCAGCGCGCTAAATAAATGAAATTTGATTTCGCTCCCAACTTGTGTTTTGTACCAAATTTTGGACAATCAGCCAAAGGAAATAGGTCCAAAATGCATACTCGATTGTCTTCACCATACCACGAAGCTGAGAACATAAAACGCGCCATATTGGGTAAGTATACAAAAAAAAAATGTGGGGAGGACAATTTCATATAATTTTTTTAAACAAATTTTCAACTTTTAATGCATTTTATTTTGTTCGATACATAAAATCTCGCATTTTGCCCTTTTCCTCAGTAAATGTCAAAAACATGTACGTATTTTGCTTTATTTTCCTTTACATATAAAACCAAGATAATGACGTGCCGCAAGCACCGAGTTTTTCATAAAGCTCCGGCATCTTCAACTTCTTGGCACGCAGCAGTTATCAAATAAAAGGAAGAAGATTTAAAAATAAACATATCAAGCTATTTTAATTACGTAACGATCGGTTAAAAAATACTTATACATTTTCCGGGGAGGGGAAAGGGGATACAGATAACTATGATGAATGTTTTTGATACACTAATCGAGTTTAAAAATAAACTTTCAGATTGCAAAACTCCAGATAAAGTATATCAATGATTGCAAGTCATCGGATAAGATATGCAAAAAATAAATAAAAAATCGTCAAGTATGTTACTAGGCAAAACAGAACTAACGGAGCGGAACAGAACGTGTTTTGGTTTTTTTCTTAATTTTCATTCACAAATACTCTCATGTCTAATATTTTTAATGTAAAAATACTTTTATCGTCTGAAAAGTTTTTTTTTAAATTAAAATGAGACAATTGAACCAAACGATTTTTAAAAACCGCCGAAAGTTAACTTTCTCCATAAATTATTAATATTGTTTAGCCTTCAAGGTCCGTCAGAGAAAAACTGTTTCCACTGCAGCAGCAGGCGCAATGGGAACAGAGATTTTAATTAATTAGAAACTAACTACTTAATCAATGGTGATGAAACCTTCCTTATGCTTCATAGTATTTTGTGTGCAAAACTTGAAGATGACGTATTCAGTAATTTGGATTTCTATAGAGTACAAAGATATTGGTGTTTCAATTTTATTTATATAGATTGTACCAATTCTAAAATATTCAATTATCATTTTTTAGAAATAAATTAAACTTTTATGTGCTTTTCGCATTTCTATCCAATAACACTTTACAATAAACAATTTGCTTTAAATAAAGATTTAGTTAAATGTATAACGTTTATCCAATTAGCAAAATAATTAGTCAGATGTACGTCTCGTTTTGAATTTTATCAGGCATAGGTACTGGTTAAATCTTTATGGAATTTAATAAGTGGAACTTGGCTAATTCGAAAGACTTTCACTCAAATTTTTCTCTGGCCCCTTGAACTTCCAATTAAAATATTGTTAAAATTTCGTCGAATTTAATTTGGTACATTCGGAGACAAAACTAAAAATATGTTTCTGTTTCTGAATTGATTTGGTTAGTTATATAGTCCATAACTTCTGCCCTCAGTGATCATAAATGAATAATTTTTAGACCCATAACTCACACAAGGAGTTTACAGCTGTACAATGTATTCAAAAAAAAATCTCAACTTCTAAGGAAACTTTGAACACTTTAGATGTGACTGTTCTGTTTATTTTGAATTTTAATGGTACAATTGTTGTTTTCGAAGTTTTACATACTGTTTCTTTATTAAAATTACTTGCTTATTTAATGAAATTAT
The DNA here is from genome assembly GCA_013235015.1 of Araneus ventricosus. Taxonomy (NCBI): domain Eukaryota; kingdom Metazoa; phylum Arthropoda; class Arachnida; order Araneae; family Araneidae; genus Araneus; species Araneus ventricosus. Next base: position 193,749 of record BGPR01000638.1, read on the forward strand.
TATTTTAAAATTATAAATTTTTTAATTGAAATTATCATCACTTTGTTTATCAAAATTACTTACTGTTTATTTATTAGTTTAAGCGTTATTAATTAAAACTGTTAAGTACTAAAAATAAATCTTTACTGCCATTTTCAGGTTTAAAATTGTCATTTAATCTTGCTGCACTCATTTTTAGACCCAGTTCTTCTGGATTCGAATATTTGAATAAGTCGAAATTTTACTTTGGGCCTCTTAACTTCAAATGAACCCAAGTTCCACTGTAGTAATCTGTTCCATTCGCGAAGAGTTTCATTTTACTGCAATCGTCAAAATACTGAACCTTTAGATTTTGATGAATCTCCACTTTTAGACCTCCTTAAATCCCAAAAAACCATTTTTGGAATTATGTCAGTCTGTCTGTTAACTCAAAAACAGAACAACCAAGACGGATGAAATCTAGCACGCGGTCTGGTATTTTGTGCCTAATTTTGGACTAAATCCGTCAACGGATGGAATGTCTAATTTTTTTTCCCCCTGCCCGAGCGTATGTGAACACAACGACTCAAAAATGCAACAAACAAAATAAATAAAATTTGGTATATGGTCTTGCCACCCAAATCGTAGATCTATACCAAATTTTGGCCCAAATCTATCGGGAGTTAGAATGGCTATCTTTCTTTTCTTTTTCATGGGAGCGCGATAACTCACAAACGGAAACAGAGTGAAATTCGGTGTGTTCACCAAAATTGCCGATATGTGTCAAATTTTTTGACCAAATCGGTCAACGGGAAAAGGTAATGTTCCAAGGTGCGTATTCGATTCAAAACATTCCCAGTGGCATAATATCAGATTTATTTTGAATACTTTAGTTTTTTATAATAACTTTAGTCGTCCAATTTTACTTTTTGCTAAAATTAAGAAAACGACAACATCAAATTAGAATAAATTTGGTTTAGATAATAGCTCGCCATTTATCTTATAACGTATGCATGTGAACATTGACGGAAGTTATCTTTACCGTTTGCCCCATAAGGCAAAAGAAAGATAAGAATGAAACCCTCGATTCCATTCTGGGTGTCAAAGACACTAAGTACTAGCAGTATATTTAATTATTTGATGTAACCTGCCATATATAAGGCCGATAAGTTTAATTATGCATGTTTCTATACATTTCGATATAAATAATGGATTTCTTGATTTTGTGAAAATAGGACAACTGATTTTGCACCAGAAAAAACGAAAAATCGGACACGAAAGTTGGACGGAGGAAGTTCAAATATAAAGAAGCGGAAGGTTAATATGTATTTTACAATTCAAAATCAATTGTGCGGATACCAAGTAACTGCAATAATAGTCACAATATTTTTAAAAACAATTGAGTAATATTTACAATATGGAAAGTTTGTAATATTACACCATCAAAAGAATTCAACAACAGGAATTCGAATCCCCAAAATATAAAGAAATACCCAAGCAAGATATAAATTCAGCAGTTCGTTCGAATTTCCTACTAGGAACACCTTTCAGCTCTGGGAAATAGCAACCCACTACTATTCTAAATTCAGGAAGAGGCCAAAGAAGGGGCTCAGCGGCTTAGCAGGTGTATCATCAGCTGTTACAGAATGCGCCAAAGGACTTAATCCAAAGCTTTTATAAAATAACAAAACGCATCTCAAATAAAAAAAGGATCCATACCAACAGATGACGGATACTTATTCTTAAGTGTGGAAGAATTACTGAGAATTTAAATGTAAAAATTTATACTTTTTTAAATCAAAAAGCATCCAGTTTTTGTACATGGACATACCAGGAATATATAACAAAATTGGGGAGCATCACTATTTGATAATAAAGCAAAAAATTGTTTTAAAAAAGAAAAATTAAATTCAACTTTTTCCAAAATTTAAAATTTTTTTCCCAATTTCATCGGATGAAGATAAGTAAGTACCTCACAAAATCTAAAACGGAATTTAGTGTGCAAGTGATAAGATCTATGCTCTTGTCCAATCACAGCAGACAAAATCTTAGAAACGAATTTATACAACACAGTAACTTCCTAAAATTGCATCTGCATGTCTTTAACACGTTGCTTCCGCTGTGAATCGCCTGCTGTTATCTAATTAGACGACCCCTTCTCTACTGTAATTAGGAGATAGCAGAGAAGGGGTCATCTAATTAGATAGATGGTCCAAATATCAGACGTGAATCGTGGCAGATTACATATTAAAATGGAAATAATTTGCTCTATAAGCATCATTCCACAAACAATATTCAAAATTAAATATATTACACCTATTTCTTTCTTAAAACTAATGAGTGAATAATATGAGATAACTACTATGGATAATATAAGATGACATCACATAAAATTTTATTAACTTCGTTATAAACTCCTTATTGTATGCAGAGGATGCAAGGGAAAAGCGTTCGCATGTTGGTGAGGCGTGGAAGTTTGGGGAGTAGGATCCGACTCACAGGTCATCCGACCACAGTTCAAAATGACGAGGTCAGTTCCATAGTAGTTCGTGTAAAGCTTCATAATGGGACGTTAGACTAATTAAATTCAACTAAAGTTTGTAACTTCGGTACGGGGAAATAATTCATGTGCATTCATATAAATTCAGGATAAAAATAAAAAGTGCTGTGGGGAGGGTATGGCGAAAGTAATTGCTTACTTAATTAAAATCAATGAGTCAACGTTAATACAGAGGGGTTTTTTGGGAGCACCTGGACTAAAACATTTATATAATTTAAAATATTCGAATAATAAACAATAATTATGACATAATAATTTCAAATATCGTATTAAAAATTCGAAAATACTTTTCTTTCTTTTATTATCAACTTTAATCAACATATTTATATAATCGATCAATAAATAAGAAGCTTAGATCAATAAACAAGAATATACACTATAACGGAATTCGTATTCATAGAGATATCGGGAGAACGTTACTTATGATTCGAATTTTAAATCAGAACAACTGGAGATATAATATGTAAAAAATAAATGAGAATCCAATAGTTTATATTCAATTGGAAGCCAATCGAAATACACGAGACGACAAATGCCAAAATTACTCGATTTTAGCAAATGTGGTGCGGCGGAAAAGGGAAAAATTTAACCCGAATATGACCTTGAATGAGCCCAACAGCATCAAACATTCGAGAATGATAACAGGGGGGGCCGAAACGGATGTCAGTGGCATTCCCCACAGATAGGAAAAGGCTTTTTACAGGCAAGGTCTTCCCATCCCAAGAGCAAACTTGTAATGGGACAGCAAGGCACCGGCGTCGTCTTCAGCAACTTGATCGCAGGGTTAAAAAAAAAAAATCGGATTATAGTTGGGCGTGACACGTACATAGGTACAGACGCATTCCTAAAATGACAAATATAAGTGTGACATCATTTTAATATTTTCTTAATAGTTAATCATTTCAAGGAAAGGTACATATGAAAAATTTTAGAAATCCATGCACATGTGCATTTGTGCCGCGAATCAAATTGCGCGAATTCGGTTTAATATGTTTGAATAAATGTAGAATAAGTTCCATTCACACAAACTTCAGTTCAATACGATGGAGTATGAAATGAAGTATGAAACAAGAAAAATTCGATGTTTTTCAGAATTTGGGAAATTAGTCCCCGTTTTTCCGGTCTAATTGGTTGCAACTTTTCAGATGAAAAAAAAATATATATATACAAATCCCTCAGAATTTAGAGTTCGAAATGTTGAAAATTTGGAAGAGAAATGCATAATGTAGTGAATTCATGTTCATGTGATGCATTTCAAGTGTGCCATATCAACAGCATTTTGACACAGTAGAAGGAAAAAGAAGAACGTCAAAATACAGCATAAGTAAAAGTAAAATTATATATTAGATTTGTCATATGATTGTGAAGTTAAGTGAATCGACTCCATTAGAATTCTGAAAGGGGTAAGAAAACGTCGAGGTTCAAAACTATTTTAAATATTTTTAATTTTCTTGGATGAGAAGATTTAAATGTACAATATCAAATTTATTTTAATGTTATTATTTATCACTTTAACATTTATAAAGTTTGTTAAATTCTCTTAAAACTGAAATTTAAAATTATTTTGCTGATTAAAAGAGTAGAGAGTTCTCTACTTTTTCAAAGTTATTGGGATTTGTATTTGTATATTTGTATTTTTTTCATCACATTATCAAATAAAGTGGGCATACATCTATTCTCCTCAATAAAATAAATATAATTCAAACAAATGGGAGTGTCCACCTTTAGACTTTCTCATACACTAACACAACGGCGCATTTCATGCTTTGCAGTACAGCGAAGAAAGCCGAGTATGCATTTTGGATATCACCCTTTTGACAAAGTGGGTCCAAAATTTGAAACAGATCTACAATTTTGGTGAAAAGGCAAGAAGCCAAATTCCATTTAGCTAGGTAATTCCATTCTTGGGTTATTACATTCACATACACACAGACTGACCTACAATTAACCCTTTGAGAGATATGATGAAAAAAACCATATATTAAATATTGACCATACCACTCATTTGAGTTATCATGTTCATATTCACACAATATGTCTATTCCCATAGACATATTGTGTTCAAAATTTGATAAAAATCAACAATGGAGGTGTAAAGGCCATACACAAAATTTCATCTGTCTAGCTTTTTGCATTTTTATCATGCTCACAGATAGTCAGGACAAAATCAGACATGTAGGAAAACAATATTATAAGTAAGAACAGCAGCGGCACCAGCTCAATCATTGTGTACATAAAAAAACAATTAATGCAATTAATTCATATTTTTCACCTTTTGTTGGTAAATTGGTGATATGTGAAAGAACGACTGGAGGTGAACACTAGATTTCGCAACCTATTTACAGAGATTGAGGGTGTAAAATACCAAATTACAGTACAAATAAAATATTTTTTTCCCCTGGAATTTATTATTTTTATTTTGAGGTTTATAAGCTCTAGGCAACTTGTAAAGGAAGGGCAGAATGTTACAAGTTCGCCACAGATGGCAAAATTTGCAGCAATGCCACTGATTCAGAGAAGATTAAAATAAGGAGATTCATGAAATCTCAATATTGAATTTTTTGACAGTTACAATATACACACTTTATATGCAAGAATGAAAATTATGTGAAAGTAATTATCTACTTAAATGGAGAAAATGTAATACATCAGTGCATCAGCTACTTTCATCCCTTTTTCTTTTTATAAACGGAGTAGTTCAAGTTTCCTGTTATACCTTTTATTAATTATAACTATTACACAATAATTTTAGAAGCATATTTGACATAATAATTATTTTTTAAATGAAAGATCTTTGCATTTTTGAATGATCTGCAATTCTACTACTTAGTCAATCTAAGTTTATAGTTATTTTTAAATTGAATAATAAGATATTTCCGAAGCTTGAAATTATTTATCACCAAAAGTAAAACCTTTCAAACCTCATTTGAAAAATAGAATGTTTAAAAGATCAATACATTCTATAGAAGTTTAAATTGAAGAATATTAAAGAAAGTTTCAAAAAATTAATAACCTTTACTATCAAGAAATATTTCTTTTGGACACAAAATTACAGATGTGGTTAATAAACAGTCCAGAATGCAAACAAATCCAGCAAAAAATACTTCAGCAAAAAATTTTTATGTTCAGATGTTTTTAAAGAGTGATAAGCACGCATGCGCACAAATTGATGTTTTCATCGATGTTTTGCTTATCAGGCTATTTGCACCACATTTCGATTGGACTGCTTTGTTCAACTCTAAGATGTGATTGGTCGCTAAATTCGAATTTGAAAAAAACTCCATATGGAATTCTTCGGATTGAATATCAGTTCAGTATCGTGTATGTTATTCTGTGCGTTTCATTTCTCAATGAATAAGCGAAGCTACGAGTATTCCGCTATGCTGAAAGCGAAGCTGCTGATGTTTTTTTAAGTTAAAAAATTTTTCCGGTACACGCTTGAAATGCCGTAGACATTGCGTGCGGAAATTCTCGTTTTCAGAATTTTTTAAAAAACCTAGATTCCCAACATTCAATGAAAAAGCAAAGCTACTAGTTTCCTGCTATGCTGAAAGTGAAGCCGGTGATGTTTTTTTAAGTTAAAAAATTTGCCCGGTACATGCTTAAAATGCTGCAGGCATTGCATGCTCAATCTATAGTTTTCAGGTGATGCATGTAAAAGAGAGCAATAAAAATCGCACTGCACATCCAAAACAGTATTTGGCGACAGCACATGAAATAGAGCCAAGAAAAATTGGTGAGAAACAGGTAGGTACCGTAAACTCCACATTTACTTCATGCACATGCCATCTACCTTTCTAATCAAAAGTGGGGGGACACCCTTCCGCATCGCCTCCTTCTAACATGAAGCGAAAAATTTAATGTAAAAATTTAAGCTTAGCTATAAGTGCTATCGAACTCATGGGAACCAAGAAATTTATATATGTGACAATATACGAGAATTAGTGAGATATATTCAAACAAATATAATGAACTAAATTATAAATAAATTAACAGTAAATTAATCATGCTCAAATTTATCTAAAAAATATCTATTTTAAACTTTTATGATAAACAAAAATAAATCTTACCAGAATCTGACATCCTCTACTGTTTTCATCATCCGGTGGAGGAGGCAAAACAATCCAATTATATTTCCTCATTTCAACTGGAACCTTCATCCTCTCAAAATCTTTCCATTGTGATGTTATTGACTCGAAGCAGGTTTGACATGTTAAAACACATTCACCGTTAAGAACAGTCAAAGCACCCAAAGGCCTCTTATGTTCAAGAAGAAATGGGAAATCCTTCACTGCTATAGAACAAACACGTTTTCGATATGTTGTAATACCACAAATATAACAGACGTAATTATGTGTGTTATAGCGACGGTGCCAGCGATTTTCATCTTCTGGATTATTTGACATTTCGTAAGCAAGCCACTGAGACACCAAGGAATGATAACAAAACATACAGACTAAAGCACTACCATCACTGGTCAGTTTCTCAGCACCATCAGGAACTGGGTGCTTTGAAAGAAAAGGGAAGAAAGGCACATCATCAGGTGTCTTCTCCATCCTCATATCATTTGTTGGCATAGTTCTGATAGGGTACGATAAACTGCTAGTATTCATTTCACCACAAACAAAACAACAAATTGGCACTGAAAGAACCAAGGGCCGAACAAATGGAACATCCAAAGGACCAGTTATGCGAGGTACTGGTTCATCCACACTAGGCTTCACAGAGACACCCTTGAGATCTGTTATCTGTGGACTGTTAGCAGAATTAGACATGGTTGAAGTAGAAATAGTGACACTCGAGATGGGTAATGTATTGACAGTCGTAAGTAATGGTTCAATATTTGATGAATGCTTTGCTAAGTCTACTTTCAAATCAGGAGAAGATACCTGAATGTGAAGAGCACCACTAGCTTCACTAACTACACCATCACTGGCAAAATGTACTGTTCGATCTCTTTCAGATTTAGGAGGGAATATTTCGTAATGCCTCTGCGAATGTGGCACACGAGCAGATTCAAACACATCCCACTGGTTTTTTAAACTAGAAAAGCACTGATTACAAGCAAGGATTCGTCCATACTGATCAGCAAAGCATTTAACAAATGATCTAATAGAAGGAAAATACATGCAGTTCTCTCGTGGTACTGTTTCCAAAAAGCATGCATTTTCAAGACTGAGTGAACTCTCACACAAACTACATACATTAACAGAAGCTTTCTTAATGGACAATTTTTGTTCCTCATCGACATTTATGGCTTTGGAATGAGTATGATGTGAAACAGGGTGCAACGAAGTCGCCATGCCATGATTGCCAGCAATTTGCAACTTTGAACCAGGTATTTTGTACTGTCGTTGATTGATTGGGATGAAGGCATGTTCGAAAGCATTCCACTGATAGCTTAAGGAAGTATGGCACTGGCTACAGACTTTGACTCTTCCATGATTATCCATTGGAAATGCAGCAGATGGTTTAGGCAAACTTTTAATAAAAGGAAAGTACATATCACCCGTAGGAAGCGAGTTGACATAAAACAATGATTCAGTTACAGATTCACAAAGATAACATTCTCTCCTGATTTCAACAACTGGCTCTGGGGCATTACCTTCCAGATGCTGCCTTAGAACACTGGTGTTATCACATACACTTTCATTATTTAAAGTCTTATACTTCCGTTGTTCTTCAGGTGTTTTTGATACTTCATAGACTTGAAACTGACGAAAAAATGACTTATAACACAACGAACACACAGCAGCTTTATTGTTAGACAGTTTATTGGCACCAGGATGTGGCACTGAATTCAAAAGAAAGGAATAATATGGCTCACCATCCACTTCAGGATATGCACTTATAAATCTTTGAACAGATGTCTGGGAAACCATTCCACAAGTATAACACACAAATGATTTATCTTTTGTTTGAACTTCTTGTTTCGGAACATCAAATTCAACAGATGGAATTTTATATACACGCTCATGCTGTTGAGTATTTCGTCTTTGAAAATAGTCCCATTGCTGAATCAAACTTAAATGACATTGATTACATACATGAATTCTACCATCTGAATCTACAGGTTTGGCCCTTGGTGGTTTGGGATGAGTAGCGAGACTTGGAAAAGTAGGACAATTACGAATAAACTTCACGAACACACTTGTAAGAGCCTTAGCCTCCTGGCCACAAGTATAACAAACTTCAGAAATCACTCCAGGAGAAGCAGTGCTAGATGATCGAGACGGCGTTCTGGTAGACATACTTAAATCTAAAATATTACTCCCCACACTTTCTGGTTTCTCAGAACTTTGGCTAGAAAAACTAAAAGTATTGGAATAACTTGGTGCATTATGTTTAGTTTTTATCACATCTAAGTCGGAAGAATGGTGACTTTTGCTCTGTTTTGGCTTGGAACGACTATCAGTATCGATAGCAGCATTAGAAGACTCGAACAAGGATTCATAATCTTGTTGCAAATTTAGATCCATTCCAGCAAAAGGGCCACCATCAAGCCTTTTCAACCAGTACAATCTTTTATTGTATGGAGTTTTGGTCTTTTCATAAGTATCCCACTGTTGATTAAGGAAGGAATAACAAACTAAGCAAACTAGAACACGTCCATCAGATCTCATACTTTCAGCCCCTTCTGGAGGTTGGTGGACTTCCAGAAAAGGAAAGAAAGGATTATCTCCATAAGGCTTCGAATAAATAACATATTCAGCTCTGGGTCCTGAGCACACGTAACAGCAGCTCACTGGTCGAGGCTCTTGTTTAACTAACATTTCTCTGAGTGTTGTAGAAGTCATTTTTCTTTCAAAATCTTTTCATGACAAAAAAAAACAACGAATTATCACATAAAACGAAGATTAGATCACTCGTATAATTATCACCGAGCAATCGCGGACGTCCGTAAAAAATAAAACATGAAATTTTTCAGTCACGTCGCTGTCATAGTATTATTATTATTCACAGGCAGTATGCATACAAAAAAAAGAACTCTTAAAAACATTGCAGACTTTCAATTTGAAAAGTATAGGGCATAACTTTCAAAATCATTATGAATATGATAAAAGCATATTCTTAGCAAAATCCATTCGGGTAACGTATACGGCTTCCCATTTATACAGAGTAAACACAAACACGAGTTATAAACAACGGAACATACAAACACAACGCCGCCATCTTCCCCAGACAAGTTTACCAGATCATTGGGCTAAGAAGATCTCGAAACTTTTTTTTCTCCGTTAATCCTAATGAGGAAAGCAGGGTCACGTGATAAGGGTATTTCGTTTTTATAAAAACAAAATACTCTTTATTAAGCATCGCTTAAAATACAGGGTAATTAAGTTTTGTATAAAGAATTTATTTTTCGATAGTCTCATATAATCTGACATTAATATTTTCTCTCTTGACATACCTGAGGGGCTGTCATATCTTCCCTTACCACCTCAAGTCTTCCATTCAAAAAAATTTCCAATGTAAATAACAGAAAAAGCTTAATGTTTCAATTTTATCATTTTTCTTATCCTTACTGTAGTAAAACTTGTTTTTCATTTAAAAAAATATTTGCCCTTAGGGCAGTAGACTTGTACATATTTCTCTTTCTGTGTTCCAATGTAATAATTTAGGAAAGACATTTAAAACAAAATGAATCTAAATTAAGTTTTTCTATTCAGTTCAGATTTCATTACCTATTATTAAAGCAATTGTTGATTTAAGACGCACATATTTAAGAACCGGGAGATTAATTTACATAATGAAGCCCTTCTTCATTTCTTTAATGACTTCAAAGCAATGTTGAGGAATCAGTGACACAAAAATAAAACCAGTGGGAGTGGTCTCCCCAAAACTTTCTTGTATCCCCCTAACGCTGGTAGGCAAAAAATACATAGAGCGGCAGTAACATGGACAATTCCCTAAAAAAGGTGGGGGAAACGTGCGAATCGTTCACGCCTTTTTTTTTCGTCGTGCAATGGCGAAGAAACAGAATATGCAATTCGAACGCCTTTTTTCAACTGATTAAAACGAAAATTGGGCACGGATCTACAATTAATGTTAGCATTTCTCATACCAATTTTTATTTGTTTAAGCCATACCCAGATAGCAATTTAGTTTGCAACAAAGTTGCAGCAATCTTGCTCTGCAAATCTGCAAGCTTGCAACAAATTTGACATGACAAGAATGCAAGCTTGAAACAAGTTTGCAGCAAGTTAACGCAAGCTCCGAAGTCAGCACGCGTCAAATTTGCCGCAAATTTGTCACGTCAAACTCATTGCAAACTATAGCAAAAACAGAGTACGAACACAACCTCCGATTAGAACTCGCGACCTGACGCTCTAACCACTCGACCAGCTAAACTCTGAGAGGAGAAGGTAGATTTCGCTAATACATCGTTTGATTAGATTCGCATACGATTTATTTTAAACTGTTTTCTTGATTTCATTAATTTTTTAAATTTTGAGTTGAGAATATGATTTGAAGTCAAAAAGAGGGCGATTTTCGCTAATAACTGCGTTTTGCTAGTAGAATAAATTATGAGATTAAAGTTCAAAAGTAATTACTTTAAAAAGGGACAAAATGTTTAAGTTATTATTTTTCAACAAACATTGACTGTTTTTTAGGTTTAATTTTGTTTATAAACGTTAAAATTTCAACGTTAAGAAAAAGGCGATAAAGTTTTCTTTAAAGTTCGAGTTCTAGAAAAATGCTTTAAATTTTTTTTTATAAAAAAAGTTTTTTCACAAATTATCATTGATTTATTGAATTAATAAAAAGAAGGACGGTCTAGGACATGCTATTGAAAATCGAATGTTCTTTAAAACATAGAAAAATCTTTCTCTGTTTTAGTGTTTCTTACCCAGATAGCATGTAAGTTTTCATCAAGTTTGATTTTGGCTTGATATTACCTTGTCATTGTAAATGTGGCGCGTCAAGCTTGAAGCGAACTTCTGGCAAGTTCGCCGTGACAACTAGCGCCACCCTCGCTTGCAAAACGCGTTTGCCACAAGTTCGCCGTGACAAATAGCGCCACCTCCTTGCAATGCAAGCTTGCTGCAAGTTTGCAGAACAAGCTTGATGCAAAGATAGCACAAAGATATAATTATCTTTGTCTCTGTTTTAAAAAAACATCCGATTTTTAATAGCATTTCCTAAACCGTCATTCTTTTTATTAATTCAATAAATCAATGATAATTTGTAAAAAAACTAACTTTTTATAAAAAAAATTCTTGAAACATTTTCCATCTTTCTACTAAATATAGCACTCGCACTTTAAAGAAAACTATATCGCCTTTTTCTGAATGTTGAAATTTTAACGTTTATAAACAAAATTAAACCGAAAAAACAGTCAATGTTTGTTGAAAAATAAACTTATACATTTTGTCCCGTTTTAAAGTAATTACTTTTGAATTCTAATTTCATAATTTATTCTACTAGCAAAACGTAGTTATTAGCGAAACTCGCTCTCTCTTTAACTTCAAATCATATTCTCAACTCAAAAATTAATGAAATCAAGAAAACAGTTTAAAATAAATCGTATACGAATCGAATCAAACGATGTATTAGCGAAATCTGTCTTCTCCTCTCAGCGTTTAACTGGCCGAGTGGTTAGCGCATGAGCTTCCGAACCGGTAGGTCGCGAGTTCTAATCCGGGTTGTGTTCGTACTCTGTTTTTGCTATAATTTGCAATGAGTTTGACGCGGCAAGCTTGCTGCAAGTTCGTCCCATGGTGACTTCGAAGCTTGCGTTAGCTTGTTTCAAACTTGTTGCAAGCTTGCACTCTTGTCATGTCAAACCTGTTTCAAGCTTGCACTCTTGTCATGTCAAATTTGTTGCAAGCTTGTTGCAAACTAAAATTGCTATCTGGGTAGTGTGCTATCATCTTTGCAGCAAATTTGTTTTGCGATCTTGCTGTGAATTTGTCATGACAAATTCACAGCAAACTTGCATTGCAAGGAGGGGTGGTGCTAGTTGTCTATTTTCGCCGTGGCAATCTTGTTTTGCAAGCGAGGGGGGCGGTTAATTTGCAGCAGTTTCGCTACAACATCGACTCGTCAAATTTGCCATGACAAGATAATATCAAGTAGAAATCAAACTTGCTGCAAATGTACGTGCTATCTGGGTAGGGTTTAGAATTTATTGTGTTAACAAGTTTGTGATTATACAGACCGACAGACAGTCAACCCTTTAACGGATTTGGTCCAAAATTTGATACGGACCTACATTCTTGATGATAAAACTGTGTACCAAATTTTATCTATCTGGCTATTTAAAGTTTTGAGTCACCGTGTTCACATGAACACGGACAGACAGACTTCCAATGGGCGGATTGTGTCCAAAATTTGAGAGAAATCTAAAAATTATGAGTAAAGATCACATACCAAATTTCATCACTCTAGCTCTAATAGTTTTGGAGTTATCGTGTTCACAGATAGATAGCAATTTTAACCCATATAGTAATTTTAGTTTGCAGTAGTCTTGCTATGCAAGTCTAGCACGACAAGACCGCAAGTTCATAACAAGACTGCAGCAAGTTAACGCAAACTTCGAAGTCACCATGCGACAAACCTGCAGTAAACTTGCCGTGCAAGTTGCCTGCAAATTTGCAGTCTTGTCGGGTCAAATTTACTGCAAATTCAGGGGTTATTGGAGTGACCCCCTTCTTCAAAGCCGTAGTCCTACAGAAGGGTCTCCTTTTTTCCACCCCCTTTTCTTATTGCAGAACAGGACGGTAGGGTTGGCTTCCCTCCCTCTTATTCTGACAGCATACGAGGATCTTACCCAGATAGCAAAGAAGGTTGTGGAAAGATTGCCATTTCACTTTCCATAGGTTGTCCGCGAAAGCATTTCCGCGCAAACCGTTTCAGAAACCATTGCCGCAAGGTTTATGTAGGAAAGCTTTTTATGAACCACCTGTCCCATCCTATGTAGACCAGTTCGGTATAGTAGTAGTGCGCTTGCCTTCCAACTCTATGAAAGCGGGTTCGATCCCCGGCTTTGAAGTTTTGTCACAATCCACAATGAAATCGTACGAGTAAGTTCAATTAAAAATTACATTATAGAAATTAATAATTAAGCTTTGATTAATTAAGATTCCTAATTGATCTAATTAATTGGCATTCCAAATAACTCTAAGATGACGTCAAAAGAAGGAATATAAAAAATGGGGTTGGACCCCTCTGTAGGAATACGGATTCGGAGGGGGGGAGGGGGTTCAATTTTGTCCGCCGAAGGAGGGCTCTTACAACCTTCTGAAAGGCTTTTAACAAGCTTTAGGAAAGCTTGAAACAACCTTGTAATAAAAGCTTGAAGATGTCTTACTAAAAACCTTGAGTCTTGTTGACTAGCGACCCTTTCCGCTGCTTTGCTGAAAGGTTCAACCCTTGTGAAAAGTCTTTACCCTTGCCGACGACAAGGTTTCCAAAACCTTTTAGACAAGCTTTCTTTGCTATCTAATAATGAAGACTTTTCAAGCCTATACTTTTTTTGCGGTTATTGATAATTAATTAAATCAATTAGTGTAATCATCTTTTAATTATGAATTATCAATTAATTTGATTAATGGACTGCGATATCTTTAATGGAACTTATTTTTACGTTCCACGGATATCTAAGGGAGAGCGCGATTCAAACCCGCGATTAGAAGATCCGTAGGCGCGCATGCAGACCACCAGACCAGTTCGCACCACAGTCAGGAGAAGAAGAACAGAGTTTTCGCATCGTCATTGTGTCATGAGTCATAAGTTTGCTGCATCAGTTTCACGGCAAACTAGCTTTGCAAGGGGGTGATCGATTATTCTGCGTTACTTTGCAGGAGTTTCGCTGCAAATTTGTCAAGTTTGTCATGACAAGTTAATATCCAGAAAAATTCACACTTGCTGCAAATGTACATGCTATCGGGGAATTCCAAAATTGTATTTTTTGAACTCGGGGAGGTCCAAAACGTGGAGATTCATCAAAATCTCGGGTTAGAATTTTTTGACGATTACAATACTTTCTCTTTGTATACTTCGTTTACGATAAAGTAAAAATGAGAACCATGATGCTCAGAATAATTTCGTTTTATTTCCGATTCGAAATATTTTGAACTGTTTGAGATGCTTCCTTTCTTAGAAAGTAGAAGCTGCAAACTAACTTAGAGTTTAAATTTATAATCTGTTGCAAAGATGGATGGTATTCATTTTTGTGACATGGAGTGATTTTTTTATTAAGTAAATGCTCCATTTTGGTGCAGCATTTGGAATATTAGGGACAGACATTATAATTGTAAACTGTGACCGGATGTCATTATAATTGTAAGCTTACTTAGTATCCAATCAAGATGAAGATATTCAACCCATTAAGATGGGTTTTACGTGCAATTCCCTCATACACGATGGATCTTGACAGAAACAGAGATTCAGACTGCGATCCTCCAATTACAAAATTGAAATTTTGTCACAATGGCTTTTATCTAAGTTTGCATGATAATGTTTAATTTAATCCCATAGTGGATGAATTTTATTTTTGCATTGGATTTAGTTTCAGTTCGTGGAACAGATGGCATCGTAAAGCATGCATCTTTATTCAAGAATAGGTATACGGAACGCACCTTTTAATTCTTTTTCAATGATCATGAATTTGTAATTTTAACATATATGAACTAAACTATGCAAATGGTTAAGAACTACTGAATGATTTGAAAAATTTAAGGACTCTTTCAAACTTCAAATTTTTAGCTGTAAGTGTATTAAAATGATATATATTTAATATTTTTTTATATTAAAATAAGTGTCTCCAGCGGCGGCGTGACGGATGGGCCAGCGGGAGGGAGTGCATATGCCTCGGGTATCTAGTTTAGGGGGCGATATAGAGACAAAACGTTAAAGTGTTTATGTCAATTTTTTACAGTCACATATGAGGAGGGGGCGAAAAAATAATTTCATGTCCGAGACGAGACACTTTGTAAGCCACTGATGGTAAGTAGGAGGGAAAATCATATTCCGCCCTCCGTGTAAGTTACCCTTGCAACGTCGCAGAGTGACTAACTCAACTGCTAAATCTGCTGTGCAGTTAATATCTTTAACAGAGTTGATCTTATTTCCCTTACAACATGATACTTTTATTCTGTTGTTTAATTTTAACAACATTTAGTCTTTACCACTATTAATAAATAAAAATTTTCTATCAAAATTTTTCAGATTTCAAAAGTTTTTGCTGTTTACAAGAAACATACAGGTAAAATGAAAATGTTGATTAAAAGTTAACATTTAATTTACTCTCCGTAATACACGTGTCGTTTTATGACATTTTAAAGGTATAAACCAAAATTTATCCTTCCATAGACGTTATTATTCTGTATAAAAATTACGAAGGTGGAATACATAAATATCTGAAATATTCTATGGACTCTTTATTGGATAATTGTTAAGAGTCCATACGGTTGGCAGAAAGTGTCATCGGATTAGATGTTAGATAAGCCAGCGGAAGTATTCTGTCCCGACTTTTAGGTATGCTACCACAAAATAAAGTGTTTTGTGTTTAATTTCGTCGCATAGTGAAGATAATAAAGTATGTATCTTGAACCTCTTCCATTTTACCAACTGCGTCCAAAATTTGATGTAGAGCTAAATTGCGGTGTCAAGATCACGTACTAAATTTCATTTTTATCTAACTTTTTGAGTTACTGTGCTCACATGCACACGAACAGACTTACGTATTGACAGTCCACCCACTGGCGGAATAGATTCAAAATTCGAACAAGATATACAGTTTGGGTTTATAGGTAGTATAATGAAATTCATCTCAGGTTATTCTGCTTCCGAGTTTTAGCGTTCACGTACACACGAACAGACAGAGAAACAGATAGTCAACCTGTAAGCGGATTTGGTCCAAAATTTGGTATAGATCCACAATCCTGGTCATAGAACCATAAGCCAAATATCAGTCATCTAAGCCAGAGGTTCCCAACCTGTGGTACATGTATCCCTGGGTGTTCGAAAATAATGTTGTTAATGGCGGACAGTACAACATATGAGGGATTGAAATGGAAAAAAAGTAGTAGAATTTTGTTTCTCCAAGTTTCTCAGAATTAATGCAATAAAATATTTAATACCTTTCACGAATAAAGAACTTGTGAAAAGAGGATTCTTGTCTATTGAGTATAGTGCTTATACATCTTGTGCGTTTATTATACAGTAGTTTCCAAAATTTGTGTACACCACTCATGTTCTTCCTTAAACGTCTAAAATAGAAACTTAAAACATTAATTTAATATTAATACTTGCAGCAATGTTAAAATTCTCACTATAGAATGTATTAGCCAAAGAAGCAAAAATGTGGAAATAATAATAACTTAATTGGTTAAATTTTTATGCTAAAGTTTCAGAGTCACAAAATTGAGTATAAACTTTAAAAAATTCAATTTGACCACCAGTACTTTTCTTTAAATGAACCAGTGTAATAAATTTGATGCTCCAATGCACCAGGAATTGATATCCATGAGAGAAATAAGGGTTTTTTTTATCTTTTTTAATTCTCAAAATTAGCTCTAGAACTGAAACAATTGTTAATACACCGAAACTTGTAATTCAAATGTCTGAATAAAGCAAATCTCGACGTGAAAATACAAAGAATGTTTGGAGTAGTCATGAATACATACAAAAAAAATCATCCAAAAGTATAAAAAGTCTGAACTAATAACAAATAAGCCTGGTAAAGTAAGAAAAGAAATCCTCAGTTCGACGACTAAAAGAAACATTTTTAGACAAATATGAAAAAAAATTCTAAATTGATTGCTGTAGAAACTGTTACATCGACGTCTACAGCAATAGAAAGGAGTGTTTCAGCAGAAACATTTAGAAGGGTGTTCAGGAAAGCTAATTATAATGCAATTATAGCCATAAAACACTTTTCACTTCCAAAATCAATAGAGATAAAAGAATTGCTTTTGCTAAAAAGCATATTTCAGAACCTGAAGATTTTAGGAATAACGACATATTCACAGACAAACATAAATTTGATGTTTTGGGAAGTGATGGTCGAATCTATGCTTGGCGGAATCCTGATTCTGAACTACTTGCCCCAAACACCATTCCTACAGTCAAGCATGAGGGAGGCTCAGTCCTTGTATGGGGTTCTATGTCTGCAAATGAAATGTTGATTTCGGTTTTTATCGATGGCATAATGGATAAAATGAAATATTTGGATATACTGAATAAAAATTTAAAACAAAGTGCACAGAAATCTAGTTTAGGATCAAATTCTATTTTTCAACAAGACAACGACATATAGCAGACATTGTGAAGATATGGTTATTATATAGGTATTAAATGCGATTACATACCCCTCCTCAGTCCCCAAACCTCAATTTTATTGAAAATTTGCGGTCTAAATAGGAAATATATGCTTAGAAACACAACATGAGGAATAAATAACTCTTAACTGTGCTATAAGATGAATGAGCCCCTCAGGCAACACAAACTTTTGTTACCTCAAACGCATGACGTTTAGAAGCTGTTTTGAAAGCAAAAGGATATGCAACAAAATGTTAGTTCATGTAATTTCTCTTTCTATTAATGAGTTAGACTAACTGTATACTCAATTTTGTGACTAACACATTTTTTCACTTTGACATAAAGTTTATGTTAATAAAAATATTATCAATTCCTTGTTCTTGTTTATAAGTTTTATATATTTCTTAATGTGTCTTTTATTATTCTTTCAGCTCTTAAGCTTAAACGTGGATTTATTATAATATTTTAACACCTTTAATGAAGAGAGAGAGTAGTGTAAACTCAATTTTAGGAACCACTGTATACTGACGCAGCTCCAGACATGAGATACTCTCTATCTGCATTTGAATCTAATTTTAAGAAACTCAGCACCGTAAAATAAAGGATCCAGTTGAAGATTTTTTATCACGAATATTTAATTCTCACTATGAGTATTTGTTAGATCTCATCATAAGTTAATAAGAAGTTATGCAGTTTGAGTCCCGTCTTTAGCCGAAGCAGAAATTATTTCAATGTTGTTTTCTTTTGATTTGGTATTGAATTAAAGGAATTATAAAGAAAGGAATAACATGTAAAATAAAAAATACATCCCGCAAATTTAAAATAATTCGAATCGTTTGAGTACATTATTACATTATCAATAAAAATTCTTTGCATCCTTAACATTATTAACAAAAGCGTTTTTATTCTGGGGATGGTTGGGGTGGGATATGAGAGTAGGGGGTACTGAAAAATAAAAGGACTAATCAAGGGGTATGCGAGAAGAAAAAGTTTGGGAACCGCTGATCTAACCTGTTGCGGTTATTTTGTTCACGATCTAACCTGTTGCGATTTTCAGTTATTTTGCTCACTTACTTACACAGAGCTGTCTTATCCAATGGGCTAATTGGACTGTAGCCCAGGGGCGCCATTGATCCAAGGACATCTAAAAATTTACTGTTCTGGTTTTAATTTATTTTTGAACCAAAAATTATTTTGTTATTGTTTTAAATATGATAAAAGTAATAATTTAATTATGGCTTGTAAGCAAACCGACATCAATTTTGTATTCTACATAAAACGTGTATATCACTTCAAAAAATATTCATACAAAGACAATTAGTGAGAAAGTCCTGAGCTATGCGTGTAATGGACAATGCCTTTCTCATTGATAAAGCCTGCATTATCAATGAGAAAATAGGTAGCTGCACGCTGATTCCTAATAATACCTAGTTTATTATGTATAGATTATTATAGGTTCTACTGCAATTTGAATAGTGCAGTGCGATTATTTTAAAAGCAATAATGTTGTTCAATTATGAGTGCATATAACTTTCAGAATTATTTTGATGCGAGTAACATTTTCATACACAAAAATATATGCCCATAAATGTTGAGTTTAAAATTGTTGATTATTTATTTTATTAATAATAGAAAATTTAGGCCAATAGGAGATCAAATTCCTAGTTACGGTTCTCATGAGGCGCCAAATTACTCTAACCCAGGGCGCTCAAATTTGTTAAGACGGTCCTGCACATACACACAGACAGAGAGACAAAAGATTTCCCTTAGAGAGATTTCATCCAAAATTTGACAGTTTTGGTGTAGAAACAGGATAGCAAATTTCATACATCTAACCAGTAACATATTTGAGTTAACATGTTCAAACATAATTCCAAAAATGACTTTTCGGACCCATGAAGGTATAAAGCGTGGAAATTCATCAAAATCTCGAAGCCGAATTCTTTGACGATTAGAATACATTATTTTTGTATACTTCGTATACGAGAAAGTAAAAATTCTTCCAAAAGTTCAACCAGTTCTAGTTATAAAACCTTATGCTAAATTTCATTTGCTAGCTAGTTGCATTTTCGAGTTATCATGTTCGTATGCACGCAGATGGATCTACAGACTTCCCATCGATGGGTTTCATCCAATATTTGGTAGAAATTTACAATTTTGATCCAATGACCGCATACTAGAAGTCATCCAACTAGCCTGTTGTGTTTTTTAATTATCGGGTTCAAAGACGGACATGATTCTAAAAATATTTTTTCGGACTCATAGATGTCTAAAATGAGTGGATTCACACAAACCTCGAGGTAGAATTTTTTGAAGATTACAATACTTTATCTTTGTATACTTCGTATACGTAAAAGTAAAAAACAGGCTTTTTATATTCTATCTTATATCCGTTCCCATTTTGTACCAAACTTATTTTTCGATTTATTTATTTTTTTCAAAATGGAAATTTCTTTGCACTTCGAACGGAATTGAGAATCGAATTAGTTTAAGAAGAACAGTTCTAGATAATTTGATTTTCTAGTATCTTCTAGTATCTACTAGTATCTAGTATCTTCTACTTCTAGTATCTTCTTCTAGTATCTTCATTTTCTATTATCTTACAACAAAATTTGGATTATACAATAATTTAATAATAATTATAATTTTTCGAAATTTTGATGTAAAGTTATCTTATTGGTAGGGATTCTTTGTACTGGTATTTTTTCAGTATATTTCAATAACAAACTCACTCTATGCAATGTTAGATATATGTATTGGAAACCTGAGTGGAAATATGCAAGAAAAATAATCAACAATATTACGCCTTTGTATTCGGTCAATTCAGGATGGCGTTTAAGAAATTCTTTCATCCAATTATTACCGGGTGTGTTATTAATATCTTTTGTAGCGGTTACAATCAACTGCCTTCTTCTTTCTATGGTAGGTGGCGCTACTGGACCCATCTTTTTCCCATGATGCCTCTCTGTCATTCTAGTCTGTGTGCTTGTCTCGTGATGTTGTTCCCTGTCTTGTCTTGTGTCTTGTAACTTTAATGTTCTGTGCTGTGGAACGTAGCCTAATAAAAAGTGGTTCCTAAAATTGAATGGATTCTTCAGCAGCACTACACACAAACTTGAGTCTCGTCCCTCTATACTTTATCTATTACCACTTAGAACAGAATCTTGGTATCTGAAGAAGTATGCGTCCAATCTTATTCATCTTGGGTTACGCCAAGTTGCTGGTAATCAACAGTCAATAAATAAAATTTTCATTTTTATTAGGTTTATTCTTGCCAACAGTCAGCTCTCCTGTCCAGATCCTTAAAAGTCAGATCTGCGAACTGCTGCTTCTAATTTCTGTTTCATTTTTCATTCAAAAAGAATCATATTGATTCTAGATACGGAGACGTGATTATAATATAAAATATAAAAGATCGTTCTTTTGTAATTAACTGTTCGCTTGGGGTAACAAAAAAGATTCTGCCTCTTTAAGAGTGCATTAACCTTGCGAAATGGTATTAAAGCAAGCTTCTAGGGTCTCTGGAGAGAAATCCATATAATTACAAGTCCTTTACTTCCTTTTATATACCCTGGGCATACCTGGAGCCAAAGCAAGCATTGTTCTTCTTATTCCTTAATACAAAATAAATTAAAAAGACATCTGGGGTTGCTTTGTACAGCAAATTTTAATGGTGCGAAGAAACCCCACGTCAGGAAAAAAAAATTAATTATTACTCAACCAACAAATATAATTGGAATTCAAAGCAACAAAATGAAAGCTAGGTTTATTATCTTTCACTTCTAAATGTACTTACCTTCAGAATTGTTGTATTTTCTTCACCAGAGACAGATTTTTCAGCACCAATATTTTCGCTGGAAAACTGGCTCATTTTTCCCTTCTGTACCCTCTTCAATTATTATTATATAAGTTTAAGGAGTGAAATAAACTAGTCAATATTGCCAAGAAACGAGAAAAAATCTCAATCTCGTACTTCTAATCAATTTGTTTATATTTCACTATAGAACAAAAATTTTATACTGGTGCAAAGTTATCTCCGCAAGTGCAAAGTAACACCGTTTTACTTTATATTCTAAGCTTAAACCTTTCCATGGGTTTTTAACATATTTCCAACTTTTATACAATCCAATATAACTATTCGACAACTCAAATTTAAAAAAGTATCAAGTTAATTTCTTAACAGGAAGTTTTCTTTCCCCACTGAAAATTACATCAGCTATGTATTGGTGCTGTATTAGTAAGTATACAGTACTTGCGTATAGGGGCAACCAGTACGTGCCCCGAAAGCTCTGCAATAAACCTCTTGCGCCTTGAATTATCGCTAGCTACCCAGCTGAAAGAACAACGAAAAAATAAATAAATAATAACACATGAATTCTCCGCCATTTTGAGACAGGGCTTTGTAAAGACGCACTTTGTGTCTGACTTGTTACTATATTACATTTACTTTTCTTGAAAGTTTAGATAAGAAAAATTAAAAAAAAATCAATACATAGCATTTTGGACAGTCTGTGATTTAAGACCCGAAGGGGGGCTTGAGCCCCCAAAGCCCCCCGGTTCCGCCCTTGTCTTTATTTGTTGTATTAGCAGTTAAGGTAAATAAGATTACAATAATCGAGATGAAATATTTTTATTATTTGCAGATGTTTTTAAATAATTCAGTCAAGAAATCATTCTGATTGTGATAAGCATAAAACTTTCACACTCAATATATATATATATATAAACAATGTCCGGGAACGCGAGCTAGTTTTGTAACTAAATTTTTAAATTTTTTTGCCTACTCCCTATACTCCGGGGTACTTTCATTGTGTCTATAAATCCCCCCTTTTGCCCCAATCACTGCCACTGGCTTTCTATTCATGGATTTGAATAGATAAGTAATCTCTTAATAATATAAAATTTTATTGCAATCCCTGTATTTTTATTTCTAATAATAGTCAATACATACTTAAAACTAAAATAAATCCATACGTTTCTCCAACTTTCTGTTCGGTTTAAATTCATTGAATGTCAACTAGTGAATTGCTAAATATGAATTATTGGGTGTCTTAGAATATGAACTATCAATACATTTTGTAAAGTTTAAATATTTTTTCATCACATTTCAATCACTTTTTGCTTTTATTTAATTATTTGATTTTACAAATTTGGAAAATCTGTTCAGTCTGAAAGAGAAATAGAAAAGCTTTTATTTGAAACTTATACGGGAAACAAAGAAAATTTTTATCGAAATAAGATACTCTTTCTGTAATAAGAATCCTAAAATATAAATTTGAAATTGCATGGCTTCTGTAATTCTTGTATTTAATTTTTTCGCTATAAGTTTTCTTATGTAAAGGCTAAACTAAATGAAATTTCAATTCAATTTACAATTTTGTTGCCTCAATGTATTTCCGATTTTCTTGTTTAAAAGTTTTGACAAAAATTGCATTTTACTCTTTCCTAATTGGAATTGGATTTGTCGAGTATTTGTAATATTGTTATTACGTAAAAATACAGGGGTTAATCATCTGGTAGAGTTGAGAAATCTGTTCTCTCAGCAATTACTTCAATAAACGCCCGATTTTCTTTTTAATAGCATTTTCTGACTATTCCATATCGAAGTTCCATGATCTAATACAAATACAGATAAAATCATTTAGCATTCTCATCCTGTAACTGCAGATCTGAATATGAAAATCTTTTCTCATTCCACGAATCCTGTGTGTGAAATTGCGAAATAAAAAGTATCACCAAAGCTATAGAACATAATACCATTTTCTAACCCTACACATAGAATTATTGAGATCTCTGATCAGACATAATGGAGGTTACAGCTCAAAATTGTGATAAAAATTGCTAAATGCGTATTGAAAAATAGTATGCAGAAGAAGGAAATGGTGTTTTAGCTAACCCTGTGGTTCTAGAGAAATTTCAGAAAATACAATTTGATTCTGAATTCAATGTAGTTGGTAATCAATAACTCTAATATTTTCTCTCAATCGCTTCCGCTCCCTAAATTGTTTCTCTCTTTCTACCTTTATTATTTTTTAATCAATTCATTTTCACATTATCTCGAAAAAACGCAGTCAATTTAACAACAATTATTTAATTTTGTTTTAATCTCTTTTAATGATCAACTATTCAGAAAAAGATTAATTACTGAAATCAGAAAATAGGCATATTTTTTAGTACCTTTTTAGTTCAGCGTTGTGAATACAGCGCAGAAAATTATTCAACTTCAAAGCAGTTGCGTCAACACCTACATAAAGATAATTTTTTTTCAATAAAAATTGACTGAATCAATAGTTGAATTGAATAAAATCGAATTTGAACTAATGCATCAAACTCAGCTTATTTCATTCAAATAAAATGCTGCAAAGTTAACGTGAAAGTTAAACGAAATTAAGAAATTTATATTAACATTTAAATATACGGATGAATGAAATTTCCAAATTGCCTCTTTAAGCAAGGATTCTGGTGGAGAAATAAGAGGATGCCATATACCATTTCAAGTCGTTATCTGTGGTATCTTTCGATCCCCCCTCGTTAGCTACAATTCTCATTATATGATATGTGGTAGTCCAAATGAACATGAAAGTAAAACTATCATTAGGATGATTAGAAGGCAGATACATCAGTCCCAGATGGAGAATAAATCCTAATGGTTGTGTTGTGTCTGTACTGCCTGTAGAAAAATGCTATCAAAAGATCAATGGCACTTTTTTATGCGTGCATTTCGACGCTTGAAAAATAGTTTTTGCAGCGTTGCTTATTTGTGAACAGAAGAGCTGTGAAACTTTTATACAAAAGTAACTAGATAATTGAATAACAAAATTTGTATTTATTGAAATGCTTAAAAATGAATCCATATAGTAACTATAATGCATACAAATATGAACGAAGATTTACGTCATTTGTTAATAACAAATCAATATCAGAAATACAAATTGTAAAATCTCCTATCAAAAATGCGTACACAATTTCTACAACACCTTGCTATTTACAAAACGCACATACAAATAAATAAAGCGACAAATAAATAACTCTTCGCAATATGCTGTTTTTACTCAAAACAGAGTGCAAACAATTCAGCACTCATGTCTTAGAAATATATATATATATATATCTTCAAAAAAAAATGCGTTTTCTTTTTAAAATAATTTAGTTTTAGAAATCTTTCTCACCGGGAGAGAATGTTAGAATAAAAAACAAGATCGTATTGCATGTAAGTCAAGAAATAAAAATAGATTTCTTTATCAATCTTCTAATATATATGCATGCTTTTCTTTTCGCCAATAAAATCCTTTATCATATTTTATAACTATTAAAAGAGCTTCAGCACCTGAATTTCACACATTTGAATATAGCTTGTATAAAATATTGTTTATATTTAAAAGTATTTGCTAATTTTTTACCATAATTCAAATAGAGAGGAGAGATACATTCTTCTTTAAATTTTTCTGATTATTTCAGTGACTGAGATAAATAGGCAAATTGTATATTTTGAAGCGTATTACAAGTTAAAATGGATCATAATGCATAAAACATCCATTAGTAAAAGGAACTATCTCTTGAAATAAATAAAAAGCAAAAATGGCTATACATTTTAAATAGCAGTATTAAATATAATGATATATATCAACATTCAAAATACGAAAAACAAAACTCTTGAGTAGCACTTTTGACCAGATATTCTGTAGTTTAAATATTAGTAACCTAAAAGTATCAGTTTATTCATCATTCAGATTTTGATTCCAGAGCTAGCAAAGGTGTGTCTGTATCAGATGAGCCTTGTATGCCTGGGCCTGGAAAGTATTCTACTTTAGGAATGGACAACTGTTTTTCGCCAGAAGCAGAAGGCCAACTCAACCTAACAGCATGAGACGCTCGTGGTGAATGTAAATTTTCTTCAGACAGCGAAGAAACACCTGAATCAAAAGGATGATTATTTGTTCCAACTGGTGCAGGATGCGATGGCAGGTTTAATCTGAATGCGTGAGACGCTGGTGGCGGAACAGGACCACCAATCAAAGGCTGCGGTTGGGACAGCCGTGGACTATGTTCTCCAGGTGAAGTGGTTATTGGAGGGATTCCCAGGCGAATGGCATGCGATGGTGGAGGCAAACCAGAAGATGCATGGAGGTTAGCTTCTGGAGAAGATAAACTGCTTGCTGTTTCAGGATATTTCGGGAATCCCTGTTCTGGAACCAGAAGTCTGGTGGAATGAGAGATAGGTGATACAGGACCAGGGGCGTCTGAGGATATTGGTGGATAAGGCGCATGATTAGAAGTATGAGGTAACGGCAGTGCATGTGATGGGTTAGGACCTGGTCCATGGGAAACAAATGGAGAAGGGGGAGGTATTGCAGACCCTTGATTGTTTGGCAGAGGGGGATGGATAATTTCTGTTGAATGAGTGTCTACAATATGGGGAGGTCCATCTGGAATAAGCACGTATTTAGGACCTGGGGGACCAGAGCCACTTTTTGAAGCATCAAATGCTGGTTCTGAGACATGAGCGCTCAATATTTCTGACGAAGGACTGATGTGCTCGTTAGAGTAAGGTGAATCAATATAATCTTGAGAGATAGGTGAATTAGCATATCCTTTAGCAACTGGGGGATTAATGTGTTTTTGAACAATGGGAGTACTGACAACTGTTTTAGGGGAAGGTGGATACCCTTTAACAGCTAGCGGATTAATATGTTCCTGAACAACAGGAGCGCTGACAACGGTTTTAATGGAAGATGGATAACCTTTAACAGTTGGCGGATTAATATGTTCTTGAACAACAGGAGCGTTGATAACGGTTTTAGTGGATGGTGGATACCCCTTAACGGCTGGCGGATTAATATGTTCTTGAACAACAGGAGCGCTGACAACGGTTTTAGTGGCTGGTGGATAACCCTTAACGGCAGGTGGATTAATATGTTCTTGAACAACAGGACCGCTGACAACGGTTTTAGTGGCTGGTGGATAACCCTTAACGACAGGTGGATTAATTACTCTTGCAATCGGACCGCGACAACGGTCGTGTAGGGCCGGTGGATAACCTTTAACGTCGCCGGTGACTTAATATGTCGAACAACAGGACCGCTGACACTGGTTTTAATGGCTGGGATAACCCTAACGGCCATGGAAATATGCCTTAAATAGCTGACTAGCCTTAGTGGCTGGGTGATAATACCCCACAGGGTGGATTATATGTCCTGGAACAAATCAGGAGTGCTGACAACATGCTTAGTGATAGGTGACGCCCTTGAAGCTATTGGGATTAATATGTTCGGAAAAGAAGCACGGCTGACAACAGTTTGTAGAGTGAGGATTGGAGACTCAATAGTTTGAAGTGATTTTGCGGATTTTATGTTCCTGCAAACCAAGATTACATAATTCTTGAGTAATGAGAGGTTTGATGGGTTCTTGGACAACTGGATGCTCTACATATTCTTGGCCAATGGGTGGGTTAATATATTCCTTAATAACAGGAGGATTAACATATTCTTGGACGATAGGTGTTTCAATATGTTCTTGAAGAATCGTAGGATACTCTTTCGCAACCAGTAGATCACTTTCTGGAGGATATGGCGAGTCCACATAATCTTGAGAAATAGGTGGATCAACATATTCTTGACCGATCTGTAGATCGATGTGCTCTTGCCCAACTGGTGCATTATAAGATGGATGGTTAATTTTGGATATTTGTGGCTCGCTGTAACCTATTTCACTTCTATAAATAGGAATTTTTTTCTCAGTTGAGTCATAAGGTGAAGCATAATATGGTTGCGGCTCATAAATTTCTTCTGAATCATAAGGGGAGCTTTCATAATTGATAGGACGTTTCTTATAGCCTTCAGGATAATAGGATTTTCTGGGTGGTCCATAGGAATGCTGTGGATGGTAATTGTATCCTCTAACACGATTATTTCTATAGTTCGTGTCCAAATGGTGGGGATATTGCTGCTTGTTGGAAGATTGACCGGCATTCACATGGACTCTAGAACTTCCTGCTGGATGGGATACTTCATATTCGTAGCCATGTCGTCCGTTACCCTAAAAGAAAAATTAAGATTAAAAGCGTGCACATTAAACCGAAATGCAAGGAAAACTTTGCAATACAAAATGATTTGCTTTTAAGAAAAGAAGTAAGAAATACTTTGAGTGTAATGGAATAGGTCTATCATTAAAAATACATCATGAAGTTGATGCATTAAAATTGATCAAATTTTAGAAATACTTTTTATCTAGAATTCAGGCTGATTTATTCAAATGTTTGCATTTTCTATATCCTTAACAAACACTGACACCGATTATCGCATAAAATAAATGTGAAGTTAACACGTCTTTAAGAAAAATATATTTACTCAGATTTTATATTAGACAAAAACACTAATGTAATCAATTCTTTTTGAAAAGAAATTAAATTGTAAGTTAAGGACTTTTTTCAAATATTAAGCAAAGATTTTTTCACCACAAAAGAGGGTTTAAATTTTTCTCATCTGCAGGCCTAATTTGATTTCTTTTAACAAAACAAGAATAACTGGTTTCAAAGATATTGATAGAAATGGATTAAATAGACAGTTTGCTTTTGAAAAATATGTTTATCTGAACTCATTATTTATTACCTAACTAGCCACTTTCGGCGACCAGCTTGTTCGCCGTGAATATAATTTCAATTGAATCTCTTATGCATAATTTGATATTCATGGTTCCCTAAAGAAAGTAATTTTAAACTTCAAATTGTGATAGACATTTAAAGCATGTTTTGTTTCGTAGCGGTCATAACCTGTATGAAAGTTCCTAATGGAGTCAAATAAACGTCTGCGTCATCTAACATCTAATTGCACGTTGTCGGCGCTAACTTCATTTTTTTTCCTCATTTAAAATATGCATCTGATTTCAACTTTAAAAAGGTACGGCACATTTTATGTCCGGCAGCATGTTACCTTAATTAAAACATTCCAATAAAAAGAATTGAAACGTAGCAACCATAATCTTTGAGCAGGGTCGGATTTAGCCTTTGAACCGCTCTGTAGAAGTAAAAAAGTGCGCCCGCTATGGAAATACAATGTGAGGATCATTCTGAAAAAAGTTATATGGTCTTTTTTACATTTTTTAGCAAACCCCCAAAGACAACAGTGTAACTCAGTAATTGACACAAATACTTATAATAACTTTTCACTTAAAATATTTCATTTAAAAAATAGTTTACAGGAAAATAATTCATTTTTTTACAAACTTTTAGTTCAGAGAATTCTCTAATTCAGAAACATCTAAAATGTTACTCAGTTCATACTCAATTCCTAACATAGCGAGGTCTCACAATGTTGTTTCAGTTGTTGTTATTCGCAAATAGTTCTTGATTATTTTTAGTTTGGAAAAATCACGTTCCCCCGATGCAACACTTATTGCATGGGTTAGTCAAATTCTTAGAGCAATGCTCAAATTCATTTTCGTTATCAATTCCAAAACTTCCAAAGGTGGTAAATATTTTTTTTCCAATAGAGAACACAACACTGATATTTCATCACAAAGTCCCAGACTGTTTATATCCGATGATTCTCCATTTGTTAAAATGGTTTCCAAATCTTCGCAGTTGGCCAAAATTGCAGAAGAACTTACAACTTTTAGTTCATATATATGATATAAAAAAAACAGAAGTGACTGTTGTGATGTTGCAACTGAGAAAATCTTTGTTCTAAAGAATTGATTGCAGTGTCAACTAGGCGGTAAAATAATTCAGTTTTGCATTTTTTTTTCTTTTTGGTGTATCGATTGTGATGTCATCCTGATTTTCATAATTAAATTGCCTTTTTCGCCGACTAATTCGATGCAGTGGTCACACACACACAGATATTGCCTTTTATAGAGATATATTACTGGGGTAATGCTCTAAAAGTTTTGTGGTCATTAATACATAAAATTAAATTGTTTTATTGTTTTTTAGAATTTTTTGAGAAAACTTTCTAATTAATTCAGAAACTCCGTTGCGATTTTTTTCTCATTTTGTTTCGGCAATTTTGCTACTCCGTGCCGGGGCACGGACTAACGGAGTGTTCGTCCGGCCCTCTTTGAGTTTACCGGATATACTTCCTAATTTACTTAATATCTTTAGAAGACTTTATCTACAGATTTCACAAAAAAAGTGATGCATAAAAAAAAGTTAAAGTTATTACAATACTACCAAAGAATTTGAAAATATGAACAGAACTTTCATTCCTTGGCTTTCAGCAATGCAAGAGAAAACAACACAATTAAATATTTATAAAAACAATTAAAACGGTTTGAATTTCATTCCAACAGTAAAATTATTGTTGTAAATTATGCATAAAAATATTTTGGGCGTCAAGTACATTGATATCATTGAAAAGGTGAATTTTTAAATTTTCATATGGTGTAGAATTTATTTTTGTGCTGCAATATTTTCGAAAGTTATCGCCAAAAAACGGAAAATTTTTGCTTAGTTTTTAAATAACTAAAATTATAATTAAAATTTCGAAAAAAATTCCACTGAAGTGCACTTCTCACTCGCCAGAGTGAATTTGTGCTAAATTTCGTAGTTCTAGGTCCAACGGCCAGTCATGTAGAGCGTCAACACATACACATATTCTCCTTTATTATTAGTAGAGATACCGATGGAGATACGTAGGGTTACCATAATTTTTTTAGTTGAAATCCGGGCTCATCGGGGAGGGAGTGTTGAGGCGTGCCGGAGGGGGGGGGGAGCAAAGTATTGTATAAAATTCGAAATACTGCACACGACCTTATTTGATAACACTAGCATAGAGTTTGAAGAAGTGAAAAAAATTCAAGACGTCAGAATGCACAGAATATACAAATTTTTATTAATGCTTGGTAATTCAAAATAATAGTAATGAAATACAGAATTAAGACGAAACTACCAAAACATTTAATTTCAAGTTTGAACTGGGGCCTGGCTAAGGAAGCTCATCCACCCTCTCATCGACAATGGATATAAACAATGAATTGTCTTTCATTGCTCAGTGGCGGAATGGCGTCAGAATTTTCTAATACGTCAGATTTTCTCAATTGCAACAAGATTTCTCTCTCGCCACATTCACTGGCGTAAATCTGTACATTGTGAAGATTCGGACACTAGTCCGGACGTAGGCTTGAAATCCGGACCGTCCTGTATGGTAACCCTAGAGATACGTCAGTTTGCTCTAAATATTCCCCTATATTCTCCTTCTGTGGAACTATAATTCATCAATTAAAGTTATGAGTGATTTTGCATAAATTAATCCTAATAACATAATTTTTAAATGGCAAAATTATTGTAAAATCAGTTATTAAATATTTATTAGATGTCATCACATTTAGATTTAATTTCAAGCAGTCATCTTCTGAGAATAAAATTTTTAGTAATTTTGACAGTTGATAAATATATATTTGAACGAACATAAATTTTCAATTTTCAATATCGACTTCTAAGCTTTTGAACAGTCTATTTCTACTAAAGTTTTAGATCTACTGTGGAACATCGATTCTCTTGGCCTCTATCAACCGAGGTCTCTATTAACCGAGCCGGAAAATCGAATTGTGTTTTCATTTTTTAATAAAGTGTACGATTTTTTCAGAAAAAGGGGTCAAAAGATGGCATTGAAACCGATTTTCAAGATGCGATGATACTTATAGAAGGTCGTTATCGGGAGGTGATCTTTTATAACTCAATAAGTTATTTAGAGAGAGGAAAAAGGCTTCCATTCTTATGCACTTTAATAGTAATGTGAGGAAATTCCATGCATTTTCACAAAAACGCGTCGGAAGGTTTTTGCGTTGCTGAGCGAATATATATATCAAAATAAAATAAGTTAATATAACGTTTTTTAAAAAATATATATTTATAGTTTAATTTATTAATGATGATTTAATATAGTATATATAACATATTTTAGTTATAATATTTTCACAATAAATGTGGAACTGTATTTCGTATTTAGCTTTTGGCATTTATTGCTATGACTTTGAATCAGTAAGCATTTAGTTAATTTTCTCTTTCTTTTCTTGATATATTTTGGAGATTTACTCCTATATTTGTTGTCTTTTTCCAACAATTGGCCCTCACAGAAGGTTGGCGCCTATAAATTTCGAAATAATGTGACATAATCGATTCCTAAGGTCGATTGGCATTTGGTTGTTGGAATTCCATATCTGGGTTGTCTTTTTCATAGTAATAGTTTTTAATCTTATTATCTTTCTGTATTTCATTGTGTGAATAATACTAGGTTATACTGTTTTTTATATTTAATTTTAAATGAGGGTTTAATAGGTGTATATGATGAAAATGTTATTTGAGTTTTAATGGTATAAAAATATATAACTATATATATATATATATATATATACTTTTTCATTTCTGATCTTGAAAGATTTGGGGGATTTATTCCCCTATTTTTTCGTTTTTACAACAATTGGCCTTCGCAGAGGGTTGGCGCCACAAATCTAGATTAATGCGCCACATATCAGTTCCCAAAACTGATTGGCATTTGATTGTTGGAATTTGAATTCTGGGTTGTCTTTTTCATAGTAGTAATAGCCTATTATCAAACTATCTTTTGTATTTCATTTGTATGATTATTGATAAGGTAATTTGATTTTAATTTTAAATTTTAGATTAATATATGTATATATATATATATATATATTCGCTTGCGAGCATCCTTAAAGAATCATTGGGAAATTGCGAAGGAAACAGCGAAAACCAGTAACATTTGCGAATCTTCTAATCAAAACTAATTAGTGGTGTTATATCAAAACTATTTAATATTTTAAAAAACGCATATAAGAAGTTTGATAACTAATAAAAGAGTTTGTTAAAATGTTAATATGTCGTAACACTTTCGGACTTATTTTTATTATTTCAAAAAAACAATTCTGGAAAACCTTGTCGAAAGAAAAGAAGTCAAGATTTAAAATTAATTTCTATAAACTGAGTTTTAGATCACCCGTGGTGATTACGTTCTCAATCAGCCAGGATAATCGGAGTTCTTCTGTAATTTTCATGCAAAAGTTATTCCTAAAATAATAAACATTGAAATATAAAATGCATATCTATAACTTTTTTGTGAACGGTGGTTTCATCAGTCAGTTTCTATAATAATTTCAAACAATTTTCAGAATTTTTTTAAATAATCCTAATGAGTGTGTAAAGTCATTCACGGTTACTAAGTCCCGTTCTGTCTAAGTATACGACCACACGAGCGTTTTCTAGCAGTCGCTGCTTGTTGAAGGTCAACCGCACGAGAATTATAGACAATATGCTGAAGATCAGGGGTGGCCGTAAGCGCGACCTCCTCGCCGTTTTCTCCCTTTCTCTGGTTGCATTCTCGCGGCTGCCGCAAAAAGATGTGCTCGAGTCTACTTTTCAGGCTCGGGAAATAATCGCTTTACTGCTTATGGTGGTTTCCGTTGGTATTTTCGTGCGTTCCAGAGTCGGATTATCAGGTAGGCAATTGTCTAGAGGGCCCCGCAACTTTCGGGGGCCTCAGACATCGAAATTTTTTCCGGCATTTTCAGGGTTACTTAATTTTTGTAATTTTATTTGGTTTACAAGGTCTATGTACTCGAACGTAGTTCAATTAAAATTAAGCACCACTTAAATTTCAAAACACTATTCTTAGCAATTTTTTCATGTTTTAAATTTCTCTTGCAGGTATGTGAGGTCAATCTTTTTTCTTACAGTTGACGGATCGACTCATGAGTCAACAGCCCTGTCAAACTTTGTATATGAGTATTTAGAATGCACTAAAACAAATTTCGCTGCTTTTTCTACCGTTTTGTTTAAAAAAATGATTTTTAAGTTTAATTTTTTTTTAACGCGAGATAATGAAACTAACTTTCTTGAAGCTGCCCAGCAATTAAATGTCATATAAAATTTTCATAACTATATTTATATAAAAACTTCTTATATAGATATTAAATTAAAATCAATAAAAAAATCTAACTTTGGTAGTTATGGAGGAGGGAGGGCCCGTAAATTGATTTGCCTAAGGGCTAATACAGGACTTAATCTGGACCTGTTGTGTTCTTTTCTACATTATTTAAAATAAATATATCAAGGAATATTACTTGGATAGTGAGCTTGTGATTCTTGAATTGCCATAGTTTTTTCCAGTTTTATATTACAGATGTAGGTATTCCAGTTGATTTTATTTTCACGTCATTCAGCTCATTCTTTGGTCCTTTTATATTGCTTTTTTGTTGAATGTTCACATTTTTCTGTTACTTTTTAAATAAAATTGTTTAAAATAATTGTACTTATTAACCATTTCCCAATTACAAGCTAATTTTAATAATTACAATCTTAAAAATGGATTGTTTTGTCTTTTTCAGATCGCGGTTCAAAATTACAAAGTACGACCCAAAACAGTACTCTTGATGCTTCAAAACTAGACGATAGTATAACTAAAATAAGCTATTTGTGTCGTGTAGCTTCAAAAGTTACCATCTCCACTTTTCAAAAATACGTTTTTTCAAAGATTATATGTCCATTTGATCCTCTTAACATCTCACCATCATGATTTGATAACTAGAATACATTGCCGAAACTCTGCGAATGCATGCAGTTTATTTTTCAAATCTCATTTTGACTAGATGTAACAGAAAATCCATTTTTCTCAAAAATTTCCTTATTTGGAGATGGCCACTTTTGCAGCTACACGGCACATTTGTTACTAATTGTGTCTTAATATAGTTCAAATTAAAGCAGGAATTTTTTCGATTACCTTCTTACTTTAAAGAAATATTTAATAACCTATAATTTATATTTGAACTTTTTTTTTTAGTTGAAGAAGAAGAATGTCAGGAAGAGAAAAAAACCCCCAAAACTCTAATGAAATTATAAACACCTTTGTTTCGTTTTCAAGTACGAGATAAATTGAATGAATCTTTTATTTGTACATTTCTAATCTATCAAAAGTTTCACACAAACAACTGTTTGAATTCGCCACTCTGTTGCACTAGAAAGCAGAAACAAATGACTGAGCTTGCGTCAGAAAAACCGCACGTGTGGCCGTTTGGATATTTCCGATATGGCCGCCGTAGACTAAGAGAGAGGATCCAAAGAGAAAAAGAAGGAACACTATGCAGTGTTTTCTGGTCAGGCATTCAAACACCACAAAGGAGAGAATGATACTTCGGGTAATCGCATTAAAAAGCGTGATATAAAGGAACTTCTGCTGCTGCAATGAAGGAGAGGGAAAAATGGATACCAAGGGTTGCTAGTCTCATACCAGACGGTTCAAATTGCGGAAAAAAAGACAAGAGAGTGGTTTAGCTTTGGCCGAGGGGTCAAGAGCTAAGAGAAGGCGAACGAAAATCAACAAAAAAAAAACGGAAGTGAAAAACTGTTTAAATAAGTTTAAAGTGTTATGAGTATAATGTGATTGTGTTATGAGTTCAAAATATTTTTATACTGAGCAATGCAGCGGCGTAGCGAGGGGTGGGAAAGGGGGTAAATGCCCCGGGCGCCAGTCTTTGAGGACGCCACGAAGACAATAATTTGTTGTTATTTTGCGTTTTTAAAACCAGAAAACGACATATTAAATTGGGAGGGAGGCGACAAATAAATACTATGCCCCGGCTCCATTTACCCTCGCTACGCCTGGTTTATCAGCTAGTTATTAAAATAAAATATAAGATAACTATTTTGAAAGTGAAATGTGGATTTGAATTACACGATTTCAGTTTACACAGCATTTCCGGATAATCAGACAACCGCTTAAATCGAGGGCAACGATTGTATAAGAAACAAAATTTCGCATCCTCTTTGGGGGAAAAAAACAAGTCAAGTGTAATGCTCAACATGTAATTAAGAAAAAAATTTGAAACATTCTAAAAACATCTGTCACAACGTATCGTAAAATAGGAAGTGAAAAATTCATATTACTTTTATTACCGTTCTACTGAAAAAGATGGGTAGGCGAGTAGAAGTTAGACGTCATGGTAGTAGGAGAAGCTCATACTGTTACACAACGATTAGTGTCATCTAAAAACCGCATAAACGTTCCGAAAACCACATCAAAAGAAAAGCGAATCCGAAATCGAAAAGCTGAGAAACAAAAGTCCAGCTGAAAGTGATTCCAGACTACATGATTTATGTTATAAAGACTCTCGTTAAAATTCCACTGTGATTTCTTAATTCGAATAGTTGAGTAATCTGTTTCTTCTGTATCTTCTTCCACGCTCGCTTTGTGTACGCGTTTCCCTCTACATAAAATATTTCATTTCAACTACGAAACAATATCGCATTAAGGTAAAATAACCCTAATGTGACGTCTGATTCTGCGAATGCAGGTAAAAAAAATAAGAAAGTACAAAACTTGCCTACGACGAAAAATTATTCGCTTCTCTGTTGTTCTGTTTCTTGTTTTAACCTCTGGCCACAAGGAAAGGCGTTGGTTGAGTGTGTTAATTACATGCACAAGTTTTGGCGACTTGTACGGAAACGAGTTCTCTCACAAAAGTTCTCGCAGTAAAAGTGGTTTTTCTGAGTAATGATTTGGTTTTTGAGTGATTCATTGATCGGTTGATACTGCGGCCTACTTATGTATTTACTGTTCGATATGGATCATTTTGTTTCTTTTATTAATTGACCTGTGGTTTGGTCACGGACAAAATCTGTATTAAGGCAAATTGGGTTGGGAAAGAAAAAAAACACTCTCTGTTGAAAAGGTGGTTTTAAACTGATTGCTGAGTTTTTCCTGTTTTCTTATTTGTAAAATTACAGCATGCATTTCAAACTAATGTAGTCTCAGGCTGTAGTAAAGTGAATTGCGTTCTAGAATAAATGTTATTACAGAACGATAGTAAACAAATCGATATAACAAAGCACGTAAGCCAACGATATTACGTAAAACTAACCGGTTTATTTCATATACAGTTGGCATCAATGTTCACACTAACAAGAAGAATACAGAATCATGCAACGAGTGTTGCGTGTTTGAATGCTTTATTATTTTTGAAGCTCTAAATCAATAGAATCTGACGAAGCATATATGTTTGATGCAAATGCCGAAATCAGGAGATCCAGGTTAGAACTTAATGCTGAGTCCAAGAGTGGACAACACCACTTTTTACGCTAATTTCTTTAAAATGAAAAAATAAGAATGAGGAAAATAGAAATTAGTTTCGATTTCCGATTCAGACAGAAAATCTGTGAAAGATTACAATGTTTTACATAATATTATTTAAAAATATTTCTTCGTAGATACCTACGTAGAAGAATTAAAATTCATTGTCGAGAATCGGCCAGACCCGATTTATGGGCGAGGTTGCCTCAGATTACCGCATTCCAAGCAAGACAGATTTAAATATTTTACAATAAGGGCCCTTTCCCTGTAACACAAAACAAAAGCTTTCTATCTAAAAAAAAAATCAACGTATTTTTCCCCGAAAGGGGAAGTTATAAAGTTATTGTGTACAGGCATCCTAGAATACGTAGAAGAATAGAAGAAAAAAACTTACAAAATAGAAGAAACAGTGCCTTGAAATTTAAAAACAGACATCTTATATTTCGACAATATTTCATTGGGATTTTTCAAAAAATTAGAAATTTAAAAAAATATTCAGAGGAGACACCGAAAAACAACATTTGAATTCTTAAACTACCACTTGCATCGCCTTCTTGTTATATCGATAAAGTTTCATGAACTCTTATCACCGAAAGAAATACTTCTAGAAAACTAGCATTTTAGAAAGCAATTAAATACAGGTTTGATAAAAAACTTCCAATATGTTAGTCATCATAAAAAAATGCTTCATCTATCGCTGTTTGATACCAGATGGTAAAACCTGTCTAGAAAGTTCTAGTAAATTACGAAACAAATGGACATCTGTAGAACACTACACATTGCTTCGTTAACTTGTAAAAAGGATCATAAAAACTGCATTCCATTTTACTTTTTTCTGTCAATCCATCTGATATTCAGTTAATACTCTTTCTCGAAGTGCTAATGACCCAAAAAAGTCGAAAATTCATGATGCTTTTAAGTCGTTACCTGTCCCTTCTGCTAGATATAATCTCTGAAAACACCTCTTTTCAATTGGCAATATAAAGATATCTTTCGTAACATGAGAGTAGTTTGCGTCAAACTGCTGGGAGATGGATTGACAAGGAAAGCGGCATTAGAACACAGAAAATGAATTACAGAATTCACCTAGCTTTATTGCACTTAGAAGTGACTTCCAGTCAACGGTACAGGTACACCATGGTTACATGCTTGCCTTCTCAGTGTTATACGAAAGGCAATCAGATGTGGTCAACAAACAAACAAAGTGAAATATTCAAAACCATAATGGAACAAATGAATGCATGCTTACGCGATACATGTCAAATGCGCCGTACCAATTTTATTTTGGATTCCAGTCCACTTCTTACAGAAGGAAAGAAGACGTAAAATAAGTCTTGATTTGATTTGATTTTGGGGTTTATTGGCACAAGTGTCAAATTTGGCCATGCTGCGCAAACAAAATGAGACAACGTGCGCAATAATTTTATATTTCAAAGAAATAAGGCGCATTGAAGCAAGCTCAGTGCTCGAATCTGTGATTAATCTGTGTTTAGTGATTATTAAAGATTCTTCAGGTCATAACAAATAAATATCAACAGACACATATTAAATTTAAAATTTACTAGATATTTTGCATATACTATCAATATCACATGCTTCATTTTTTTCTGTAATACAAATATTTTGAAAATAAACACGGGGAACGCTACTATCGGTGCATTTTTCTCGTTTCTTAACCTCTTAATATTTATTTCCTTTGAGATCCATGATACTCATCCAACATCTTCTTTAGTCGACACATACATAAATGTATAAAATCTGCAGACCTTGTTTTAATAATAATTATTTAGTTTTAATTAATTATTATTCAATTTAAGCCATTTTTTATAAATATAATATTAAAATTACTTCAGTCTTACGAATGTGTTCAAACCTGGCCTTTACATATTTGTAAAACTGAGGAAGCCCAACTTCCCTGAATTTGGTCATCAAATAGGGTCAAATTCGATTCTTTCATTTGTATAAGTTCAGGTACGAAACAGGCAATTATAGTTTTTAGTCATCACATATATATTATTATTACACTAAAATTAAATCATTAATATTATAAATATTGGTAATATGATTATTTTAATTGCAACTGTTAAAGAATTATTATGAATTTAATTATTAATATCACGAAATTCGCCTATATAAAAAGTTGGCTAAGTCTCCCAAACGCACATGTCGGCTAAATGCTAACGACCGCTTCATATTAAAATAGGCAATGAGTGAAAGAGTCAGTTTTGAACGGACTTTATTTTTGCATTAAAGTTAAAGTGACTGGACATTCTGGATAAACCGAAACAGTCCCGATTTTCGATTATTTGTCCGGAATTGAAAAAATGTCCTGAATTGGCTCCGAATTTCCATGAAATGTCCCGGATCGCCGCATTTTTATTTATAAGTAAATAGTTGATATTGAAAAAAGCTGAACTAGATTAGTTAGTTACTTTAAAGATTTGATATTTAAAAGAAAGATAGCTTCAAAAGAATTGTCCTTTGTAGTTGATATTGAAAAGGGTGAATTAGGTTTAAAAATTTAATATTTAATAAAAAGGTAACTTCTAAAAAAATGGCCTTTCTAGCTTTTACTATACAAGGAATTCGGTCTCTCTAATATGATCAATGTGTATGAATCAGCTTGAAGGAAAAAAAATAAAAGTAATAGCAAAATGCATTATTTATGATTCTTTATTTCCTCTTGTCATTTTTTAAAATTCTTTTTACAACTATTTCATTGTTTCGGAAGGTTTTAATTTTTTTTTAAATTATTTTCCTAGATTTTCTGGAACTCTACGACCTAAACAATTCCCCTCTCCCAACTAAAGTCCCGTATTGAAGTTCAGAAAGTCTGATCACTTTACTTTAACAGGGGCAATGGCGTAGTGAGGGTATTTGGCGCCCGGACCATAATATAGTTTTTTCGCCCCCCCCCCCCCCAATCGTCATCAGTGGTTTAGCAAATGTAAATGGAGCCCGAGACATGGCATTGGGGTTTTTTTCCCCCTTCATGATATTTCACTTTAAAAAGTGACAAAAATGCACTAAGGTTTTGTCGACATGGCGCCCCCTAAGATTGGTGCCCGGGGAATATAAATCCCCCTTCCCCCCGGTTGCTACGCCACTGGACAGGGGTAAAATCGGGGGAAGGTTGTAATCCACTTTTCAGTCTTAAAATAATTTGACTAATGAGATCTTAGCCCAAAACCTTTTAGATTAAGGAAAGGCAAAATAATATCAGGCAAAAGGGTTTTTGAAATCTTTCAGGGTTTCTAACTAACATGCAATAATAGCATTATGAGGAGTAAAATGATCTAGACGTAACCGTTATTGAAAGTCATCGTGCTTTTCAGTTATGATATACTTAGCTAACATGTAATTCCACCGAAGTACACAGTTAAATGATAAACATGTGAATTTCTGAACTAATTAAATCAAAAATTTGTGCTTCCATCAAGAAATATTTTCGTTAAAACTGGTAAAGATTTTCTGGTTTATTTGAGTTTTACGCATTTACAAAAGTAGATATCCTTAAAATGTGGATCTAGGCATGAAATATAGTAGAAAAAAATAACTAGAATTTTAAGAATTTAAATTTAATTTTAAAAACTTTGGAGCAAAGAAAATTTTAATAAAGTCATGAAAGCTGGATATGAATGAATTCTTTTAGCAATTTAAAGTAGTAAGAAAAATAAAAACGTTCTTAGTAAACGTTTAGCTATTTAAAGTAGCAAAAAAATAAAAAATTAATATTAAAAATTAAGAAAAATAAAAAAAATTCCTTTGGAAAGCGAAACTGCAGTGCTTTCGGTCACAAACTGAGGTCTGTGTCTGAAGATCGGCAATTTTCTTAGGACAAGAACAAAGTAGTTAGAATCAAAGAACCTCTGTTCAGATCACTGTACAGAAAACCATCGGGAGTATTCTCCCCTCGACTTTCTCGTATACTAACACAATAGGGAGCGTTTTGTGCTTCGTAAAATGAAGAAAATCGAGTATTCATTTTAGACGCTATCCTTTCGACCGATTGGGTCCAAAATTTGGCATAGATATATAATTTTGTCCGCAATACCACATACCAAATTTCATTTATCTAAGTTGTTGAGTTATCGCGCTCACATGCATGAGAATATACAGATCGACAGACAGTCAAAACGCAGACGGATTTGGTCCAGAATCTGATACACATTTACAATCTTTCTTTTCACCACTACCTTTTTCTCTACAGTGTTCTAAATAGAGATGCTTTAATCAACCGACACATGAAACCTGTGTTTGCTCAACCATTCTTATATCACAAAAGTTTCAATGCACAATGGAAGATAGTGAGTGGCAAGGTTACTTGAGGTTGCCGGCTCAGACGTCATTTTCTCATCCCATCAATATTTGAAAATTGTCAAGTTGGCTCGCAACACTCCTCGCTTTACGCCCCAATCTCTGATTCACGTCAACATAAACTGGTAGTTACGGAAATCTCAAAATTCCAATGCTTGCTTAGAATGGATAATTTCCACTTTGAAATATTTCAAGTGAAAAAAATTCTGAAAATATACCAGAACATTTCAAAGCCGAGGATATTTATTAATTTACTTAGTCTTGACTTGACTTGAATTGTATCTCCGAGAGATACGAGGTTTAGAGATTTTTAGCAACAAAGGCTGTTATCCCCTAGTTAAAAAAAATATTAAATCCAAAATTCGTTTCAATCTGCTTAAAAATCAAGTAAAATTGCCATCAGGAGATGGACTAGAAAAATTGCCTATGCAATTCGGTCAAGAGAACAAATAAATAAAAAATGGCACCCTCCTAGAAAGGTCTCCATATTCTTTTCCCAATTTACTTAGTCCTCACCGGCTTCATCTGCTTACCCAAAATGGTGTACGGCTCATGAAAGCCGGCAGGGAAGATACAAAAAAATACATGTCATAACAGAAAAAAACATAGTGTCATATAACAAGAACATACAACATGCATGTCGAGTATATCGCTACTTCAACCTGTTCACAGTTATCGACGAACACAGACCTAAATGAAATTTGAAAGACATTAACAAAACATCATACAGGAATCTCAATAACATGTTAACCTGTTTCGGGCTCAAAGACAAAGGTCTAACACTCAAGTTGTCACAGGCTTTCTTTTCTTAAAAAGCAGACATTCAATAGAACTTGATTTAATAAAGGCAACTGTCAAACACATAAAAATCGGATTGCCGCGATTGCTTTCCTGTGCTGCAAGTTATTCATGGTAGAATCGGAGGTCACAGTTAATTTCAGAGAATGGAACACGTTCTCAAACATTTATTTTTATTACTAAAGAGAATTTCAAAGGAAGTTTAGAAGTAAAACTCGGACGTCGAAGGCTGTACGCTCAAGGACTTGGATCTGGAGAAGAAATCCATTTACACTCTCTTTAAAATATCGTTTGTATATTTAGAAAGATTATAAGCTTTAGCGCTTGGGTTATTATATTAAAATTCTTCACTTTGCACCTTTACTTTAGAATTCATAATTGCTGTATTTATTTAGTCTTTTGTTATAGCTGTGGTCAGAAAATGATGATGTATTGTAGTTGTTTCCTTACCTATTTCTTCCTAACACTAAAATCAAATAATAAAAGGGGCGTATGACCATAAATTAAGAAACAACCTCATTATCATAGCGTTAACATGCTACTCAGGCATCAGTTTCCATTTAATGATATATGAGCATTTGCAATATTACGGACATTATATTATTATATTGTGGAATAGAGTAATTCCTCTGCTAAAAAAATAATTTTCACCCATAATATTTTATGAATCTGAAAAATAGCCGAAAAGAAATTATAAAAGTTGAAAAATAAATCTGAAAGATAATTTATTAAATTTTTCTTACAAACAGTTAAATGTGATATTTAGAAAATTCATTCTTCAAGATTTACGACGTGGCACTGCCTGTTCCCCCTATTCAAGATATTAATTTCTACAACTCCAATTTCCTTTAAAGAAATTTTGAGAAAAAAAAACCCGTATTAATTATTAAAGTTTTATTTTTATATTATGTGCTTTTAAGATGAATTTATTTCGCTCCTGATTATAAAGTGAAGCTGCTCACAAGATTGCGTTGTATGACATAAATTTCTTCATTAGATTTCATTATTTGATACGTTAAGATTCTTGATTCTGTTGCTGATTAATCATTGTGCTGTGAATAAAGATATAGCCAAAGAAAAAATACGTGCCTGGACGATTTAAACAGAGTAAGACTTTTTAATGCTTAATAAGAAAAAAAAAATACTGAAAAGACTAACCAAGTTACCCTTAAAAACCTACTGAAAAAAAGAAATGTAGACAAGAATCCGGCCTTACACACTTTATCAAAGGTCGTCTACAGACAGGGATTCAAAAATGGGATCTTTTTCTATGAAAGGCCTGACTTTCGCCTAAAAATTGTCCTCACGTGACTCGAAAAATCCCTAGAGAAAAGAAAGACTTTGGAAGGACTACCCGCAAAAAAAACTCCGGCACAGCAAAACAATTTTTTAATGCTTAATAACTTAACTATGCCTTTCGTATGTAAGGCGCAAAGAAGCATGTGAGGGAGAACAAAGAGAAAATACATAAGTTTTTTTTTATCAATTTCAAGCATGTTTTTACAGTTTCGCACATGAAGTATGTACAAAGAAAGTTTGGAAATGGTAAACAAATTCAAAAAATAAGTGTCATAATCACTTGTAATAATGAAAGTGATAATCACTCGTTTCATGAACAGCAACAGATCTGAAACAAATAAGTTGAAGTAAACAATTGTAAGAAATAGCGAAAAAAAACCTGAAAATGCTTTTCAAGTTTCTTTCAGCAAGATATCAAAAGCCTGTCTAAATCATATCAACAAAGTGAAACTAATATTACATGTAATTGTGCAATATTGCCTTCATGATAAAGAGAGTAAAGGCCAACGCCACTGGTCTGTGGCGTAGGAAGTGGAAAGTGGAGTCTGGTGCAAAATATTATTTTCTCACTCCGTCGTCAGAGTTTGCTTTAAAAAAGTGAAATAAACATCTGCAGGGCCGGATAGAACCCTGCAGGGGCCTTTAGACAATGCTAGTTTCGGGGCCTCCTCTTCCCTCCCCAACTTCCAAAGCAAGATTTTTTTCATTTATCTTAATTTAATCTCTATACATGCAAGTTTTTAAGTAACACAAATAATGACAAACTTAAATAACAAAGCATTTAAATAGCCAATCACCATCAAGAGTGTTGGTTTCATTATAAAAAATTTAAATCACACATAAAAAAATTTTTAATTAATGTTAAACATAAATTTAACATTTAAAAATTTACAAAAAATATCTGGCAGAATCTTAGTATTCTAATACAAAGAATTCCAGAGCTGTTGACTTGTGAATTAGTCAACCAACTGGGAAAAAAATTAGACCGCATTAATTTGTAAACAAATTTAAAAACATGAAAAAAATTCTATGAATGAATGTTCTGAAATTTAAACAATATTTAATTTGAATATGTTTGAATACATGGACCTTGTATATCAAATGCAAGCACAAAATTAGATTACCCTGAAAATACCACCTCGGGGCCCCAAAAAGTTGTGAGGCCCATAGGCAGTTGCCTATTTAGTAATCCGGCCATGTGTATCTGCACTCTGTTAACAAAAATACTTTAGTTTTAAGAAACAACCTCATTTGAAATGGAGTCGATTAAAGTGACGTCACGGTCACATGACAAACGTAACTGCGTGTGTCAGCAAACATTTATATAACTGCTCGTTGTCTTACGCTGCTCTGTGTAGTAACTTCCTTTTACTGCTCCTGTGAGCGGCGTAATAGATTCCAAAATTAACTCAACGGAGCCCATTTGATGTGCATCATTTGGGAACGACTTAAATACCTTCATATTTTGAAAAAATCAGGGAAGAAATAATTTTGAAATAATCATTCTAGAATTAGCGGCATTCATGAGAAAAAAAAATATTTTTTGTCAAAGAATGCCATCTGCATAATTTTGT
This sequence comes from Araneus ventricosus, assembly GCA_013235015.1. Taxonomy (NCBI): domain Eukaryota; kingdom Metazoa; phylum Arthropoda; class Arachnida; order Araneae; family Araneidae; genus Araneus; species Araneus ventricosus. Next base: position 238,592 of record BGPR01000638.1, read on the forward strand.
TTATTTCTCGGAAAAATTCCAAACAAAAGTAAATTGAAAATAAGACAGCTTTTCATATACTTTTCATATACTGTTATCCACAACATGAAGCTTTTTTAATTTCTTTTTTCCCAAAATAGCCATAAAGCAATACAGTTATCCTTTTTAAGATTACCATTACATTTATTAGTAAAACGTTTATCACCAACTCTACTACTAAGTTGCAGAGTATGCTTAGCATTCAATTAACCCCTTCTTGGTCGAATTTTTTTTCGAATTTCGACCCCCAAAAGGAATTTTTTTTTATTGCTGAAAATTAATATATGTTCTATCCTGAATTCGAAAATAAAAATATTTTTGTCAGCAAGTAGTTTTTGCTTAACCTACTGGTGGTCATACATGTGATATTCCTTTTACTGATCTAAAGTTTTCCTTGCAATGCACCTAAGTTTTAAGTTATAAACAAAATATTCTCTGATAATATATATAATTCAAATCTATTGTTTTGGGGTATTTAAGATAAATATCTGCATAAAAAGAATTATCAAGAGTCGAAATCACGTGGACTTCCTTATTCTGAATCTTGGCGGCTTGTTTTTGAGTTTTCTTACATTGTGACAGCTAAGCAATAACAATAAAGTTTTTTCTTTATAAACAATAATGTGTGCATAACATGCGTTATGTATACATGAATTTTATGTGTTTATATTTTTTTACTTGTGTATTTAGCTAGTGGACCTCAAAATATTTTTTTTCATAATAGGTGGTCCACTCAACCAAAAAGGTTGGGAACCGCTGCCGTAGAGGATAAATAAGAATGGCCATTAAAATAAATGCCTTCCAGCCCTAGTGTCCGGGAGAAACTGAAGGACCCGTCCACCGCGAATAGTAAATTCGGCTTTGTGGCCGAAACAAAATACCCACCTTTACGAGCGGAACATGGACGATTCCTCAGAGGTACACGCCGTCATTGGGGATGGGCCCGTTAACCAGGAAACACCACCATTATTGAACCCACCAGGGAAACGAGAACCTACTTACTTAACGACAACTTCTCATCCCCATACCTGGGGCCCCATCCCCCCGCTGGGATGATAAATAAGAATAATAATTCCGTGGGCAGTTGAAGAAAACCACATACTTTACCTTCCATTTACCTGAAAAGAGAAAAAGGCACGCTTTCCTGCTTCTTAGTCAATATCCCTGTATTAAGAGTGTGTGAATTATCTCTATCCCGTGATCTTAAGATTAATCTACGGAATGATTAGAGGAAAGGCAGATTAGCCCCAGGAGGTGAGTGAAATCCTACTTTCAGTGATATAACCCGTAAGTAAAGGAAAGAAATTCTTCTAGCGCAGCAACTTTAGAGCCCATAAAGGAAAGGTTAATCGCTTTAACTTTGGAAAATAAATCAAGATCTGGTCGTTTGTGGGCTCGGGCTGTTAAAGAAGATTGAAAGGTTATTCATTTTATTGAGAAAAAGTTTTAATGTTTTTCCGAATAAAATTTACTCGTATTAGTAGTATAAGTAAAGTGACCATTTATTTTTTTCCTTAAAACGGGACATTTTTTAATTTTTAGGTAATATTATGTACATTTAAGAAAACACATATTTCTTCAGTTTTCATTTATTAATGAAAAGAACCGGAATAAACACGTGAAAATAAATAATTCGTGTGATCCTGCATTTTTCTGAAGAACCACTTTTGTTTCAGTATATTTGGTGTTGATTTAAAAAAAGAATGAAATTATTGGCAGGATTTTTCAAAAATTACTTTGGTAATTCACGTTGCTTTATAAACTGCGGCATTTAACTTTGTTTTTTAGCTCGTCCATAACTTATTCATAAGAAAAAAGACCATTTTTACGGGTACAATAGTGCCGGCCAGACATAGCATATATTCAATAATTATACGAAATTTAGTATGATTTAAATTATTGGCGTAAAAGTGTTTGAACAGTTTCATCCAACGACTTTCGATATAAATATTCCCAATGTTTCATTCTGTCATTTCATGTGGTGTAATGAAGTTAGAACTAAGTGCGAGACAGGAGCCTTCTGACCAACTTACATACATATGTGTCACACGTATAGCGCATGCTCCGTCATCACCGGGCTACTAGACAATACCGTCGGATTTTTTTTATTATTATTTTTAACATCTTCTTGTTTGAAATTGTTATCGTAGGTTTCTCTTTCTGAAAACGGGACATTTGGGCGTCCCGAAGTTGCACTTGGGACAACGGGGCAGGCTACCAAAAATCGGGATTGTCCCGTTCAAAACGGGACGTATGGTCACATTAAGTATAAGTAAAATCACACGAAGATTTATAGTTTCGATAGTATGGTTCATTGAAAAACTGTTCATTCTTATTTAGATACATAATAATGGTTTCTGTGTGCATAGTTGCAAAAGTACCGACGCATTAATTTCTATGCGAATAAATTTGACTGAATTGACGTCAGTTTTTGTAGTCCAAGAGGCAGGTGTGTGAACGAGTTCATCAACTTGTCATAATTTCTGGTTAAAAAAACGATCAAACATTCGCGGCATTTGGACGCTGACCATTCAAAACTTCTGCATGAAGAATGGGAAAATATTTCGATGAGAATATTAACCAGAAAGTAATTATATTCATACATTATATTCATGGAATAAAATCTTAAATCAAGAAGTGGCAACTAGGAATTGATTTTGATATATTTTCTTTTCTTACTGTTTTAATGAACTTCTACTTCCAGTACTTATACTTGTCAAAGTTTAATAAGTAGTAAGCTCCACGAATCATTTCAGAACATAATAAATGAAATTTGTATTTAATTTCTAAATATACATTGTGCATTTCTTTCTCTTATTCGTATATGTTCTAAATCCATTTTCTAACTCGGGACTTCTTAAACTGTAGATTACGAACTCTAGTGGGATTGCGAAAACAATGAAAATTTCTTCATTGCAGGATTCTTCAACAATGTTGGCTCGTGCATTGTAGGCGTGGGGGTGCTGTAAATTAAACGACACTGCGCAACTGGAATTTTGCCTTTTTTAAATTAATTTTGAATAGTTTAATTATTAGTTAATAAAAAATACTAACTAGATTTTCGACTTGTAGAATATAAGTTTTGACAAAGAAATCGTTACTAAGAAATTACTAATTTTTAATTAATTTCACTTAAAAATTGTATTTCAATATATACTTTCTTGATTATGCTTCCTGCAGTACTTACTTTCATTTATAAAAACTCATACAACTGCGATTGAACAATAAAAAATCATCACGAGAGTGTATGGTTAAAATACAAACACATTAGAGATGTTATTTTCGCATTTATTTGCGAGAAAAATTTATAGTACGATATGTTAATAAATTGTTATTTATCATTTCCTCATTTTTAAAATTTGTTTTCAAATTTTAAGCTGGCGAAAAGATATTTCGTAGTGGAAAAACATTTCTCCCCTCCCCCTTTCCAACATCTCTAGTACTGTATTATCGACAGTACCTTCTTCTCTTTGCAAACCAAGTAGCGACCCAGCAAACATAACAGTATGCAACAAAATGTTCAATAAAAATTTCATAGCTTAATTTTTAAAATTCTAACTATGTATTATTATTAATAAAGAACCAAAGCATTCTCCAATGACTAATTACTAGTTGTGTTGCATCGACACACCAATTCCCCTGCCACTAATAGCGAATATTTTAGGAGCGGATAATAAAATAAATTGCTTGCAAGAAGAGTTTCTTTGTTTTCTTCAATTTCCTCTGTTGGGATAGAATCACTATCTATAGAGTCAGATTTGAAGATACGAGTAGATTCAGAGGTCTTAACACTTCGATTAAATGTAAAAAGCAAATCGTTGCTCAACAGGCAACATCGCCTATCTCAAGTTTCAAAGAAGATAAAACTGAATTTTTAGCAACCAGGAGCGAATATTTCTGAATTTTTTTTCACATCTGGTAGGCATCCCGTCTTTTTTCTCATGCGGTCTCATGTTCATACCAAATATTTTAAAAAAAATCAGAAATATTCGTTATTGATTGCAAAAATTCAGTTTTTTCTTCCTCTTTGAAACTTTGTAAAACTGAGATAGGTGGTGTTGCTTGTTAAGTGACGAAATATCCTATTTAATACGATGTCCTATTAAAAATAGAAATTTCATTATTTTTAAATTTTTTATCCTTATTTACAAAAACATCAAGTGCGCTTAGTTTTTGTTAGTTATCTCCTCGTTATTTTTCCCGACTCAAAAAGTGTTAAATGTTGAATTGTCTTCTATGAATTAAAAGAGAATAAAATTCTGTTAACTGCCGAATCCTCTTTTTTACGTGTTTTCGAACCGAGTGAAGGAAAGGTTCTCAAGTTTGTGACTAAACTGTTTGAACAGCTGACACTTACGTCGCTTAGTCTGGATACACTTGGGCTGCTGTGAACAGCTGAGAATAACACACCGGTTATGAACACAGCCGAACAAACCTGGAATGAGAAAAACATAGTTGTGAATAAGGAGAAAAACATGATAGATTTTCACTTATGCATGCAATATGTCTGATACATTAACTCAAGGCCATTTGATGGTATGATTTGTATTCCTTAAATTTATTTTCAGAAACAGAGCGACAGGTTATGAGCGTAGAGACTGCAGAGTCCTACCTGATACCTGCAATCTTGCATCTCCTAGTCTAGTGATGGTGAACCTTCGTAAGAAGTGGGTCAAATTTTGTTCATTATTTTTTTTAATACTAGCCCGTGGGTCACTAAGTTATTGGCGTCACTTGGAAAACGGGGTGTGTGTGTGTGGTAAAAAAGTTACCAATAATTTTGAAACACCAAAAATTTGTTAGCAAAAAAAACTTGACAATTTACTTTTTTTTTTGTTCTCACTTTTAAAATCCTCTAAAAATTTACATTTCCTTTTTTGTTTTATAACTTTTACTTTTGCAAATGAAGAGCAAAAAATAAAAATCGACTTTAAAAAATTGATATCAATGGGGTGATACCATGAATTACAGCAACATGTGACATCATGCCCAGTAATGAGCTGGCACGTCCCTGTTCTACGATGCAACGAATAGGCGCCGTGACTGTTGTTAGTCTTACGCACATGCAGTGATCCGATAGAAAATCAGTTATCCAACGCCCACTTGGAAATTTTTTTAATATAAATTCGACATTAGATATTTAACTTCAATTTTTTTAATATTTTCGATTGTCTGTTCTTTCTTTTATGATATAAAAAAATAAGTTTATAAAAATAAACGCGTGGGTCATTTAAAAAGCCTTCGCGGGTCAGTGCTTGACCCGCGAGTCATAGGTTCGCCACCACTGCCCTAGTCATAATTAAGCAGTGACGTGGCACAAGGGGCGTGGTACTATTTTTCACCACCATCATATTGACTTTAAAAAGCGTCATAAGCGCACTAATGTTTTACCTTCATGCCTCCGCCCCCCATAAGATTGGAGCCCTGGGCATCTATACCATACGTCCCGTATATACGGGACTGTTACCATATTTCACTAGTCCCGTATTACTATTTGTCCCGTTTTCTCCCTAAGTTATGCGTGAGAAACCGGGATAGCGGAAAGAGACAGGTTGTCCGTGGTGACAACTGAAGCAATTTTGTATTGTCATTATAATTTTAAAATGACTTGCGCCCCATTTTATAGTTATGTTAAAGAAGAAAATGATATAATTAAGAAAGTAAAATTAACTTTAAAATATGACTGGGCTAAAAGGGATTGGCCTCGCATCATTTTTATGATTCTACGCGTTCATTTTATAAGATTGCTTAAACTTTATTGATTTTTTATCACAGTAAATTAAACCATCACCTACCCACATTTTTCAACTTTTATTTATTTAGCACTTAAATGTCCCGTATCAATGCTTGGCAATTATGGCAACTCTATCTATATCCACCCCCCCTTGCCGTCCGTTTGCCAAGCCACTGTAGTTAAGCTGAATTTAGACCACAATTTATAAAATTATATGATCAAACAATGAAAATAAAAAATGTTTTTCTAAAGCACGCTTTCATTAGAATACTGAGAAGTAGAAAATAAATCTTTCAATCAAAAATCTGAAGGTCAAATCCAAAATGGCAAAAAAATGAGACATTGATAGAAACACTCTAAGTAAAATGAAATTTTAATCACATTCATTGTATGTTTTAATTTTTAATGGATATTTAAATTTTTTCTCAAGTTAATTGTGGTTAAATTTTCGAATCATATTGTTTATAGCATCTCATGCTTTGTGGTTTTTAATTTGACCTCAATATTTTTGATAAATCTTGAGTACATTTCAAAATTCATTATCATAATTTTTATGGAATCTTGCAATCAGTTTTCCTCAAATTCACCACCAAATGGCACCTCAAATATAGAATAAAAGTTAATAATGCAGATCAATTCATAATTAAGTTCTGAAAATATCATAATATTGCACTTACATCGGAAACACACAGCTGTACAAAATTTCAGAACTCTAGCACATCAGGAAGTGCGTGAAAATTCGCACTTTGCTTTTCCATTTTCACAAACAAGAAAATTACAAACATAAAAGAAATCAAGTTAGATAAAAACGTTAAAAAGGGTCAAAATATTATTTATGATCAGTGAAATTTCAGTAGAAATCTGAGAGAGACCACATTACGGATGGGCAATAAAATCGTGTTGCTTCACGACTTAGGATTATACAAAAAGAGAAAACTGAACAATTTTCGTTTCGTTATGCAGATTATCTGTCAATGGTGTTTAAAACTAAATTCTATTCATATTATGGCGATTATTTTAAAATGGAATAGGATAATATTCAGAATTGTTTAACTGGGCGGAATGATACAACTTGTATCTTTTTCTGCTTGAATTCTCATTGACAATAGTCAACTGAGATGAAGAACAACTCCTCTTTCTGATAGGTCTGGTGAGTATTTAAAGTCGCCCAAGAAATACAGAAGAAAAGAAGGGACCTGGCTGTCTTTAAGGCTGAAGAACAATTATTTAAAGAAGAATGACGTGAAGAAGAAAGATTCGTGTCACGGAGCCGAACACGTTTTGGGGTGTAATTAAAGGTGGGGTTTTGGGAAAATTTGTGCTAATTTACGAGTTCTCGAAAATGATCGCAAGGTGCGCAGACTTTCATGTTTTTATTGAAAGAAAATAATTTGGAAACAATGCGAATTTGTTTAATATTAAAATCGTCCGATATGAAAATGTGTGAAAAGAAATATTTTTCCAACCGCAATTTTATAATTGCCATTAAAGCTCTTGGTTCACGAGAAGCAGATCGGGAATTATAAATTAAACTTTAATATAGATCCCTCCAGAAATAATGTCTAAATTTTTTTTTCAAAAATAAATGAAATTGTGAATTTTCTAATTTTTTAGCCGTTTGTTATTTTTATTGATATAATCAAACATATTGATTGAGAGCTTTTGTTATAATCGCAAAGTTGAATTGAGTTAAATTGGTTCTCGATGCTAATTTCGCATTAATAAATTGAGTTTCATGTTAAGGTGTTTTTTCTTCTTTGAGGTTGTTCCTTAGTCTTTCAGGGTTAAGTGAAACTTGAACCAAAGGTAAGGACGAATGAAAATAAAAACAACTACTCCTACGTAAAATATGAATGCCAGATCAATTTAAACTTGTAAGTTATGAATTATGTAGCACAGATTGTGAAATTTAGAGATAAATCTCTTCAAAACATTGCTAAATTATTTGGCCCATGAAAAAATTCAGTTGCAGGCAATAATTAAGAAACAATTGAAAAAGTTTAGCTTAATGGGATTAATTCATGTGCACATGATAAGTATTAAGTCACCATCGCCAATCCAAATCTTGAATATGCTGCGCAGAGTGTATCCGTTGCTCAAATAGTAAGAACAGTTTTTTTGCTGTTGATAATATTTATTTATTTTTTTAAATTTTCTTTGATAATAGGATTCTGATTCTCATATTATAACCTCAATTAAGTTTTGATCTGTTTTTTAATCTCTTTAACTAAATTATTTTGTTCTAAATTGTCGGTTTAATATCATTTTTTCTTTATCTAAGAATGATTCGTGTATGTTAACATTATTAAAGTGAATCTAATTACACTGTCTCTTTTTTATATTAATATATTTATATTAGCTCATTATATATTGAGCTAAATTTAAATTATTTGATAGATTACCTTTCATTTTTCTGTAATTTAGTTAGTGAATATGTTCACCAATGTGTTAAAAAACATTTATGTATAAAAGAATATAGAGCACAGTGTGAAGTGTCCCATCGAATTTTCATAATTTATGCTTAGTATTACTCCGAACTGTAAAGTAGAAACGTGAAAAACGTTTGTTAGGGCAATCGTCTTCCCCTTTTGTATTATACCAGCCAAAAGCTGAACAATAAACAATATTTTGTACTCAAAAAATTTGCTTGAAGTATAAACATGGAGTCATAGTGCAACGTAAGATATTAGATGATAGCTCCAGACACACTGTGTACCCTTAGTAGCATATTTAGATGAAATGAGTAGTGAGTAGTGATAATGAGTAGTGACCTTTATCATGTGACTGTGATGTAACATGAGTTGATTGTAGTAGTATTGTATGATCTGAGTGAAATAGCTGCCTGCTTTAATATTAGAGATGAATCAACATCTTTTTATAATTACAGATTTAAAACAGCTTTAGAATTCATGGTTTCCTACTTGTGTTACAATATTTAAGTTAAATCTATTATAAAATTTGCAGAAAAAGCAAAAAAAAAAAGACCCCATTTCATCTAGAATGAAATAAAAAATAAGAACAAGTATTAGATCTGATTGGCTAAGTTAACCCAAACATTTTTTGAACTTTAAAACTACTCTTTTGGTGAAGTATCCGAGTGCTTTCGGATTTACACATGTTTTCGAATTTTCTAGGAAGGCTGGACGAACTGCCCTTGAACTTCAATTATGTAATGAATAGCCTCGAACTTACATTTTACCTGAAGATTCGGTCAAAGAGGACATTTATGAGATCAACCGTAAATTGATGAAGAAGAAAATGATTTTGGCTCACCCTATTTCACAGAAAGCTCATAATGATTTGCAACTGTCATAAATGCTTTTGTTGGTGTGCGCAATACTTACATGCATTTTTTTTGGGGGGGGGGATAGCATTTATATTCGGGAAGATATAAAGGTTTTCTTAACAAATTTCAACTTTTCCTCATGTTTTTTTTTTATAACATGAAGAGTTTTAAACCAAATTCTACGAAACTTACAGAAAACTTGGCATGTTAACGAAGCATTTTATGAAAATTTGAAGAAAATGCTTTTGAATATTAAAGGGAAATATGAATATTTTTAGTAAATAATTTATTACTGCGCATATATGAAACACAATATAATTTTTCTTTTATAATATGGAAGCCAGATAATAGGCAACTTATATAAAAACTCCAGTTGAATACCATTAAGATGTGGAAAGATATCGGAATTGAAACGAGCAAACATGAATTTGCAAATAAATTGGTTGATTTTATAAATGTTGAATGTGATGAATACCCATGCATACTTATAAATAAAATACATTATTAAGCTGCAATTTGACTATTACTATCCGAAGATTAAAGTTTAAAAAATATCAGTTTGCGGAAAAAAAAAAAACATCATCATTTAGCTTCTTTTGAAGAGCAACGGAAATTCTGCTCGTTGCAATACCGAGCAGAGCAATATCTTTCCACATCTTAATGTTATTCAAATGGAGTTTATATATAGCTTTCCTTATATATATGGCTTCTAAATTATAAGAGAAATATCATGCTATGTTTCGCTCACGCGCAGTAAAAAAGTATTTACAACAAATACTCATATTTCCCTTTAATATTCAAAGTATTTTCTTCAAATTTTCATAAAATACTTCGTTAACATAGTGTCAAGTATTCTGTAAGTTTCGTACAATTTGATTAAAAATGGAAATGCAAATAAACAGAAAAGATAAATGCCACAGAAGTGTTTGGTCACTAAAACATTTTCGGATAAATTCAAGGACGAGATTTTTGCTTATCCATCTTTTTTATTTATTTTTTTAACTCTTGCATTGTCAAAACATTTCAAATATCATTTTGCTTTTACATATGCTTGTTTTCTTCGCGAAAATATTTTATTTACCATCTAAAAATGACTCATAAGCATAAGAAAACAACGAACGACTATAAATTAATAATTCTCACATGAAAGTGATAATCGAATTGAAACGTTGTTGAAATAGTAAAATTCGACTAGTTACAGTATGATAAAGTGCTTTGAGTAGGAACAACGAATAGAAAACAAGACCAGAAGAGGTCGCCGACAAATTTAAATCCATGTGATAGGATCGAAATGTTTTGAAGAATCCACGTTTTACTGCTGTAGAAATTTCTACGAAATTCGTCAATGGCGTAATTAGGGTGGGGCAGGTAGGGCACGTGCCCTGGGCGCAGTTGCCAGGGTGCGCAAAAATAAGGAATCAATTGGTTGTATTTAAAAGAAAATTTGGCTTTTTGTAGCTCTTAATCCCAAGATTCTTAAAAATTGAAATGGCTTCAACAAAGTGTGGGAAAATCTTAAGGATACAGTCATTTTTTGAACCCGAAAACTTCAAGCTGCGACAAAATAACAAATAATATTATGTTTCAGAAATTTTCTGACCGAAACCCTCAACACGAAATTTGCCCTGCACGCTCGTTTAGAACTCCCACCCCACCGAGACACAAATTTGTGTCTCGGTGGGGTGGGAGTTAAGGGAACATAGTTGGGAATCAGTTATCACTGCAAGGTTTCTGATGGTTTCTCACGGTATGCCTGATTCATATTGATTAGATATCAGTTTCTTCAGAAGTTGGCGATTAATGGTTAGCAAAAGTGTCATTCCTATTTTCAGCAAAGAATGAAGAACGGAAAATATACCTCCATTTTTTGCGTATTGTAAGTGCACTCCAGTAACTTTAAAAGACGTAAGTTCGCTACCTTTACATTGTTTTTGGTGTTGAATATTTGCATAATTTGTATAATGATAATGCGATAGTGTTTATTTTAAATTTTATTTTGCAAAACATAGATGCAGTTGTTCTGCCAAACGGAAGCAAACGAACCAAAAAAATAAATAAATAAAGAGAGAGAGAAAAGACCATACAAAGTTTTGCAATTCGTGGTAAAAATTATCAGTCCGTATTGACGTTGAAATCAAGATAAATGAAAGTGATTTCTTTAATAATTAACGAGAACAAATACATAAAGGAGAGAAATTCAATTCCTGCCGTAATGTGAAGAGTTTTCTTTCCTCGCTGAGTTACGCTATTGTCACCAATTAATTTTACTGTTAACAAACACATTAAAATTTGCTTTGACTAACAAATTATCAAACTAGCAATACTCAACCTAAAATAATTATTTAAATATGTAAATATAGCAGTCATTTTTTTTTTTGTAATCCTCATGTTTAGCACGTGTACAAACATTTTAGTACTAAAGTATTGTAATTATAAACACTTTTGCTTCAATGAAAGACAGAAAGGTTAATTTATAACATTTCGGATAACCTAAAGCCTTTAAAATTCTTCTGAGATAATGTATCATTTTTTATGCGCATAAATGATGCCTAATAAAACAATAAAGAAGTGCAATTTTACATGTCATAGACAAATTAATAACGTTATAATTTTAATTCATGCTTGAATCAGATTTTTTTTCACCTGTAATAGCTTATCCCCTAATTTCATGTAATGAATTTTGACTTTGTCATACGGTGCTAGATAAGACGCGGTGGCCTAGTGGTAAAGTCTCGGCTTTGGGGCCGGAGGGTTCCAAGTTCGCAACCCGATTCCACTGAGGATCCGCCGTGTATGGGGCCTGTTGCACGCTAAATCATACGCAGTGGCCAAACGTCCTCCCGCTGGTGTGGCGCGGAAGCTTGGAGAGGGGATGCCAGCTCAGGCGTCGTCCTCGTCATCTGACCGTAGTTCAAAATTACGAGGTCCGTCCCAAAATAGCCCTCGTGTTGCTTCAAAACGGGACGTTAATATAACTAAACTAAACTTTATTACTTGTAAATTTTGATTAATATATTTAAAGATATGTATGAAATTATGTGATGATTTATATTCTGAATATTATTAAATATATTTTACGCTAAGGCTTTTGTATAATTTCATCTGTGTTAGCAAAAGATTTCAAAAAAGTAATGAATATAATTTTTTCATTTTTATTCGTATGAATGCGGGATTTTTTTTTTTTTCAATTGATTAAGAGATTTGTACACATTTTATATTATTTTTCAAATACGAGATGAATGGAATGCAGCTTTTATTTATAATTTTCTAATATATATATATATATATATATATATATATATCAAAAGTCTCTTACAAAAAACTTTGATTTTCTAATTTCATCCATATTTAAGGAATTAATGTAAGAATGCACCAAATTTTCTGTGAAAATTTAGCGAATTTTTTTGTTTAAATTCGTAATGTGTAAATCCTATCAACTCAAAAATGTTTTATATGTTATTTTTTAAGTTTATTTGCACTTTTAATCTTTCAACTCCCCGGCTTAAAGTTTCCGAAAAGAAAATGAGGATCACATTTCAAAAGAAAAAAAAGGCGGGGGGTGGGGGCGCAGTTTCGGTATTTGCCCTGGGTGCCATTTTAAGTAGGTAAGCCACTGGCATTCATTGAAAAATATTTCTCCTCTGTTTCATCAGAAACTGTACGGCGAGTGTTGAAATCAGCCAGTCCATGTAGGCGTTCCGCCAAAGGAAAATTTTGGCGAGTGCAATATACAGAAAAACTAAGTCTTTCCGTCATGAAATCAAGGATAAATAAGCATATATATTATTGGAATCATGTCCTGTTTCCATAACAGAGAAAATTTAACATTTTTGGGTCAGGCAGGCTTATAGAGGAGAAGGAATAAAAGGAAAAAATGTTTAGAGAAGAAAAAATGAGAAACTGACAGTAGTGGCAAATGAAAACTTACCACTCTAGATTTTGTCATATTTTATACACGAGGCTGACTTAATAGCCAAAGAGATGACGCAACTCTGCATTCCTATTGCAAACCAATGAAAATTATCTTCTTTCCAACAGTATTACTTATCCAAGTAAAATTTATAATACCATGTTCATAAAAAATGTGAGTGGTGTGTTGGTCACAAATGTAATTCTAAGAACTTAATAGAAACAGTGAAATATGACGGTAGAGACGATCTTGTCTAAGGGTGCATCACGAGAGGTAATTCTGTATTTATTGATGACATAATGAGACATTATCTTTACTTAAAATTATAAAAATCAATTTAAAATTGTTCGCCTAAAATCTGGGTGTTGGAAGCAACTATTTTTTAAAAAAATCTTTATAGCTATCTTAAACGATTCTCAGCATTCGCCTCTGATGTCTCTATGACTGTCTGGAAGCTATAAAAACCCCATCATAGTCACTCGATTTAAACCCGATTGAGCAACTTTACAGAGAAATCAAAATTCGAGTGCAAAAGCACGACATAGAAACAAAATGTGAATTAAAGTCAGCTGAAATTTTTTAAAAATATATGCTGATTAATTCTAGGACCAGACGTTTAAAATTCGTTATAAATGCTGTAGGGTGTCCGGCAAAGCACTAGACCGGATTGAGCAAATTTGCAGAGAAATGAAGCTTCGAGTGTAAAAGCACGACATGAAAATGAAATGTGAACTAAAGGAAGCTGAAATATAAAAAAAATACTGTTATAACTAATAATAATAGGCCGGACGTTTGAAATTTGTTGTGAATGCTCTAGGATATCCTACTAAGCACTAAACTACCAAAATATTACAATATCTGACTTTTTAGTGTTTTTTTGTTAGTGTCTGAATACTTTTGTGAGGTTAATTTTTGGATAGTTTTTCATTGTTGATTTCTAAGAAAGTTTTTCTATTCAGTAAAATTTGTTTCTAGAGTTTTGTTAAAAGGAGAATGTAGATACTACAAAAAAAACCCTCCACATCGCATGTGGAGTTAGTTGATAGAACACTGTTTTAACAAAATTCGAAACTGCCTGAATATTTTTGGGAGCCACTGTAATTCATGCTACCAATTATATTGTCAACCAAGCACAAAACGAAAACTTCTACTGATAATTTTAGTTTTAGAGTGTAAATGAAATGTTATTCTCCAATTAATGATTCATTTTAATCATTAGCAATGTTCTATGATTTTTAAAATCCTCAATTCTATTTACAAAAGCATCAAATTAGAAAAGCTACTTTAACAATGAGTTAAATGAAAAAATTATAAATTTTTACGAAATTTTTTTAAAAAAATAGTTTATTTTTTGTCAATACAATGCTGCCAATTTACATTGAAAAAAAATTCGTATTAAAAACTGAATCATCAAGGAAAATATGAAAAAAATGCTAAGTTAATTTATTTCAATTATTTATAAAGTATTTATTATTCTTAATTAAAATAAATTAAAAGGATAATATATTAATGCTGTGTTTTTAAATAGCTTAAAGATGATGTTACAGTTTTAGCACTTCAGAAATGTAATTAAAAGAGACTTACTTGCCAAAGCTTCATGATTCTCCCCAAGTTGCTTTACAGAGCAACAGACTTAGAATGCTTTCTCATTTGTAAATCTTGACTCTAAATGCAATTTGCCCAAACACACACGCATGACCTTCCTGATCTAGATCAGTAAATTGTAAAAGTGTACACGAAAAAAACTGTAATGGCATTCATTTCATTTCAGGTTTCACTTGGGAGTGGTCAACATGAAACGAAGGCCGATATGGGTTCCGTTGCAGAAGTTCAAGTTTCTGATGGAATAGTGGTCCTTACACGGAATCAAGCCGGCACTTTAAAAATGAGAAAATAAATGCCAAGAATGATAAATTAAACTAAAAAAGAAAATATCGTTTGGCATTAAATAATAGAGTTGAATTTTCAATGTCAGGATTATATGACGAACTAAAGCTGATCAAGAATTATCGAATCGAATTAAATCGAATCTTAAGTCTGTAATTGAGTGAAATCAATATGAAAACAGAATATATGCTATTATAGCTGTTTTATCCAGGAAAGAATAGAGAAGAAGCGCTAATGAGTATTAATTAATTTCAACGAACATATTGCACATTTACGAAAATTGTGAACGAAGGAAATTCTATATTTAGTTTTAACACTGAAAATGCTCTAGTTTAAATCATCCTTAAAAAGATATAAAAAATTCATAAATTCCATTTGAAGAAGGCCGAATATATTCCATGTTTGGTATCAAAATATGAAAGTATTCATTACAGAGATTTCGTATGCAATACGATTCATGTATCTTTGTATAGAAATCTGTTGTACTTACATACGATAATGTAATTATTTACAGAAAAAAAGTACCGAAAGAGCAAATTTTAGCAAATTTTATGCTCCTTCTTGAGCAGCGGAAACCGTCACTGAAAGAGGTAATTTTAGAGACTTTTAGTACATTTGAATTGATGCTAATTGAGAGAATCCAGTTCAATAATGCATAGACACCATTATTTTTAACTTCATGTTACAGATATATGGAAAATTCAAGGGTCGAACACTGGAGATTTCTAATTTTTAAAAGTGTAAGCGTTTTCATTGTAAAAACTTCAGTATCTTATTCCAGATCTTCATTTAATGACACTAGTATGGTGCAAATGCAAATTTTACTTTGAAATTTTTTGACTATAGTTGATATTCTGTTCAACTATAATTGTAAATCATTATTGTGAAGAATGAATTTGGTTTCAGAAATCACTGTGAAAAACAAATCAGCTTGAGTATGAAGCGATTTGTTTAAACCCAAACCAGCGGTTAAGAAAAATCGAAATTGATATAACTTTGCAAGTAACAAAGAGAAACAGAGAGAGCGAAGATTATTCAACAAAAGATTGTGACTAGAATGCTTTATTTGCAAGGAATAATTAAAGCTTAAAATATATTAAGCAAAGCAAACAAAATTTCATCAGACAATGTTCCATTTAACCTCCATAAATGATTCAGTCTATATCACACATCGTAAGTTAATTAGTTCATCTTTTTATTCATTACTTTTATTTCCTCTGTTGCTTCGCCCACGAATTTTTCATTTTTTTTGTTCATTTTCCCACTTAATATTACGTATCCTAAGATGCATATCAAGCAATCGCTAACATGAAACAAAACTATAAACGGTTAATTACTTTTATTCATTTCCTTTAATATTTTAATTATAGTATTCTACACATATTGTTAGAGGTTCATTTTCAAACAAAAGTTAATAAAGGTTAGATGCTCACACTTTTCTCGAAGTATATATAATTTGGCTTTCAAAATATTACACCCAGTTTTAGAATAACTTTGAAGTGAAAAAGTGACCTAATTTCGGTTCACAAAATTAACTTTCGTCAACAATTATACTATTAATTTCATTTATAAAATTAATTGAAATTCAGATTTAGGTTGCGAAGGAAAAACAGGTCTTGCTTTTCGTACGAGTTTGTGGGGTAAAGGTAGAATTCTTTGCTAATTGAGAAATGATTTTAATATTAGATTTGTCTGCAAAAATAATTAATTATAACGTTAGAAGCAATTAATTAATTAATTATTATTTATTTTTCAGACGATAATAATTTTTTGAAGAAAAGGTTGTTCTTACTATGAATTTGATTTTCAAATCATGCGTCTCTCATAAATTAGCAGAATTTTAGTACTATTTGATTCTCTTGAGAACTCGTTCTAATGAAAATGATATAGGGGAAACTAGGGATACTTGACCCTACCGGATTTTCTCAGATTGTGAGATAATTGGTAATTTGAGTGCGCCATTTTTACTTGACCTTTGGTCATATGGTCTATTAGAGGGGATTTTCATTCCAAACTGAAAAGCCATCGTAATGGTGTGCAGGTAAATGTGTTTTGGGGGTCTAAAAGTAAATTTTCACTTTTTCATTCCTCAGTAGTTTACTATTGAAGATATGACGAATTGAGATATTTCTGAGTTTTAAGCATAATTCTAGCTATAATTTGATATGCGATGTTAGGCAGTATCTTAATTCTAAGTGGTTTAATTTTTAAATTATTTAGAAAAAGTTAAGTTAGGGATACTCGACCCTACCGAAAAAACTACTACAGCTTCAATGTTATAGCCGAACGAAGCACATTGTGTAGTCAGGATCAATTTTCTGGTGCATTTTGAAGCCAATATGCATAATACCAAATATAGGGAATAATTTTTTTTTAAATGGTTTGTAAGTAATTATTTAATGACTAAAATTTCTTCGCAATGTGATAATTTCAAAGAATGTAAATAATTATTTTAATAAGAATTTTAAAAGGAATTGAAATTTATTTATTCTATTTTTTCCTCGTTTGTGAAAGAACGAGTTTTATTTATTTATTAACACAATAAAAATCTTCAGCTGGAACTTTTTGTCATCGTTTGGTTTTATTTAACATTTCGCAATTTCTATTGAGATCGTCTTTCTTTGTTGATTTGAATTTTCTCCTAAAATATATTTTCATTCTTTTGCTTTTATTTTTGTTTGAATATTATAAGAACCGAGTAAGTCTATTAAGCTTCTCAATTTCTTGTGTTTTACAACATTTTTAAAGCTTTTTTTTAATATTTTGATGCTATTCTGTTTTTTTCCCCTAATTTTTCGAAACCGACAATTCTTCAGCGCATTAATGACGTTGCTAGATTCCTAGTTCCATTGCTGTAATTTTTATCATTTAATTAAATCAATATTTTAATTGTTTCTTAAATGTTGAACTGATTTAATTTAATATCTAGATTTAATTTAATGTCTAGAATAATTTAATTTATTAACTAGATTTTATTAATGACAACTGCGTTTCATAGTTGTCATATTATTTAGCTTTTTTATATTAGTTTCATTAATATTTTTTGATAATAAAGACATTTTCAATCCAGTAGTTTTAACTTATTCGTGTACATACAAATTATCAAAAGAATTTAAGTACTCTTTACCTGTAGGGTGAAGTGTCCCTACCCTTAGGGTCAAATATCCCTAAGGTTAGGGATACTTGACCCTACTCGATTTCATGAAATATATTTATTTTATGATTAAATGAGATATCAATTTAGCATAAGTATATATCTCATTATGTAGAACTAATCCTTTTTTTATGCTAACAATACAAATATTCGAGAAATATAAGAAAACAAAAAGAAAGGTCAAGCATCCCTAGTTTCCCCTAATATTGGCAATAGAATAAATTTACGGGATCTAACAGTCACATGATAAAGGTAGCTGCGCATGTCATCTAAAATTTAGCTGCATCTTGGCTTACGTTGCTTTGTGCCATCCCGAATTCTAGAACTAAAACGGAGCGCCATGTTTTATGTGTGTCGTGAATATAAGTTTATACCATTACTATTGTTAATAATTAGTACTTTATTTTACCTTATTCTTTTCATGCATAAACAGCATCATTAATGAATTTCTCTCGAAAATAAAGTTTAGTATTTATTCAAACGGAATCTATTGAGAGAAAAAAGAAGATATTACAATACATTCCATGCAATGCTGTGGAAAAAGAAAGGATTCGCTGTAATACTTATATCAGGTATTCTTTGGATTTCTTCTTTCTTTTTTCCATTCTTACAAATTTATATTCCTGAGCTATTAGGGCTTGCTATTTTTCGATATTTTGGGTAGAAAAATCCGTCGATTTTGAAAACCAGATTAACCTGCAAAAAACTAGCCTTTTCGAATTTTATTCTCGGTGCTCGCTTTTATCTTATCTGAAACAGAAATGATAGTGAAACTAACAGTTAAAAAGCAATAACTGAAAACACTAGAAAAATATTAAAACAGAGGAATGATATAAAAAAAATTCAAGTTTTGTTTCTATAAAGTGGCATTACGCTTGCAGTTTAACAAAACCTTGACTAATAAAATTTCAGTGATAAGTATTGTTGTTTGAAAATTAATAAAAGAAAGTGCTAACTTATTGTTAAAGAAATGTTTTTAGTTTGGGATTTTTTTTATTTAAAATGAAAATACTTCTAAACTAGGGAGACTCCATCGCTTGGCAAAAGTCTCTTTGTGGTATTTGGATAGGACTTTGGCATTTCGTCAGCTTATAATTTTAAACGTAATAAAATTTAAAAATTCGAACATTAACAATCTAGCTACAACTCTACATTAAACTAGCTCTTTTATATTATTTTTAGGTGAATGGAGAAGAGCGTTAAAAATGATCGAGGTTAGTTAATAACCCGTGTCCAATAAACGCGTCAAATTTGAAATCATCAGTCGTTTCTTTTTCTTCGATTGTTTTAATATTTTTTACTCTTATTCTAATGCACGATATTCTGGAAACAATTCATAAAAAATGCACACGTACCAAGGGATTCCTTTTCGGGGGGGGGGGCGGGGGGGGCAATTGCATTGCTCTTACAACTATTCAATCAAATGAAAGAAATGGGCATACGACTAATGTGTTATTTTTAGTTTAAAATATAAACTTTCGTGACATGTTTTTTCAGTCGGAATAGAGTCTGAAATCCCGATTAATCTTGGATGTCTGATCACTTTAGCTTTACACCATTCAAAATAAATCCTAATTTTAACATTTAACCAGTTTTGCTGACTTCTGAAAATTAAGCTGTCCAATAATTCTTCCACATCCAGTGACCGATTTATTACCTTATTTTTATTCATTAGATTTCAGGATATACCATTTGTAATTGAGTAGAATGGATAAAGAGACAAATGACCTTAACAGACAATCAATAATCGGACCATTTTTTTTCCTGTAAGGATTTCTCTTCAGTAAATGTTTGGAAGATTTCAGTTTCTGAACTTGAACAAACTGCAGTAATTAATTTATCGTAGGTCGAGAAGAATCGAGCTTTCAAAAACAGTCCTTCACCTAACTATCATCCTTTGGCAGTAGGCAATGGCTCTAAGAAGATGCGGAAGTTTTCACCTTATTTAATGAGCCTTTTAAAACAGAATTAATCAAATCATTTCACAGAAAGGTCGAAACAGTGCCTTCATTCTGGTCATGAAAGTGTTTTTGCACTTGAGGAAACAAACAGAGTTCATTTCACTCTGTGGTTTTGTTTGTGCATTCACTGTTGCCTACTTTGACCTTTCCTGGTGACATCAAGTAGATGGACATTAAGAAAAAAAAGTAAGGGCAAATTTCACATTACTTGCAGCAAACACGTAGTGAGAATACCTTTCAGCATTTTTGAATTGAATCTAAAAGGGAAAGGCACATTCACTGGTTTTAGTTTTTTTCTCATTAAAAAAAATATCTTGTATCTTTGTTTAATTTTAAAATATTGTTTTTTAGTTACATGATAATCTTACCACAATCTAATTCCCTAACTTGGTTAGAAAATTTTATTAGTGTACTAACTAGCAGTTCTTTGAACAGTAGACCTCGCCCCCTCCCCCCAAAAAATCTAAGATATGTTCTTTATCGCAGTTTTTAAAGGTTTATCGAATGTTATTATTCCCTTTGGAGACAATATTGTTTCAAAGGACACCAAACAACAGAATTTGTCGCTCGAGGAGGTACCTTCTCTGTCTCTTTATATATACTATCTTACAAATCTACATTTACAGTCTTAAACCAATCAATGTATAATATTGCACACCTACATTATACGCAAATTTTATTCCTTGTATTTACAAAACAAATACATCAACTTATTAATAAAGTTACATCAAAAGTGCTCCGGAACAAAGTAGTAGACAATTTCACGCTCGAGAGTGGAGGCAGTTTTCAAATTTTTGTAGCTTGAACCGTTTGGCTAGAATGGTTGTAAAACGTATAAGAAAAGAGAAAAACAAGATTAAATGGAACTAAACAGGAAAAGGCAACTCTCAACATGGAACTATGATCTTATATATCTTTTTCTCTCTTTTTTTTCCAATGCGGATTGTTTACAAAAATTTTTGCTTTAATCACTATTAACAAAATTCAGAATTCTAGCACATCAGGAATTGATCGAAAAATCGATTCCAAAATTCCATCTTTACAAACATGACAGAAGTCAAATTAAATAAAAATGTATAAAATTCGAGGTAAACTCCCTTTAGTGCCATTGTTCCTATGGCAAATTTAGTTTGTTATCTTTCTTCTATTCCTATATTGCCCCACAAGAGGCACAGACAAAGTTTTCGGCACAGATAAAAAAATTCAAAAAATTTGCTTTTTAAAAGATTTTGTAATTCTACTTAAAAACTCTTAATTTTGAACTGTCACTTCTCAAGGCCTTATTTTACATTAGATGCTTTGGATTTCTACCAAAAACAGCGTCCTACTTACTAGCGATATGGAAAATACACTGGCCTCTAAAAGTCAAAGTACAACCTGTTTTGTGTCTAATTTGCAAACAAATGAACATAAAAACATCAAAATTGAAATAATTGTGCATCAAATAGTTATTTATTGAATTTTACATAATTTTAGCACTAAGCATAATTTGTATTTAAATTATTACATCTTTTTTACAAAAGCCCACTGTTACAGCAAAATAATAAATGAAAGATATCTGTTAAAAATAAATAAATGAGTTTTAATAATGAATGTGTCCTCCTCTGGCTATAATGTATCGGCGGTATCGATTTTTTATATTTTCAAGTACGTTGTCGGAAACTGAAACGGGAAGAAAAGACGTTCAAGCATATTTAACGACTCGGAGGGGTACTAGAAGCAGTCCCCTGTCTTCTGAGGTAGTCCCAAAGAGGAGTCCAAGAGACTTTACTGGATTAAGGCCCTGAGATTGAGCTGGCCAGTTCATTCGCTCCAAACCTTGATCCTCAAGATATTCTTCAATAAGCCCAACTTGACGTGGTCGCACATTACCATCCATTAAGAAGAATTCCTCACCAACAGCACCAACATATGGTCTGATACATGGATCAAGGATCTCATCTCTATATCTCACATCAGGAGAGTTCTAACACTGAGCACATGGAGGTTAGTGCGACCGCCCAGAGAGATTCCAAACCATGATTCCCCGTCCTCTATAACTGTGCCTTTCAACAATGTTACATTGATGAAATCTGGTGCTTTGTTCTCTCCATATCAGCACATGATCTGAATCACTCTCCAGAGTTAATCTGGACTCACCTGTGAAGAGTGCAGAGGCTCATTTCCATCTGGTCCAGGTAACACGCTCTCTTACCCAACGTAAATGGGCACATCTCTGTCATTTATTAAGAGGGGCACACATAAGTGGTCTTTTTACATACAATCCTTGATTGTGAAGATGTCTTCGTACCGTGGCATCCGATATTATCGTCCCTGTTGCAGCGAAATGATTTGAAATAGGCTGAGGCACAGTAGTGGTCCTCCTTATTCGGACTGAATCTCTTAGAAAGCGATCTTCTGAATGGATTTTATCACACGGTCGACCTGGAGCAGAGCTTCTCGAAACTGCATTTTCGGATTGAAATAAATCGTAGAGTCTTTGGACCACATAGCAAGACACACAAAGCTTTCCAGCAGCATCAGATTGTGTAAATCCATTTTTTATTCATCCGATCTCCCGCCATCTTAACGAACTGGATAAACGACTTCATCAACAATATCTGAGACATTATCAACAATATCTTCCTAGATAAAATGGGAAACCAGCAAAAATTCATAGAAATTGTTCACAAATTACGAAAGCAAGATATTCTTAGTTTTCCCTGGCTTCTATAAAATACCAATTTCTTTAAAAAAATAAATGGCAGGTATAGGTATGGTAGGTTCATTTAACTTAATTAATGTTACCCAAAATCCTTCAAATAAATTATATTTGTTACCTTTATGTGCATTCATTTAACGGTGAGCTTCGAAAAACATGTACCTTAACACGTTCGCTGCCACGACTCACTCCTGAGATTCGGCCTTCTATCTAATCACGCCTTCTGTCTAATTAGATGGCCCCTTCTCTGAAATCTTTTAACTATAGTAGAGAAGGGGGTCATCTAATTAGATAATAGGTGTGAATCACAGGCGATTCACGGCGTTGAGTTAACTTTTGGAAGCCAGTATAATTTTGCCTGTGTGTTAAGCAACCAATTGATTTCGATAGTAATAATGCCACAAAAAAATCACCTTGTGTGTGTATGGTAAGAACAGTCCAACAAGCAGGATAACGGAGAATGACACTTTATTCTCGAATAATCCGGAAAACACGAAGCGCAGGTAACCGAAAAACAGCACTTGCACAGATGAGCAACGCAAACAGACAGCAATTCAGTAATAAGAACAGCAACAGCACTTTCAATACCGATCGGCGTCTAACAGCTTACTAGCTCGCACAGCTGATAAAATTCCAAAGACGTTCGCACTCCAAATACGATCCCAGTCAGTCAACACACACACTACATTGCTCTGTTATCCGAACACGGTAATTTTATAGTCTCCCCGACAAGGCGTGACGTCACATGGAATCATCTGAAGAAATCCGGATCTCGGCTTCAATAGAGATTTCAAAAAAATTCCAGTACTTTTGAGATCCCACATTTCGTCGCCAAAGTCGCCGAATTTGTCGCCAAGATCGAGGGTCGATGGCTCCATTCCCCCGGAATTTCCATACATACCCTTGTAGAACTCTCTTCCCAAACATAAGACTATCATTGCTGGGAAGTGACTTTCCATGTTCGTAACAATAAGAAAATCCTCTAAAAGTATCGAAATTGCCCTTTTCACTGACAGTCTATCACTGTTATACTTTGATGAAGTAACTTTTGTTTTTATCTGAGATAACATCTAAAATTATCATTAAAAAAAGATTTTTACAACATCTTAATCTTCTAGCGGGCGGGCGTATGCAGGGGATACTTATATTGTGCATCGTATTGCATACTTATATCGCTGTTTTATAAATTTCAGTTTATTATTTTTTATTCAAATAATCTTTATTTAGTACTAGCTGAGAACCCGGAGTTGCTCGGGATCCATATTTTTTCATACACCGGCTTCCTGTTTTGTTCAATACACTCAAATACAAAACATAAATAAATAAGGAAGCTATATATGAAATCGGATGCAGGAGATTTAAATTCGAGTGTGAAATTTTATCGACAATATTGACTTATTGCTAGCTTATGTACCCGGCGTTGATCGGGGTAGAAATATTTTCAAGTCTAAGTACTTATAACTCTTTAAACTTAATTAAACCGTTTTTCACTGTAGCATCTTTCGTTGATTTTCTTTTGCCCTCTCCTGTGTCTCTGATCCATCGGCCAGCAGCTAAACTAAACTCTTCTTTTTATCTGTACTTTGAACCACTTCACACGAGTCTGACAACCCTTGGAATTCCATCTTCCCATCCCCATCATTACTACGGAGACAACAGAAATACTTCTTATTTTGCTTTTTATGGCTCTCCATTCTCTTCTCTTTGGTGTTTGTGTGCCTGACCGGAAGCACCATTCCTTCTTTTTCTCCCTAGGCCCTCTCCCTTCTGTAGAAATCGGATTCGGTTAACCTTTAATGATTTTATATACTTGCAGTAGCGTACCGAGGGTAGGTGGCTCTCGGGTCATACTATGATTTTTTTTCTCCTCCCTATCCCCCTTCATTATAAGAGGCTTAACTTGCGTAAACGGCGCTCTGCACATGGTATTTTCCGACTTCTTATTGTACATGACTTTAAAAAGTGACGCAATCATATTAACGTTTTGTCAGCAAGGTCAGTGGCGCAGCGTGGGCAAGTGGCGCCCAAGGAATATGATTTTTTTAAATTCCAGTTGTCATTTGCTTAGCAAGCGCAAACAGCCCTCGGGGTTTGGTATTATTTTTTACGCCCACTTATCATAATTTACTTTAAAAACTGGCATAAATACAGTAATGTTTTGTCTCCATCTTTTACTGTAATGTTTACCTAAAACTGGCATCTGCGGTATCTATATTTCCCTTACTCGCCGGTCGCGACGCCGCTGATAATAATCTTTCAAAAATTTGTGAAATTTAAACGAAACTTCGGGTAGTAACTAAACTAAAGTCACTGGATCTTTTGAGTGCATATTAAAAGCTGAGAGATAAAAACGGAAGTTAAGTGCATGCTACGAAATATAACAACGGAAGTAAGAAATCTACATTGAAGTCAATGATCAACGAGAGCAATATTTTCTTAACTTCAACAGTGGTAAAAACGCGTGAATAAATGATGATGAAATGAACTTCGATGAAATAATAAATTTGATTTTATAACAATAGGAAACATTGTTACAAATTGCCTTTAAAATTAATTTTGAAGCGTTAGTTACAGTTATAGAAAAAATTGTACAACAATTAAATTGGTATCATTAAAAAGATAATTTTTTGCTCTTTAAGGTGACGTGAAAATAATTTTCGTACCATAAGTATTTCAGAAGTTATTGGTGAAAAACGTCTAAAAATAGCTTAATTTCGTTATTTAATTATATAAATAAAAATCTAATACGAATTTTAAAATAATTTTTACGGCTTTAGATCCCTCTTGTGCAAATCCATCACTGTGCCAATTTTTGTCGACGTAAGTCCAACGGTGTGGACGACGTGCACAAAGAACCAAAAAACGAACAAAGACACACATACTTTCCTCTTATATATATCTAGATGAAGCTAATAAATACAGAATACATAAATAACAGTTGCATTTATTTTTGTAAAACAACACTTTATAAATATTTAATACGATGCACGATATAAGTGTCTGCTGCATACGCGTGCTTGCTGGAAGGTTAAAATTAGAAAGAAAAAAAAGTATTTACTCGATGATGGGAGTTGTTTGGCATGCTTTTTTGTTCTGATTTTCATATTTATTTTTAAAAATTTAATTTATAATTATAACCACAACAATTTGCACTCAAATAAATGTATTTAATATTTTCACTACACCACGTGGCAATGGGTTAGTAAATTAACACAATAAGTAAAAATGTATATAATATTTTTCCTTGGAAGTGAATAAAATCTCGCGTGTTTGAAACATCTTTCTAAACATGGTCAGGACCGGTTTTACATATTTCTACGCTCTAGGCCAAAGCATATTCTGCACCCCCTCTAATAAAAAATAATATATAATTTTGAAGTTAATATACAACGGTTTATTTTTGAAACATATAAGCACTTAATACAATCTTTGAACCACGTTAAATTTTTAATTCAAAAGTAGACTACTTAGGAAATAATGCCTAGAAAAATACTCCATCGAATTTTCTGAAATAGCCAGAAATACCTACTGGGACTTCTTTGTTCTCTCTTTTGTCCATGAATAGGCTTGGGGGTCATTGAAGTGATATAACCTATCAAATATATTTTTATGAAAAGAAGTGCAAAAGCAAAAGACGATATGGTCCACAGAAGACAAAAAATGTATCGCTCAATATATTTAATGAAATGAATGTACATAAATATATAGACATTACAAAAATATTTTTTTTTAGATTCATGGAGGTCTAAAAAGCCATAATTCATAAAAATCTCGAGATCCAGCTTTTCGACGGTTACAATATTTTCTCTTTGTATATGAGGTTACAAACGTCCTTGCTGCGGTATTTCAAGAACTAGACAAAACTGTACCAATACATGATGCAAAGGAGTTTAAAATTTTTATTTTATTAATCTATATATAAAGCGGTGTGTTTGTTCCTTATACAAATCTACAGTTTTTGTCCAATCTTGATGAAATTTGGCACATGTGCTCTTCAAAACAAGAGAAAGATCACTGTCAACTTTTCAAAGCCCAAAAGTTAATTAAAAATTAAGTAAGATTTTGGCGTTTTTCCATTATATCTTCCGAAAATAGTATCTGACAAGAGCTGTTTTTACACCATTTTAAAGTTCAATAAATTAGCTTTTCATTGACACAAATTTCATTTCTGTGTAATTTTTTACTCTTTTAATAAATTTTTTAAAATTAATTTTATACACAAATGAAAGGGCATTAAATATATGACGAACAAGAATACAGACGAATAAATGTTGCTAGAACACATTAACAGAATTCTAGAAGAACGCTAAAAAAAAAATTTAAAAGTAGGCAATTCACAGACGGTTAACAATATATATCATGAACTACTATTGATTTGGTTCAGTTATTCCATTTTAGCGGGAATTATTTTGAAATATTTTTGCTTTTCCAAGAATGAAAATAGATCATTGTGTTTATAGTTTCCTGTCTCCTACAACTTTTGATACTAAAAAGACCGAGCAACGCCGGGTATCCTTTAGTAGCCAATGAAATTCAAAGTTGAGACGTCATATCAAGAACTCATTTGAAATCTACTATACAATTGTACGTGACCGACAGTATTACCAAATCTGATTTAATTGATTTTCTTTGAATTGTCGCGACGTTTGATAACGAATGTTGTGCTTATCTGTTTAGTGACATTTCGAGTTCGAGTTTCTCAATTCACAATCTTCATATTTTGTTTTATCGATGACTTATTTCGGAAAATTAGAACACATCACTCAGTTCTGAATGGTACTGGTCGACAAAAATAATGCTTTTTGTTATCTTCAAAAAGGCCCTTTCGTAACCTTAAGAATCTACTTGTAAAAAGTCATAAAACTGCTTCTGTGATTTAACCCTTTGCGGCGCAGTGTGTCAGCTGAAGGCACACCTAATTTCACTCGCTTCTCAACCGTTAAATTCAACTAAAAATAGAAAATAATAGGTTTAGGATAGGGCTAATAGTACTCCTTTTAGAATGTATATAGCAGACTCATGAAATTTCGTTTCGGAATAGGAATTATTAGACATAAAGTTTGGGAAAATTCCTTAACTCAGAGATAAGAATTTTTTTCAGTTCTGGACGTCTACAATTTTAGAAAATTCTCTGAAATTTTCCTCCAATATTCTTGAAATTTTAGCTTATGATTTTCTGTAAGATTCAACAATATTTTTTGAGTGTATCAAGGTGGCTGTATCTAATTGGGTTCTCATATGAGGAGGTGACCCCAAAGGGGGACGAGCCGCCCTCGGAATGAAGGTTTTTTTGTTTTGTTTTTTTGTAGATTCTACGTCTAGACAATAAACTAAACCCATTCATGATGTTTTCTCATCATATTTCAAAGAATTTAATGCTTTGCACCGCAAAGGGTTAAAATAGATAACATTTATTGCTCAATGTAATTGTTTCGGAATAATGAAGTAATCACATTTTAAATTCTAATCAGATTCTGCAGTAAAAATGTGTCACTTAAAAGTACATCATATACTGCATAATGATTACTGTTTAGAAAAGACAAAAAAAAATTACAATGGGATAATAGATAAGCACACTGGAGGCGACTCGGGTAGCAGCCGTCCTCCACTTTTTGTGGAAAAATTACATTTTATTTCATTTTAGCTGTCTAAAACTAGGAATTATATATAAAAAACAATAGTGTCCGGGAAAACTAGATAATTTTGTAACAAAATTTTCAAAATTTATTGCCTACTCCCTATACTCCGGCAGTGGCGGCGATTGAGTGAAAAAAGGGGAGGGGGCAAAGAATTTATGGACCTATAAAAGTACCCGTAATCAACAAAATTTAAAAACTAAGTTACAAAACTAGCTAGCTTTCCCGGGTCCAATAGTTCTTTTATAATTTCTAGTTTTCGGCAGCTAAAACGAAATAAAAATTTATTTTTTACGCATAAAGAGGGAGGGGTGACTGTCCCCCCCCCTGAGTCGTCACCACTGACTAAAAGTATCCATAAAATCATTATTTGTAACATTAGCGCAAGTCTACAATTAAACCGAAGTGCTTTTAAGAATTCTCAAATGATAGGTAATAATTTCCTTAAAAAAGCATGGTTTGTTTAAATTAAAACAAGGAAAGTGATAATTTACTTAAATCCAACTTTGGATTAAGTACATTATCACTTATTATCATTGGTATCATTGAATAAAATATAAGGAAAAATAAAGAACATTGAGTTAGATTGCTTGTTATTTTAAACAGGTATCCGAATCAATGCAATTATTTACGTTACATAAAGTAAGATAAGTCGAAAATAAGCTTCTCGAAGTCATAAGTTTAGTCTTCGAAATCAGAGAGATGCAAACTCTCCACGCTAAAGTGAATACTGAACTGACCAGAGTCTAGTAAAGAACTGATGGTACGATGAATAATTCTTGTTCCCATGAAAAAACACATTAGTATCAGCGTATTAGTGACGAGCTACCATGTATGGTTTCACCACGAGGGTCTCCCTCGCAGGTCATTAGCCAATGCAGTACAATATCATCTATCTTGTAATTTATGGCTCCTCTGGAACCTTCAAATAGATTTCAGAATGGAAGAAGACGCTCGCTATGGAGCTTATTTTGATGACAATGCGTTCAAAGTACGTGTAAATGTACACAATTCCATTTATGACTACTTAGACACCTTTAAAACGCCTAGATCATTTCAAAAGCGCAGATTTCAAATAGATGTCGCGGTGACGTTTTAAATTTTCATGAATGTCAGAGGGTTAATTGAAAAGCAAGCACCACTAATCACTTATTTAATGCCTGTCAGCCACGAGAACAGTTGCCGCCAAATTGTCTAGTTTACGGCGATCGCTATAGAAACAAGTTATCATAAGAAGAATCCATTTCTAATAGGTAGAGATTCATTCAATGTGTTCCGCCGCAAACTGGCGCCAAGAATTAAAAAATTCCGACTTCCGTTGGATTTCTCTTATTCGAAATGGATCTTCCCTAACATAACCTGTTGTTATAGCGACCGCCGTAAACTAAACAATTTGGCGGCGACTGTTCTCATGGCGGACAGACAGTAACTTTACCGGTGTGTTTTGCCGGTTTAACTTTCACACTTCATTCGGTGCTGTTATCTCCATCAGTGAAATCCGTTATTTTCTAGTAATGAACACTCCTCTGAATATTGCTTCCGAGCTTTCGTGTGATATTTTTCTTCTGGTAAATCATAATAACCGTGGTTTTCCTCAAAATATTCCTGAAAGTAGCGAAATAAT
>BGPR01000638.1:278337-307114 GCA_013235015.1 Araneus ventricosus
TGTAAAAGCATTCTGAACAAATTTAAAATGTATTTATAATAATTGGAGGCAGGATAAACAGAAAACTTGGTCCGTTCTCGCTACAAGCGCTTGATTAGCGATTTAGGAAACACTTTGAAGCGCAGTTGTGAGCTTAATTTTCATTGAATATAATAAGTGTTGGTGCTCATGTTATTCAGAATTTCAAGCGCTACAACTTTTGCATTAAAGTATTTTTGATAGCATGAGTTGTTTTTGAGATATAGCTCGATTATTGAAAAAAGTCCTATTTTCTGATTACAAATCTGCACGCAGCAGCTAACGCTCACCTACCAGGAGGGGGAAAACTTAGTATGTTCATTCGAGACCTAAATTGAAGGGATTAAAACAATTTCCATCTTTCCCCTAATTAATTCCGAACTCGGCCTTTTTTAACGACCAAACCAGTGGGCTATTATTATAATAACATACACTGAAATTTTGTCTCCACAGCCCGCCATGTGCTTTTTATGGATTCTGTGCAGAATAATATTATTATTTCAAGGTTTTCAATAATTTTGTTGGATTTATTAGTTTGTATCCAGTAGTAGGAGATTCGGCTATTTTTGTAAAATGATCCTAATAGTTTGTTGAAAATAATTGCAAGTAATAAAGAGGAGGTTGAATCGATGCAAAACATGCTATTTTCCAGAATTCTTCAAAAATGTTTTGCAATGTTGATTGTTTTATACTATAATCTATTTCATTGTTGAGTTTTTAGAAGTTTTTTCCTTCAAAAGATAAAACAAAAATAACTGGGAAAAGAACCTACATTTGTCAGCTTCTTTAAATCGGATAACAAATAATTTCATTGGAAGTTTTCGAAGAAAGATCCCCGAATAATAAAAATAACTAGGATAGACTGGCAAAAAGCTTAAGTTAAGCTTACAATCATGTCTTTTTTCTCGCACTCGAAATAAAAAATATTTAAGTCTAGTATATAATATTTATGGCCAATTAAATTCATATTTGCTTATCGAAGCAAGCCATATTTCTTTTCGCAATAGGAAGGAATTGAGATTATAATAGTCTCTTCGATTGTGAAAGCTTTAGTAATGGTACTAAGTCATCAAATGCAATTAAACAAGTTCAATGGAAAAAACACTGGTTATAATGATTAAAATGTTACAGCATGCTTGACCTTCATAGTTTATATTTAAAAGTATCATTACTATTAGCGTATCATAAGAACCGTAACTTGTTAGGTCTCAGCATACAAATCATAAAAGAAAAGAAATCAGAATACTTCAACCGTAAGTAATATACCACTTAATTTAGTTATACTAATGCCCAGTTCTGAAGCAACTCGCGGGATTTCAAGGGGACGGACCTCATAATTTCGAACCGTGGTTAAATGACGTGGCACTTGAGTTGATACCTCCCTCTCCAAACTTCCACAAAACATCAACAGGAGGACGTTTGATACACGTCAGATAGGTGATAAAGTACAATCCCGGTTAACCGAACTAAAGAGGGGGGAGAGTAGCGTAGCGACCCCGGTGGTAAAGATGCCCCGGTCGCCAGTTTTGGGGGCGCCATGGAATCAAAACATTACAGCGTTTGTACCATTTTTTAATGCAAAAATGTTGAGGATAAAAATAATACCTTATTCCGGGTGCCTTTTACGCTTGCTAAGCCACTAATGGCAACTGGGGTAAAAAAAATCATATTGTTACTAGGGCGCCGCCTACCCTCGTTACGCCACTGACCATGGTGACAAAATATTCATGCGTTTGTGTCACTTTTTCAAGTTAAATACGATGAGTGAGGGGAGGGGAATACCGTGCCCTAGGTGCTGTTTATTCAAGTTAAGTCATATTATGACCCGGGCGCCACTTGCCCTCGCTACGCCTCTGGAGGGAGAGCCGTTTCGGATAAAGATTTTTTCGGTTAAGTCATGAACATCTATTACTATTTTGTATATAATTACAGTATATAATTCTGAAATGTCTTGATTGTAAAACGAATTCAAAATTCTCTTTGTAGGCTACACTTACATTCTTTATTGCTAAACCTCCGTCGGGCGCAGTGAGCCATACAGGCACAGGTAAACAATATCTTAATTAATATTGTTAATACCCATTATTTTAATTTTAGCATTCTAAAATTTATCACTGACCTTCGTGGGGAGGCTTTAAAAGAAAAAAGTGGGGATAAAGTTGCAATTGCTTCGCGATTATTTCCGTGCAATACATTACGTGTTTTTTGGATTTGCGACTTCAGGAGCATTTCGGATAACGCGGCTTTTGGTTAACCAGAGTTCGCTTAACCGGGGTTGTACTGTATAACAGAAATGCTACTATAATCCAAGACTGCATCTGTTTATGACGATCCATGTCAGGAACCACAAATGGAGAGATTAAATCCGGTTTCTGACTCGACAACTGATGTGCTTATACTACATATTAAGTTTTGTTCATCCTGGTAATCAGAAAACAAAAATGTCGGATTTCCAATAGAATGCAACAAATGAAATAAAATTGGTAGTCTACATGATAAACATATCAGATATCTTTATGAAATTTTCTAACTAATGTCGAAATATGGATGATTACTTAATAAAAGAACACTGGGAAAACCAGCGGGAGTGGCCTCCCTTAAACTTTCTCGTATATGTCCTAACACGGATGGGAAAAAAATATGCCAAGCGGCAGTAACACGCGCCGTCTGCTGGGGAAAAAGGGGAGAAGCGATTGCACCTTTTTTTTTCCCTCCATTGTAGAAGGTGAAGAAACCGCATATGCAATCTGAATGTCTTTTTCTTCAACCGATTGAAACCAAAATTGGACACAGAACTACACTTAAGGTTAGAAGACGATATACCGAATTTCATTTATCTAAGTCATTGGATTTAAGAGTTATGGTGTTCACAACACAATTGTTTTCAGACCCACAGACAGTCAACCCTTAGATGGATTTGGTCCAAAATTTGATATGGACATACATTCCTGATGATAAAATTATGTACCAAATTTTATCTATCTAGCTATTTAAGTTTTTGAGTTATTGTGTTCACATGAACACGGACAGACATACTTCCTGTGGACGGATTTTGTCCAAAATTTGATAGAAATCTACCAATATTGTGTAAAGATCATATACCAAATTTACTCTAGCTCAAACCGTTTTTGAGTTATCACGATCACAGACAGCGGACAGACATAATTCCAAAATTGCTTTTCGCAGACTCAAGGTGGTCTAAAACGAGGAGATTCATCAAGATCTTGATTTCGAATTTTTTGACAATTACAATACTTTCTCTTTGTATACTTCTTATACGAGAAAGTAAAACAGGGATAAATTCACAATTAATTTTGACAAATTTAGTTTATTTTTTATTGAAAAAAATTATAATGCAAAATGAAAACAAATTTCAGTTCCCAGTTCGTATTTCTGTAATATTAATTTATTTTATAATTAAAATCTTTTGAATCTTGAAAATGATGTTTGTAAACAAACAAATTCCCATATTCCAGAAAATCTATTACTTTCATAACCATTTGATGCAAATAAATCTCAATTTATGATTAAACAATAAATTTTGAAAACTTAGTTATTTGATGCTGGTAAAATACTTTCAATTTTTATGGACAGAATTATACTGTTAAAAAATAAGTACAAAATTCTGAAGTAAATTTATTTAATGAGCTTTCTACTTTTTTAAAAAACTTGTTTATGATCATTTAAACAACTATCTTTTCACAACAAATTGAATTTATTTTACTTAATTTTTTTTAAAAAAAAATATTGAATAACATTAAAAAGACACAAGATTTATCCTTAAAGACAAGAAAATAATAGAAATCATACTTGAAATTTCATAAACAAATTCACTTATGATGTTTAATTTGATCTTTGGGAACAGCTGTGATACTCTACAGTTTTAAAAATAATAAAAAAAAGTTTAAAAAGAATTAAATCACATTACCCAATCCACCAGTCAGCAGTTTAAACAAAATCAAACATTATTAATTTAAGCATTTTGTTAACTGGTTACAACTTACGTATTAGTACCTAACTATACTAACAATGAGTAAACTCACATTTAAACTTGCATTAAATAATGAACTTATACATTCTGCAATAAAATAATTATAGAAAATATGGGACAGCTTCTACAGAAAGTTATCATTTAAAAACCAGCGGGAGTGGCCTCCCCTAAACTTTCTCGTATACTTTTCAAACATTTGTCATTTCCCTTCCCCCTGCGTTGATAAAAAGTTCGAACCAACTGTAACCCAGAATGCAATGACTATCAGAAGGTTTTTCATTGTTGATTATAGTGATAGTAAAATATTGAGGTGAAGAATCATATTCAAAAAGATACGTATGTATTAAAACTTCGCAATATTTATTTTTTTTTATCAAATTCGAGCAATGCAAGTTCCGCGTGCGGAGAAGAAAACAGGAGAATAGCTTGCACATGCGCAGAGATTGCTTCCAATACGCAAGTAAAACGAGACGCTCTAAATGTTTGCTCTCTTACAAAATCTCGCCGCCAGAATTGGTTTTTGGCAAACTGCAAAATTTTTGGAGTATCCCTTCTTTGCACAGGCATTTACGCATGCGCATGGAGTTGAACAAGTATGCTATTATACAGACCGACAGACAATCAGCCCGTTGACGGATTTGGCCCAAAATTTTATACGGACCTACATTCATGACGATAAAACTGTGTACCAAATTTTATCCATCTGGCTTTTCAAGTTTTTGAGTTACAGCATTCGCATGACCTCGAACATACAGACAGACTTCCCGTTGGCGGATTTTGTCCAAAAGTTGATAGAAACCTACAACTTATGTTTAAAGACCACATACCAAATTTCATCCCCGTAGCTCTAATAGTTTTCGAGTTATCGTGTTCACAGACAGACATAATTCCAAAATTGTGTTTTTTGGTCTCAGGGAGGTCTAAAATGTGGAGATTCGTCAAAATCTCAAGTTCAAATTTTTTGACAATTACAATACTTTCTCTTTGTATACGAGAAAGTAATAAGTGAAGTAATTAACCACTAATATTGATGTGAATATCCCTTGTATTCCACCAATAACTGTGCATTACTTTCAACTGAAAAAATCAGCATTAACATTTCATTCTTTTCCAACTGGATGAATGGAACAAGTAAATGCAAAGAGAATCAACTAGGTCAGCAGTTCCCAACCTTTCTGGTTTTGTGGACCACCGGTTATATAAAAAATATTTTGAGGCCCACTAACTAAATATACAAGTAAAAAATACAAACACATATAATACATTTTTATATTATATGCACATATATGTCAGTAATTAGTAAAGCTTACTGTAAAAGCATTAAAAATATATTTATAAAGCAAAAAACGAGTGATGACTCTTGAAGCTTCCCTGACTTCAACTCTTGATAAGTGTTCTGTGGCCCACTAATACGCTATCAGAGTCCTACAAGTGAGCAGCGGCCCATGGGTTAGGAACCGCTGAACTAGATTAAACACATTTCAAACAGAATAAGATAAAAATAATCCATTTACGTTCACTACCAGAATTGGCTTTCCAACTCTTTTAAATGTGTAACGATGGAGCAGACCTAAACAAACTGTTAACTTTGATAAAAAAAAAAAAAAAATATTAATAACAAATTTCTTTAATCTACAGCAGAATACTCCATTTTTCTCAGAAAAAAACCCTCCTCAATCTTTATTTTCATAGATTTGATAACATTTTCTAATATAAAATTCATCAAATGGACATTTAGTTTCACACTTATACACCTGCTTGTCACCAGAACATGCAATAATCTTGTTTTTAAATCAAAATTCCAGATATAAGTATTTGAGCACTGTTCCTTTATAAGAAAACTTCAAAAAACGTGAAGAAACAATCTTTCCAAATTTTATTCTGTACCAAGCAAAAAAATATCATAACTCTTCAATAAAGAATTCTGGAAAGCTAAATGGAATTCAAAGTACAAAGGATCATTAAATATGATTCAGTACCAATATCGTATACAAAATCCCAAATAAATTGGAAGACAGCAAAGGAATTCAAGAAATGTACAATGTAAACAGTCAGACTTTAAGCTATTATGGGGTTCATTATATTATAAAGCATCCAGCACATGATTAACTTGATTACAAGAGAAACAAAAAGCATATCTACATTCAAGTACAAAATGAAATTCTTAAACATCTAAAACGACACGCAATTTCAGAAGCAACATCTTTGTCCCTCTAACATTTTTTTGCCATTTTTTACATTCATGTCTTTTCCTTTCTTGATTCAAAAAAGATTATTGAAAAGTTTTCACATGCATGCTTTCCATACAAATAGTAATCACTACATATAAAATAAATGGGCATTTTAATGTATATTGTCTTGAGAACATATATCCATATTCAACAGAGATTAGATGCATATTCTCAAGATGAAATGTGTTATCAGACAAAATTTGAGAAAAGGAAAAACTCTAAGCAATAAAAATAATTCATGTATAAATTCTTATTAATGATATAATAACATGTCTCAATTTACATGAGCATACATAAATCTTCATTATACTTTATCCTTGCAGTTTGCTAATCATTTGTGGAACATACTAATTCCTTCTTCTAGATATCTTGTATACAAAATGATTAACTCGGGTTGCTTATGTAAAAAAATTTACACTTTCAAACTACTATAAAGTCGACTAAACTATCCATGGATTATACAATTTGTATAGTAAACTTTAGCAATTTTGATGAAAAAATTAACTTTACACGTATAAAAAGGATAATTAAATATATATATTGTAACTGTTATATATGGTTTTCGATTCAAAATCTCTCCGTACTTCAAATATTATCTTAATATTATACAAAAAGTTAAGAAAAATTAAAAGCCTGATTAATTTCAATTTATTAATTATAATTTTCGTAAATAGAATTTTAGCAAAATAAATAAGCAGAATAAACATTTTCTCTATTTAAGACAAATTGATAAAGTTAGTGTTTGACAGAGTTGCTAGTTCCAAAATGTTAGGATTGTAAGCAATCATAAAACCAGTTATGCGTTATTTTTTAAATTCATCATTTAAAGAGTAATGATAATTAATTGAATGAATTTTTAAAAAATTCAAAAATTTGAATTCTAAGTTCAATTTAGAAAATCTGAAGACATATAAACAATGAAAGTATAATAATGTATTTCAAATTAAAACAAAAAATTCTCTTCATTTCCCAACAATGTAAAACATAATTTGAAGTAATTTCATTGAAAAGCTTCATCTTTTCATGAATTAATAGTATAAAAACTGCACGTCTCAATACAAGAAAAGCAACATAGAATTTCAAATAAAATAAAAAATATATACTAACAAATCTAATTTATTCTATAAAGCATTTGTTTAAAATGTTAAAATAAACAGAACAAAATCATAACGTCTTCAGAAATTTCAAAAAATACATGATAAATAAAACCAACTGAATAAAATAATTTGAGATAACAAGAACTAATATTTGTCAATGCTATACATACAATCAACTGTTCATTTACTACAGGATTAAATGTGGTTACCATATAACTCGACATTCACTGTACAAAAACATCTTTAAGCAGATTATTAAGCAGTATAAATAAAATTCTACAGTCAATTACTTCAAAACCAAAACACTTTAAAAGCATGGAAGAACAGAATTAGAATATCCTTCAAAAAATAAATGCACATAAAAAAAAATCAAAATTTGAATATCTTCTTCCAAATTAATACATAATAGGCACATGATTTGAAAAGACTGTAATTATCTGCTTACAACTTGACAAACCATTAAAATGTAGGAAGTGGTGTTATAACAACATGTAATTTCAAACAATCAGAGTTAGGTCCTGTTAAATAGGCTGATCTACCAGCACGTAAATCATTGAGATCTTCATATGGAACTAAATCATTTATATTAAGCATTCGCTCTTCATCAGAGAACACAAAATTTCTCTGCACCACTCGCCGGATGTGTTCCAAGCCATCTTGCTTGCCACAAATTAAGATTCCAACAGAAACCCTGGCTATATCATCAGGATCTTTCTGAGTCAGTGACAGTCGCACTGTTTTTGACACAGATTCTGGTATCTCCAAAGTGCCTTGCCATACAATCAGATAGAACTTCTTAAACCATACTCCTTTTGGATATATATCGACGGTCCACTCAAAAAAGTGGTCAGAATGGGCATCTTGAAAGCTGATGGGTGTGTTGAAAACCAATGTCCTCACACCATAGGTGGCTAGGGAAGGGTAATTTTCAATGATTAGTGATGCACTCCACTGTTCTGTTGTATATAAACGAGGTGTAAACAACAAGTGTCCATTCTTTTCCTGAAGAACAGTAAGAACCCTATGGTCATTTTGATTATTATGAAAAGCCATTGCCAAGGCCATTCTCTCTATAAAAAAATCCTTGAAACGACTAGTCAGTGAATGGATCAGCAGGCTTGCAAGTTGTCGAGGTGACATCATGGGAAAGCGAACATGCGACATGACTTCTGTCACTAGATGCTTAAAATGATATTGGGCTTCTGATTCTCTGTGCAAAGATATCAGTTTCTTTTCTTGAATAGAAAGCCACTTGGCAACACACCTAGTTAAAAAAAGAAACTATTTAGGAGGGAAACATTAATTATAAATTCTTACAGAATTTTCTGAGTATGCAAAATGCATAATGATATCTTAACATGAATATCCTTTTGATATTTTAAAAATATCAATCAACCCAAAAATTCCAAAGAAAATATTTGGTGCAGAATATTTCATCAGCAACATAATAAGAGTATTAGAACTTGAGAATTAATTGATTTTCATACTAAATACCTCACAAATAACTGTGGTAAGAAATCCCAAAGTAAAAAAAATTTTCTTTTCATATGCAGCATATGAAAAGAAATTTTGCATTGCAATCTCATAAAAAATAAAATAAAATACTTAAAAAGGAAATTACTATTATTTAAATATTTAATAACAGATATTAACAAAACTTCTTTAACAAAAGCATTAAAATAATGCTAATATGAATCAATTTTACCTAAATTCTTGAAGTCATTCGAGATGAAATACTTCATATTACTTACATCTGCTTAAAAAACTAATCATTTCAAAACAGCGTACCTAAAACTATCAGATCAACATAAAGCAAATGCATTTTAAAAATTGGAAATTTTTTATACGCCCAATAATTTTTATTTCTAATTTGAAATAACCTAACATTTTCATTATTTTGGGTATATCTAGTTAAGAATTTATACAACAAAGAACAAAAACCTAGAAAATATTTATGGATAATTCTATGCATAACCCCCTATTAATTTCTAAAAAACAATTTCTACCTTTAAAAGAAGATAGATTTATTTTGAAAAATCATACCCTTACATTAAATTCATTACATTAATTAAAATAATCAATATAACTAGAATGTATAAGCGGTATGAGTTATATAAAAATTAAAAAATGTTTGTGATGCAAAGATTTTATACTCCTAAAACAAGAGTAAATTTAAACAGACACACATAATTTTATTTTTAGGTTTATATCTACATTTATAATACATGGCCATAATTCTCACATATAATGAGAGGAAAGTCGGTAGGATAAATTGTTTCCCATTGCCCAAACGAAACTTTTAAAACAAAAAAAAAAAAAAAAAAAATAGTCATCAATAATAACAGCAATCAATAAAAGAAAATCCAACAATTAAATGCAATCTTAACTTCCCTTAAAAGCAGATATTAACAGAGAAAGGAAAAAAAATTTTCATGAGGAAAGTAATAAAGCAAATAGTGGGAGGCAAATACAATGAAAAGAACTTATAATTTAAAAGCAAAAGCTCTTTTATGAATATTTTACATACACTTGATTTCAATATAATAAATAATTAAATTAAAGATTAAAGCAACTGTATTTATATAGCAGACAGAATGACGGATACACATATATTAAAGTAGATTCTTTATAATTCAATGCTATTGAATTAAAGATTTCTGCAATCAAAAACTGTAAAATTACTGAAGTAAAATTTTCTAAAAAACTTGCACCTCATTTTATTTGCACTTATCTAAAAAGTATTCAAATACAATTTAACATGTTAACGTCTGAATTAATTTAAGGCATCGATTTCAATAAATTTATGTTAAATTATGTTTAAAACACTAAGATTTAAGCTAACTGCAAAGTAAAATTAAATTTGGAGAATTTTTTATTTTATTTTATTTATTTATTTATTTGGTTTTCTTTCTTTTACTTTTTTTTTAATATGAAAATAATTGTTAGAAATTCATCTTTAAAAACCTTTTTGCATAAATAGTCCAGATTTTTAATACAGTCAAACATTAAAAAATAAAAATTCTTAACTAATTAACTAAAATTCTAACTAATGACCTCAAAAATAAATCAAAATACTTCAAAATGACATTTTGACCTCAAAACCTAGCTAATTAGTGGTATATGCCTGTTGGAAACTGTTTAGGAGTTTTGGAATACCTATTGACTTCACAGAAAAAGCAAAAAAGAGACAATGGAATGCATTCGGTATAGCCATGGAATTGAAAATACTGTCCTCAAATGAGGATGCTGGAATTTAATGGGTTAATCAAGAGAAGCATATTAGTTCTACAAAAGGGCCAGACAGTTTTTAAGAGGGAAGCACAAAATATGCTGATTTAGCAATTCATATGAAAAAAATGAAATAAAATTATTTAAATTGAATTTGATTAACTGATTCTTTCTAATGTAGGAAATTTTTATATCTTTTAAAATTAATACTTACTGAAAAACAGCCACTTCATCACTAATAACTAAATCTGATTTTTGAAGGAAGCTGATAAGAACATCAGTCTCAAGTGTTCCAAAATCCTCCATCTCTCCAACCAATTCAAAATTCCAAGTGATGAAGCTTACACAGGCTTTATATACCAGGCTATGTCCACAATTCAATGTGTATTGCAGCCATAATACCTATAAATAGAAACTTAAGTGTTACCATATATATTCCATAAAAATATAAAAAAATGACAAAAAATGATTTCAGCATGCATTGTGTTAATTTCCAAAAGCATTTGGTAGCTATAGTCAAAGACAAGTCAAGCTGACAGCGCATAGAAAACTATGAGCAGTCAAATCACTGGAGAATTATGTGATAATATTTCTTATAAGTCTGTAGAAAAAATTCAATGAAATTTTAAAAAACTTTAGTATTAGAGTTTCATAATATACAAAATCAAATATTGATGTTTAATACTAAATTCAGTTTTTAAAAATCACTTTACCTGTTTAAAAAAAATATATTACCAACAAATTAGGACAACTTAACTGGGTGTAATGATAAACTGTGTTACTTTACCCTACTATCAACTGCAGCTCCCATATACTGTTAAAGATATTTTTCTTCATCATGCAAATTTCATTATATTCTAAAACATTAACACTTCAAACATATTTATATAAGTTACTAACTTTAAAAACTATTTTAAACTTTAATAACTTATTTAACTTTAATACTTTCTTATAATTAATTATAGCTTTTGTATATTATTCAACAACATACCAGTAACATAACTTTCTAGAAAATAACATTAAAAAAACAGATATTATGTCCTCTCTGAGTCATTTAAAATCTTTCATTATAAAAGGTTGTGTTTTTGGTTGGTATCTAGAATTTGGAACACACTCGATTTCGTCGCCACTTTAGTGTATTATACATGTCTGTGCTTCATTAGCAGCCATCGTGCTCTGGCGACTTGGCGCCGCTTTAATAAGATTGTGTTCTAACTTCTAGATTTTAACCATTTTTTTTAAAACTAAGGTATAAATTTAAATGTTTTGAAGAGTATGAGAAGGAGGGGAAAAGCACTAGTAGTTACTGAATGGAAGGCATGCAATGGTGAAAGAAGAAAATTCTGTATGATTCATGTTTTATAGAGAGATAATAATAGAGATATCTTAAGAATAGGAAAGACATATTGCTTTAATTTACAATTTTCATTTTAAACACCGAATACAAGAAATTGATAAC
This sequence comes from Araneus ventricosus, assembly GCA_013235015.1. Classification (NCBI taxonomy): domain Eukaryota; kingdom Metazoa; phylum Arthropoda; class Arachnida; order Araneae; family Araneidae; genus Araneus; species Araneus ventricosus. The sequence goes on from BGPR01000638.1 coordinate 290,362, forward strand.
TTTAAAAGCCAGTTTTTTTTTAAGAATCAGGCAGACTTGGATAGTTGACATTTTTGATTTTGTTGAAATTTTCAGGATATGTGCTTCATGTAAAACTATTAGATATGTGTTTTTTTATTTTTGAAAAAAAAATTTTTCTATAGTTTTGGGCCGGCTAAAACTGAAGGTCGTCCATTATTTTAGGAAAAACATACCAATTTACATAAGGCAATACTTTTTGTGCCAAGAGTGATTGCCATGGCATTGGCAATTATTATGCGTTCTACTACTTTCACACTGACTGTTAGGACATAGAGACTTATGGTTGACTCTTGGCACAAAGGTCATTCTAAATTCTAAAAAGGCTTTTTTTCTGAAACTTTGACCGTCAAAATCTTCTTGTGCCAACAATGAACCACAAAGGTATATATTTCAGAGAATACATACTAATGAGAAATACCGAAAAAGGGCAAAATATGTGTGGGTGACTGGAAATATTTGACCTTGAAATTGCGGAACACAATTGCATGACTTTCAAGATCATTCACTGCTTGCACCAAGAGTTACCAGGTTATCTGGAAAAGAAGCCTTAAGTATAGCAGAAACAAAATCAATTCACAGATCTTATTCAAGTTTTATATAATGCGGCTCTATACTTTGTGCTGAAGAAGCATTTTGAGGCACTTGTTAGAAAATGTTGATTGCTTTTATTTCAATATTTATTCCTATTGTATGTAAAAATATTACATTAAAATTTCTTTAACTAACTGAATTGCTCTCTGAACATAATATGCAATTAGAACAAATTGAAAATTGAGTACTGCAAATACTCATCAAACGACAATAAGTCCTTATGTCCATATTGCCAAGCGATTTTTCTTGTAGCATTTATAAGCAATAATTATTTGATCAATGTCCATAGTAAATGGGTCATTTCCATACAGTTGTACAGATCCGTAGAAAATGAATTTAATGTTCACATTTTCTTCTTGATCTCTTTTTGGCTAGCGGAAATTACCCGTGCTTTTTTCTAGAAACTTCATAAGTATTTCTTCACCTTCAATCTTTTTTACTTTACCAATATAAAACAAGTCCCGTTCATAAAACACAGCAGAATACATATACACTTGAACAGCTCTTTGTATGTTTTGAAGCTACATTTTGATGTCTTGAATTTAATCACTTCGACTTGATTGTTGAGTTATTTTATGTGATTCATCGCTTTCTAAAGAACTGTCTGTAGAGATACTGTCATTATTTTCAGCATATATACTTTTTATCCTTTTTGGTGTGATTGGACAAATAGTTAAGCTTCTCTTCTTCCCTTTGTCATCCTTTTCTTGTGTATATCCAACTAACTGGAGTTGCACATCATGGATTGGCTCAAGGGTTGCAAGCAAGTTCTGCACTTCTAGTTGTTCCGGTTCCTGTAAAGAAGGGGAAGTATTGTATATATAACTCGTATCTGATATAAAATTATAAATTAATGTATCCTGCCATACCAAATTTATAAAGGTAAAGTAATGAACTATAAATAATAATAATAATACAGATATGAACTTAAAAGTTCCCTTACTTGTTCACTGATATCATCTAAATCTTCATTAATGTCATCAACAAGTTCCAGACCTGGACTTGGTGGTTTTCATGCACCACCTCTATGCAGAGCTGACATCCTGCTGAAGAGGCTTCTGATTTGTGAAGAAGCCATGTACTCAAAAGGTTGAGATAATTTTCTTCCAGTAGGATCTATCTGTTGTCTCATTTCCTTCACTATATTTTCTGGTGAGGATTTTACACCAGATTGTTTTCCTTTCATAAAGATGTTATAAATATATATTTTTTTTGTAAGAGAAACATGTTATTTTTCTATTTGTAAGTGCCCAGCCTCTTCACATTCAGAATTGTGGTATTATTTGCGAGGTTTTTTGGCTCATTTGCTGCAATGGGAGATCTGCCATGGATACTTTAAGTTTCTCAGTATAACTAAAGCGTACTTTGTCTAAGGTGCTGCTGATCTTAGTAAAGTTATGAGAAATATACAAGTAAACAGAATTGATAATGCTTTATTGCAACATAAATAATTTAACTGTTAAATAATTTACTTTAGACAAGCCCATTTCGTCTGTTACACAGATAGCATTATATAATATAGTATTTACAGGAGTTTAAAAGGAGGTATTGACATACATTTGTATTTGCAGTACTCAATTTTCAATTTGTTCTAATTGTGTATTATGTTCAGAGAGCAATTCAGTTAGTTAAAAAAATTTTAATGTAATATTTTTACATACAATTGTAATAAATATTGAAATAAAAGCAATCGACAGTTTTTAACAAGTGCCACAAAACACATCTTCAGCACAAAGTATAGAGCCACATTATATAAAACTTGAATAATATCTGTGAATTGATTTTGTTTCTGCTATACTTAAGGCTTCTTTTCCAGCTAATCTAACACCTGGTAACTCTTGGTGCAAGCAGTGAATGACCTTGAAAGTCATGCAATTGTGTTTTCCGCAATTTCAAGGTCAAATATTTCCAGTCGCCAAAAGTCACCCACACATATCTTGCCCTTTTTCGGTATTTCTCATTAGTATGTATTCTCTGAAATATATACCTTTGTGGTTCACTCTTGAAAATTTCAACAAAATAAAAAATGTCAACTATCCGAGATCGCCCGATTTGCCTGATTTTTTAAAAAACTGGCTCTTAACAGTAAACATGAGAAATAAATCTAGAAGAAAAAATACTTGGAGAAAATAAATATGTTTTTGATTAAAAAAAGCTTTAAAATTATATGTTTGAACATGAATTTATCAAATTGTGAGCATGTATTTCATTTAAACAATTGGAAAAAAACTTTAAATTATATCTTTGATGATGAACTAATTTAATTGTGTGCCTGTATTTCATATAAACCATCTTAAAGAAAATTTTAATGAAAAAGTTTATTAAAATAGAAATTAAAATTAGGAATAAGATATTTCAAGTGACAAAGGAAGAATAATAATTACCAACTGATTATGCCGTGTTGCAGATACCACATGTCTACACATGTAGTCAACACATAGATGAACCAAATCTTTAACATTATACTTATCAGCAAGAGTCACCAATGGTAAAACAAGGAAATGGTTTATGTGAAGTTTTCCTGTATATAAATATTTCAAAAAATCAGGAAATACTAGTACGCAAGCTGGATCTTCTTGCAAGCATATTTTTGTCTCCTGTGATTCACTCCAGTTTGGATTCATCAACATAACCTAAAGCAAAAGAGATTACAAAATATAAATAATATATATAATAAAATAAAAGATATAAAAGAAGACTTGGTTTTCCATTCAATTTCAATATTTTGTAATTATGTAAATCATTTTTCAAGCAGATCATTACAATGTTGTTAAATTAAGTTCACTTTGATTTCCTAATTAACTTGTTTCGGCTGACGAGAGCATCAGAAATCATTGTGAACCCAATTTGAGAGTATGTTAAATTAGCAAATTACACGCAATTATGCTTCTATCCAAGCTTATATTTTATTTGTTTGTTTCAGGAAAAATGCAAGATGACTTTGTAAACTACTTGTTTGCTGTCAAAAAGGTGTGTATCTTTTGCTCTCCCTATACAATGATCATGGAAAGATTTTGAAAGAATTTTTAATGGACATAATAGAATTATAAAAATACCTGATTGAAAAGACTTGAAAATGGAAATAAAATAAAATAAAATATAGCACACAATTATGGCTTCTCCTCCTTCCACTTATAAATCATCACCTTACATCTAGGCATAAAAAAAATCTTCAAACTCTAAAGATCAGATTATATCGCAAAATATACTATTTATCCACTTTAAAAGCTCAATGCTATGAAATCAAAATAACTGACTACCTGAAAGGTAAATTTTAATTAGCAGCAAGTTTGAGAAAAACCGTTGTATGAAACCATTCATATCTAGCTTTAGTGTATCAAGAAACTTGAAGATTAATTTTTGAACAAATTTCATTTGTAATATATATTCTGAAAACTACTTTCATCTATAACTTCAGTGCATTTAAAGATTGTTTCATGACAAATTAAATTTCCCCTATGTTGGGCTCTTGAATATTATGCTCAATCAAAAATTGTTTTAGTTCATTATTAGGTATCTTCCTAGACCTTCAATAATTACACTCTAGCAAAAAATAAATATACTTTAGGTATTTAACTATAAACATTAATAATTAAGATGCAGAAGGTAAAAAAAACAGCAAGTGAACTGAAAGATTATGGCTTCCAATAAAAGGCATATAATAGCTTCAACTAATAAAGAACTAAGAAAAGTAGTAGTATTTGATTTATAGTAAAAGGAACAAAGATATTGAATGGTATGCGCTACAACTGGACTCTATAGTTGTAGGCCAAGATTTGTAATTCGGCTGCATTATAGCTATGATGTCATTAACAAATAATGAATCAAGTGATGAAGATACATACAAAAAGAAACAAGTTAAATACTATAAAATAAAATCACCTACCCACTATTGCCAGTTATAACTAAAATTTAATTACTTTTTTGAATTTGTAATATAGTTGTACTTGTTCTTAAATGCATACATTTTTAAACGATACTTTAAAAAATTTGACAGGATGGGTACATCTATTTTTTCACTATTCATTTTATAATATACTAGCTGGTATACCCAGCGTTGCTTGGGATAAAAATACTTTTAAGTCTAAGTACTTATAACACTTTAAGCTTAATTAAACAGTTTTTTGCAGAAAAGTCTTTCTTTGATTTTCGTCACCCACTCCAGTGTTGTCTGACATCTTTGTCCAGCAGCAAAACTACTCTTATCTTTTTCTCTCCAAAGTTTGATCAGTTGAAATCTACAAGTTGGAACACACTCTAATTAAAACGGCACAGCCAGCGCACCAAGTCGCCAAAGCAAGATGGATGCTCATGGTAAACAAACGTGCATCGGTCATAATTAAAAGTTAATCTTTTTTCGAACCCATTTGCGTTTGTGGTTTGTCGTTGCACTATCTCCCGTTTTAAATGTACAATTTCAACAGAACTACTAGTTTTCCTAGCTCATTGAATGTAAGGAATCTGTTTCTTTTAATTATTTTAATGAAGCAAGAGAAATTGTGCTCGCGATGCCTGCTGCATCTGAAGTGGGCACCAGGCAAATTGTTTAACTTAAAAAAACATCAGTGGCTTCGCTTTCAGCAAAACAGGAACCTAGTAGCTTTGCTAGCTTAGTGAATGTAAGGAATCAACTTCTTCTAATTACCCTAATGAAGCACCAGAACAAGTAATTGTAAAAAATTAAGACTTACTCAGTTCTAATATTTGCACTTGGGAGGAAACACTCGAAATATATAAAAAAGAAAAATGAACAATGTGGCACATCAAGGAAACCATCGTGCATGTGAAGACAGCATTCCAAATGCTGAATTCTAAAATATGACCATGCAACATCAAAAATTCCATGCAAACGATTTTTATTGTAAGGCAAAGAAAAAATGTCTCAATTATGTGATCGGAAAAATATATAATCACTAAATAAACCCAAGTTCTATTTGTCATTTTTTTACTAATTGAAATCATCCTAATTAAAATATATTTTATTATTTAATTAAATATTTAATAAAAATTTGAAATTTTATAAAAATCTGCGGAGTATGTAAAAAATGCAAAACGCTAGCATGATGTAAGCGATCTAGCTGATGGGTTGCCAATGGAACTAATCCACTTGATTCCTCCGGTAACCATATTCAGGGGTGATTGTGGCTACATGAAAAAATACCTGAAATTTTAGCAGGAAAATTATGTGTAGAGAACGGATATGTTTTCATTCATATGAATGCTGTAATGAATGTAATATTACAGCGTAGATTCAACTTTTGCATGTAATTTTTAATATGCTTTTTTCACATAAGAAATAGATTTAATTTATTTTGTGTTAGTTCATGAGTTTTCACTAACATTCTATAACACACATGAAAAGAAACCATCAAAATTGATAACAAAACAATATTAAAAAATTTAACAACATTTTCTATGAATAGCATTAATTAATATATATATATATAAATTGTTATGGGACCATTCTTAAGTGAGGTAGTTATTCTTAGTTATGGTATGGCAATTTCTAAAAAAATCATTTGGATTGACTCAGCATAATCCAAAGTAAATTTTCCATAGTATGGATTATAATTTGTGTAGTCCGTAGCAGAAGCCAAAATTGCGTAGAAACTATGGAGAATTCGTAGTAATTTGAGTCTGGCACTCTTAAGTTTTAAAAAATAGAGTTTGAGCCACCTGGCTACGGATGTAGCCATCCTTGGTATGCATTTTTTCATTCCCCATCATTGATTGTTTATTAATATAGTAAACTAATTAAAAAAAATTGCCTTTAATATGATAGACTAAGAAAAAATAAGAAGTGCATGCAAACCTGGAAAACATCACTGGAAGCACATAATATAAGGCGGTGAGCTGCAAACTGCTTTCCACCAACTTCAAGAGTTATGTCACTGAGAAGGCGCTCAGCATACAAACTGGCTATTTTTTCAAGAACTGTATTAGAATTGTCAATCTGCTGTTCATGTTCTTTGTCACACAATTTATGGCCTTCAGCCTCTTCCGCCTTGGGAATATTTGTTCTCGGAATATTGCCCATGGAATCCGATCTCTCATGACGTTCGTTACAGCTTGGTTGTTGAGTGCGGTTAAAAAACATATTGCACTAATGTCATTTGACTATTCAACCATTAGCCTTCACCACTTGGGACTGCAAGTAACATAACAGCATATAAATCTGTATATTTTTGCTCATTTCTTTACAATCTGGAGAAAAAGAAATTTGCATAAATTAAAATCCATATATAAAGTCATAAGTACATTAATAAAACATAACTAAATCACAAATTTCAGCAGAAAGTCAATGTAAGACAAGCAAGTGATCTAAATTACTTAAGAAAATTTATAATAAAACCTACACCCTTGATTTATTTTCCTAAATGAAACCAACCAGATGAAATTATATGAATAATTAAAAATAAGCATGCATACTACAGTTTACTATATTTTTAATAATTTACAGATTTAAAAAAAAAAACATTTTTAGAAATAAATGTTCTTTTAAAAAAATCTTTATCGATATGTAAAAAAAGCACCTAGTTAAATACTCTTCATTAAATTTTGAAAGTAATTAGAAAGTTGCTTAGAACAAATTGCTTAGAAAACCAGTTCATGACCAGTTTGCTAGATATACTTTAAATTCTTTAAGAAAATATCTTTCATAATTTGCAGCAATAGATTCAAACCTTTTCAAAAAGCGATTACTTTTAATTGTTGTAATCAATCCTAAAGGCTGAACATAAAAATAACTTCTACCTTAGTTTAAACGTGCGCGCGCACACACACAAATAAAAAATGTTTGAAATGCAATTAGAAACACAAAATTGAATTAATGATTTACATTAGTAATAATAGAGTGATATGATAGACTTAAAATATTTATTGCATTACGGAAATCAATTCAAATAATACTTTTTAATGAAATAATGGGGAATTTGGGGAACATCTGAATAATAAGAAACATTCATATTTGATTGAATCAAATTCTTGTTTTGAAGCTATATTTTATAGTACAGAAATATACAGTCTATCTCGTAATATTGCATTCCGGTTAGCAAAATCATTCATAGAACGCAGAATAACATTATGTACAAAAGTAAATGTGAGATAAAAAAATTACTGTAAGACATTTAAGGTACAATAGACTAAATACAGTCAAAATAATGATAAACGTAATTCTGGAATGCACATCATTGATGACATGAAAACGCCATACAAATTTTATGAAATATGAACGTTTTACACATCAGTATGAACCAAACTTGAATACGGACTTTAACAATTGAACTTATAATCATAGTTGAAAATATAATACCTGTACTAACTTTAATTACTTGAAGTATATACAGTAAACAACCACATCAGCTGTGAAACAGTTTGTTGTAGTTGCCGTTCTTAGAACTTGTCAATTATGTTGCCACCTATTGTGTAGTTTCATGTTGATGGTTGTGGGCAATTTATGAAGAATGGAATCAATCTAGAAATATCAAAAACGAGCATTCTTTGGAGTGAATAAAAAATTTACTAAAACATTAAGTAACCAAAATATCATAAATTCTTAGGTTGCCTATCAAAATGCAAATGAATCTAATTCGACTGATTGAATTTGTTGTGAAGTACCGTATCATCTCTGTGGTGGCGAAAAAAGCTTTAAATTCATTAAATAATCCAATAATAAGGGAAATATATCAGAAATATTAAATAATATTTAATATTAAAGACAATGAAAGCTAAAATAGGATTCATTTGATTTGTCGCAATCATCCTCGTACAACTGCATTTCCAAAACACTCGATCATGATCGACAAATGATAAGGATTCGAATTCAGACTAAAAATATATATTTAAATAACATTTTAATCAGTGAAGTCAATTATATTGTTGAACAGTTATTTTTTTTATTTTAAGTGAAACAGTTATAATTCTTTTTTATTAAAACTATTACAGTCAATGTTTGCTCCTCAGGCTTTTAAGCAGACCACAGACAGCTCATGTCTAAACAGTATTTCTTTCTCAGGCATTAATTATGTAAAACTCAACTCTAGATGAATGAATTATTCTTCAGTATATTGCTTCATATATTTTCTTGCCATATGTTATGAGGTTGTGGCACATCGTGCTACGCCATCTTACTCTGATGTATATTAGCCAATATCCGCCTCCGGACATTGGGGATTTCTTTTGTCTAGTGGTTAGAATCTTCGGCTCGGAACCGAAAGGTCCCCGTTTCTATCCCGCCGCCAAAGTGGTGACTCGCGGATATAGAACACGCAAAAATCAGGTCAATTCCATCTTCTGCTACATTCACCAGATGGCAGCACCACAACTATTACAGCAACGCAGCTCTCCCAATTCAAAGCCTGTGACACATTTCACAGCACAAAGCCTGTGACGCATTTCACAGCACGCAAAGTCTATGACCATTTCATAGCACAAAGTCTGCACGTGCCTGCGCACCACCAATCTTGGCAGCAATCTGCGCATATGCACGCAGCACATCGCTTCCTTGATATTCAGATAATATCAAACAAGCTGGGGTTGCTCCTGTGACGTACTGCGCTACGCCATCTTACTCTGATGTATATTAGCCAATATCCGCCTCCGGACATTGGGAATTCCTTTTGTCGTGGCTAAGATCTTCGGCTCGGAACCGAAAGGTTCCCGTTTCTGTCCCGCGCTATTTACCAACACGTGTTGACACTGACTCCGGTGTCAGTACTCCGGTTTCTTATTCTCCATGCCAAAAAAGCGCTTTGTCAGGCGCCTTTTCACCTTGTTTTTCACCCCCCTAGTAAATTGGCGAGTTTCCGAGATCCGAGTTTGTGCGCATCCCAGGTAGCATAGAAATATTATACAATATTTGCACAATGTTATACAATATTATGAATACCGAGGAACACCGAATACTGTAATAAAGTATTGTATTGTATGTATCAGTATTTTCGAGGTACTAAATTTTCACAAATAATATGAAAACAATGTTTGTTTTTAAAAAATCTTCATTTTAACTCAGGATATCACTCGATTGGAGGTTTTATTACAAAAACAACACCAGAACAATTATTCTTTAAGATGCTGAATATTATATCATACTATACAATACAATGCACATGATATTTTGATTTTTACATTAATCAGCATTGTTCAATATTTTAAGGTGAAGTTATTCTTACGTTCGACAGATGGCAGCATGAAAATACCGTAACACTATATTAATCAACGTTGAATCTTATTTTGAGGTGAAGTTATTCTTACGGTCGCTAGATGGCGGCATGGTAATACAATAACAATATATTAATCAGTATTGAATGATATGTCTGAAAAAGTATTTTAAAAAAATGTTCATTTAAATAATAATGTTTACATAGTCATTTTGTTTTACTGTATATAAAAGGCGGGCCGGATTCAACTAATGAAGTTAACCATAAAACAGCTCTCACATATGGATTATCTATGAAAAAAATTTGAGTCTTATTCTCATCGAAAAATATGCACGTTATTTTTTGTTGCGAATCTTGTATTTGATTTTCAATCAAGACTCTAATTATAAATGGCGTCTCTTAATACATTGAAGGAGGAATAAATAAATTTCAAAATTATTTTAAAACCTTTCAAACATATTATTATAATTACTTTTAAATCTTATTGCCTTAATTTATTAAATTAGCAAACTTAGATATATAAGAGCTAAAATTGCTTCTTCTTTGACTTCTAACTTCATTTTGAACTCGAAATTGTAACGATAAAAGATAATTTAATTAAAAAGACTATTCGTATGAATTGATAATGTGCATAAAATTTCGTAGAGATCTAAACTCTGTAACTAAATTTTATTATCATCATTTACGCTCTATCTGCAAGTCTGGCTGGTCAAGCGGTAAGGTTTCTGGTTCGTGGGCCCAAGGTCCCTGGTTCAAAGCTCGCTGTAAGTAGAGGTGCTCAAAAATAACAAAGTATTACCCGGAATTCAGCACTTAGGACTTAAGTGGTTAATATTTTCCCATGCTTCTAAAATGAATTTTTAAAATATTCACTATATTATTATATTATATAATATTATTCGGTATAGTACAATATTATTTAATATGGTATAATATTATATAACATTATACAATATTACATAATGTTATTCAGTATAGTACAATATTATTTAATATGGTATAATATTATACAGTATTATATGACATTATCCAATATTATGAAAAAAACATTGCACAGTCTTGAAAAAGTCTTACGTTCTACACTGTTTCAATATTGGGAAAAATATTGTACAATATTGCTTTTTCGAATTTTATGATATAAGACAATATATGTACTACCTGGGATGTGCCATAGTGATGTGTCATATTCGTTCTTTTCGTGGAGTTGGATCCTCGATTTCGAGTCCGGATGCACATCCGGATCCTCGGATTCGTTCCGACTCCGAAACGTAAATGTATTTATTGCCTATAAATACTGAAATAATATTCATTATTGAACTTGTATTTTAATATAATTACGAATCATAATTAATAATATTATAATTTTAATTATTTAATTAATTATATTGATATTAATTTTAATGAATAATTTTGATTAATAATTATAATTAACTATATTGATGATAATTTTAATTACTAATTATATTTTTAACTAACATTTCTGTTAATTATTTAAAATTTCGTTAGTGAATTTTACGAAACTTAGCAAAAATTTTCAGTATTTTGAGACGCTTTCGTTTTCTATTTTCTGGTTAGGACTTCCCATGAATGTCATTTAATTTGTTGGAAACAATATATTTACTGAAGCGTTCAGTAGTGAAATTTCAGCTCAGATTTCTTTCTAATTAAATATAAAGTCACTCAATCTTAATGAGCTCAATACAGTAAAAAATCTTTTAATCATCTTCAAGGAATATAAAACAACTCTTTGCAGTTATCAAAGATCCACTGCTGTTAAAATCTATTATTAATACTTCTTACTTCAACTTTGTATTAAAGGTGATAGGAAATAGTTTAAAAGTGACATTTGAATTTGAGTGAAAGATTAACTTCCAAACAGTGACAGAAACGAACATCTCTGGCTTTATTATCGACAGTTTATGGGCATTTCCTTCATTTAAATTATAAAAACTAGGTTTTTGTTAGATACAAATCAACAAGCAGCAGACAACTGAAAAGCAAACAAAGCATATTCTGCGAACCAGTTTGCCGCTTTCCGATTGATCCGAAGAACCGCACAATTTGGCTGCAGTTGAAATATATTTTGATGTTTTAAAATTTAAATTGAGTCTGTTCGTTGCAGAACATTGCATTTTCACTAAATATTTAATGTTTTATGTCTTTATATTGAAAGTTCAAGTTTCCCCGTTTATCTGCATCCATGACCCCAAATAACATATCGTTCATTCCAGAACGAAACAAATCCTCTTCTAAGATTATGGATCCGAATAAGTGATTCTGAATCATGATACCGCGGAATCAGTAAATCCGATTCCGATTCATGAATCCGATTCCGCGAATTCGTTCCTTTTGGTCGGAATCGGATCCGGTCGTTCCTTTTGAGGAGCCGGATCCGCGGATTCGTTCCAGAGTGAAAGACACATCACTAATGTGCCAGTAGAAAGAAAAATCGCTCTGTCTCAATATTTCGGATTTTTGCATTGCTTGTAAGAGTATTTTTTTGGAGAAAAATCAATCTGGAGGAATATTTTGGTGTTTAGCCTGACTAATAATGTAATTTTTTTATATGTTGAGTGGAGAATAATAACTTCTTGCCGCTGAATTTTGTTTCAAAATGTATTTCATGTTATTAATACCTATCCTGGATTGCTGTCCATTTTAGAATGCAAACTGCTTATTGTTCAGGTAAATTTAAATACACATATTAACTAAAAATACGTCTTTACTATACCTGGTGATGCATTCAGAAAATTGACTTAATATTTAATGAAGCATTTTTCTGCAGTGTGTTTCCAAGTTTAAAATATTAATCCCTGTTTATTAAATGTATTGCAATGCATGATGTTTTATTTCCTATAAGATTTTTACTACAAGAATGCAAATCTTTGATTGTTCGGATAAATTTAAAATGCTCATATTTTTATATTTTAAAGCTGTGTTTAGTTATGTCGTAATTGATGAGAATAAGAAAAGTAATTTTATATTATGTTATCAAACTTTGCTATCAAAAGGGTTTCAGCTTATGCATTCTCTAACTTTATTCCATCTTGGCCACCTCTTTCTTACTTATTAAATTTGCTGTGTTGAACTATTTAGTTGTTTAATGTGCTATATTTATTTTAAAAGAAGTAACTCTCTTATTGGTTAGATAAATTTAAAATATCCATATTTTTTACATGATGGACAGTATCTTAAATTATGTCTTATACATAATGGAAAAGTCATATTTTGCAAAAGGATTGTTTTCATGAAATTACCAGGTGTATTCCTTCTTTGTAAATATGCTTATAACACTTTTGATCTGCATTGAGGCAGTACATTCTTTACTCGGGAAGGCATCCAGAAAATTGTTTTTGTATTTAATAAAGATTTGTTCTGTGGTGTGTTTACAAGTTAATATATTCATCCTCATTTATTAAATGTACTGTAGAGTTATTCATTATATAGTTCATTACGGGATTTTTTTAGAATAGTAATTATTTTTAGTGGGAAAATAATGCGCATCATATTTTTATTTATGAATGTGTGAAGTTGGAAATTTCCTTAACAAAATCGTTTGAATGCAAATTAAACAATATAAATTAATTCATTCATTGTTATATAGTTGCATTTTACATAGAAACTAAAGTGCTTTATCAGTTTTTTTTACAGTATTAAATAACTAAAATTTCTGTCAGTCTATGCAGCTTATATCAATATTTTATACACTATTAATCAATGCTGTATTTTCGTTTTAACAGTCTGGGTATTCATAAACTATTTTGATGTATGTGAACTATTAAAGACTTGCATAAAAATATTTTGATATGCTGTAGGACTCTTAAAATCTAATTCAAATTTATATTATTGAATCATTGTGCGTATGTGCAGTAGAATGAAAAATTGTTCTGGCTTAGTCTTTACGGATGAGTCTCTATTTAACATCCAGAACGATTCCCGAAGGGCAGTGGTATGGCGAGAGTCAGGGTCACGCTATCGGGAACCAAACATCGTCGAAAGAGACCATTACAGAGGTGGCGGATTACTTGTCTGGGAAGGGATAGCAGGTCAAGGGAACGGTCGAACCGACCTCTACGTGTTCGCTGAGGGTTCCGTCACAACTGTCCGATATCGCGACGAAATCCTACACCCTCTTGTGCGGCCTTTTATCGCTGCAATGGATACCGACGCGATATTTATGGACGATAACGCCCACCCGCATAGAGCACGACTGGTGGGGAGTTATCTGGAGAGTGAACCCATTCCACAGATGGCGTGGCCTGCTAGATCACCGGGCCTGAATCCCATGGAGCATGTGTCGGACATGTTGAGTAGACGGATTGCAGGTCGCAGTGTGCGCCAGGCACCCTCCACGAAATTTAGCAAGCAAGCGATCAACGACACTATTGCCAGCATGCCTCGCCGTTGTCAAGCATGCATTTCAGCTAGAGGGTATCATACCCGTTATTAGAGTGTGGTTCCTATTGTACATTCTGCCTACCAATTTGGGCTGTCGCGACGCGACGGCTGTAATATATGTGTTTTTGTTTGTCTTTGCTTTATTGTTTCATATGTGGTCTAGTAATGCCACTCCTACCTCGTGTACAACTTTCACGCATATCCATTAAATAGTTTGTTTTATTCCGAGTTTTGCCTTAGTTGCTTATTTTTTGAGCAGGAGTGTATATAGTTCTGTTGTCCGGTCATTGCTTCCTGCTGGTTTGGGTGCGGAAGTTTGGGAGATGCCAGCTCAGGTGTCGTCCTTGTCATCTGACCTCGATTCAAAATTACGAGGTCCGCCCCAAAATAGCCCTCGTGTGCTTCAAAACGGGACGTAAATATAACCAAACTAAATCCAGTCATTGCTTTATCATTTCTACAACAATGTAACCATTATCTAATACTATCTCCACCCCCTAAAAAAACATAATATGAGAAAAGGCGTGTGAGAGTTCCCTATTTCACACATGTGAGTTCGGTAATTTTATTTCTCCCCCTTAAATTTTAGTGACTTTTTATTAACTTTTGCAGTAGGAGCTGAGTGAACCCGATTTTGACGACGCTAGTCATCTTTAAAATTAGTTTTAAGACAGTAAAATGCAGATGCAGAAAAAAGAAGGGGTCATTTATGACCATGTCCCTTTTCCATCTTTCGTCTAAAGATAGTAATCACCATACCCGACTTGCACGGAAGGATTTATGTATTTCTTTTTTATTTCGTTTATTTGTAAAGAAAAGCTCCAGAAAACCAGTTTGAATTTTTTCCCCTCAGATCGAGACAAAGCGACATAATAAGCATACGTCTCAAACTTTTGCTAAACCTAAACCTAGTTTCTCGAAAACGGCAGTTCGTCTCCCGGGTGAATTTTTTGAGTCATCGACGAGTGACATGAATACGCCAGACTTTGTCAAATCTTTAAAAGACTTTCGTGCCATAACCTACATATGCAACAACTAAAACACACGCAGACTAGAGTGCGAATTTTTATAATAATTTTATAATAATCGAATTTTTATCCCACTGGACTTGGTGATATGCACTCATGTTTTTGTATTGTATGATGATGTGCGTGCTGCGCTACGACCACCTTATGATGGACCATTCTTGGTTACTGATAGAACTGACAAAATTTTTCAAGATACAATTAGATGGGAAAGTGAAATTGGTATGACTTAAAACCGGCTTTTATGCTTTCAGATACTCTTCCCGTTCCAGCATCTGCGAACGACTCTTCGGAAACCTTAATTGAGGTTGATGAACTTATCCCACAGACCTAGACTTCCAGGTCTGTCTGGTCGACAAATTTGTAGCCCGTTGCGATTCTCTTAGCACGTTGCTAGTAGGGGGTACTACAGCGTCTCCATTAATATTAATATAATTCTTATATTAATATTAATGGAGACGCCATATGTTGACGGATCGCCCTCAAAAGATGGCGATACTGTTCCTTTTTCGGTGTGAAACCATAGAGATTAATATAAATTTTTCTAAATTTAGCTTTTATATTTTCCTGAAGAATTATAACAAGCTGAATTGGCTTTTTCTTTATAAACAGTCACTTATAAAGTTCGAATTACAAACTATGCGTATTCCAGAAAAACCGCCAATTTCAGAAAAAAAAACCAGCCAAACTGCGCCATTGTGCAGAAACAAGCAAAACATTCGATTTAATAGCATTAGTGAGTAATAGAACAAATCTGTGAATTTAGGCATTTTTGTACTTAAGTTATAAATAACACTATTTCCAGAAAGAAAAATCGTTACAAACATTATACAAAGTAAAATAATAGTTATGCTGCAGCATGAGCACTACATATTACGCATTCAAAATCATTTTAAAACAATTTTATGTATATTTATAAGAATAAAAATTATACATATAAGTTACCAATGAAATGTAAAATTACCACCTTTGACAAATCTTTCAGTACACCCATAAGAACAGCACGAAACAACCATTTTTCGTGAAAAGTGACAGCTCGACACGAAGGCAAGTAAGGCTTATTTCATAGTGTTGCACAAAATCTTACTGTGGGTGTATGGTGTAAACAGTCCAACACGCAGGATAATGGAGAATGAAGGTTTATTTACAAATATGCAGGAAAACACGTAGCACAGGTACAGGAAACAATAGTCCTTGCACAGATTACCAATGTAAATAGACAACAATTCACAGGTAATGACAGTTCAGCACTTTGATATCTAACACAAACAGTCAGCAAATAACTAGTAACGACAATAACAGCTCAGCACACCAGCTGATTAGCTCACACAGCGGATAGAACTCCGAAGACGTTCACGCTTCAAAGCGAAGTAACCAGTCGATCAAAAGACGCTGTTGTGGTCCAAACGCGGTCTTATATACTCTCCCCGTTAGGCCGTGACGTCACATAGAATTTTCATGAAAAACCTGGATCTCGGCCCCTAATAGAAATATCGAGAAAAGGGTTGCATTTTCGCGAATAATCTATTTGTCGCCAAGGTCGCCAAAATGGTCGCCAAG
>BGPR01000638.1:307124-348312 GCA_013235015.1 Araneus ventricosus
AATCTATTTGTCGCCAAGGTCGCCAAAATGGTCGCCAAGGTCATGCGCGCCACGAGAGTCGCTGAGGTCACTCCATGCTTCACCTTGTAAAACTCTCTTCCTAACCATAAGACCTGCATTGCTGGGAACGACTTTCCATGACTGTAACAATAGGAATAACATTACGGTGGAGGTTTCCAGTGATATTGGTACGCGCGTTTCTGCCAACGTTCGCGTGCCTCAGTGTTGGAACACTCCTACAACTCTATTGGCTCTCTCTATATGTTATCTTTACTCTATGCTCACGACATTAGCTTGTGGATGCCTCTCCGACTCTGACAGCTCTTGGTGATCTCGAACGAGCAATATAATTATCTTCTAGCGCTGGTAGCGACCCAGCATGTTGACTGCTGTACTGCCCTTGTCATTTAGTTGTATTATATACAACATAATAATGATTCGAATAGGATTTTAAATAAATTTAGAATTATAATAGTTTATAGTTTACTTATTTTTATTTTCTCAGTTTTTCTGTGAAATCTGAATACAAAGTTCTTTAAGATAATTAGTATACGCTATAGAAAGCCTAAGGAAATACTTATTATAAGGAACTAAGATATTATTATTAATTATAAGGAAGGTATTATTATTAATTATAAGATATTATTATTAATTATAAGGAAATTAAGATAATTAGTATACGCTATAGAAAGCATAAGGAAGGTTTCTGTATTCATTATTCTATGTTGTTATTCTTTATATTAACTTGACTTCAGAATTACATTTCCGTTTTTACTTAATTTTTTTACTAATTTTTTTTTATTTTTTAATTAAAATGTTTTATAATTTTCAAATTAAAATACTGTAAAATAAAAAAGCCCGCCCACCCTCGTCCCACCGATTACTCGTATACATAAATGAAAAGACAAGATTATATCAACAATGTTAAAAAAGTGATATATCTACATTTAAAAATACTTCTAGAAAAAATAATGAAAAATAATACATAAATAAATAAAATAATAAATAAATAAAAATAATATATAAATTAATAGATAAATAACTAAATAACTAATTAAAAATAAAACATAAAAAATAAAATAAAAAATAAAAAATAAAAATAAATAAAAAGGATAAAAATAAAAAAATAAATAAAAAAATAAATTGCATTTAAAAAAATTTAAAAAGTATAATAAAAAGTATTAAAAAATTAAAAAGTATTTTAAAAGTATTTAAAAAAATTTAAAAATTAAGGAAAATTGAAAAAAAAAAGAAAATTCTATATTAGATCTAAAAGTATTTCTTAATGGCTGTCTATATCTTTATGCTACAGTACTTTTCCCGCCCTCTTCCCAGGTATCAAAATTAGATTCCGAGAAAGTAAGAAACTTTCAGAAATCATAAATGAAATGTTTGCAACTAAATTTTATAAAATGTTTGTTGCTTGTTCACCTTAATTGATGAGAAAATTACAATTTGGTTCTGAGAACGTGAAATTTGATGTTACATGGCATGGAAAGTTACTTGACCCCATTAAGGTTATTTATTCAAACAATAAACAGAACAAGTGCAAGGCTAAAAGAGCACGCGTTAAATCTCTGTTATAATTTGAAGTTTAAAATTATTTTGTTAAGGGAACCCTCAATATCAAATTATGCATTAGGGTTTCAATTGTAAATATATTTCCTCCGAACATCTGGTCGTGGAAGGAGGTTGTATATAATAGAAATACAGAAAATATTTATTACTAGCTTTTAGAAGAGAAGATTATAAATATATGAAGAGTCTTCCAGAAAATTATCTTGTGACTTAATACGGACTCAAAATGGTTGCACTTTTATACATGGTGCAGTAAGACGCCTTCCGAAAAAGTTTCAACAATTATGATTTTGAACATTGTTCAAATCACAGAGAAAGAGTGAAAAAATGGTTACAATAATGTTAAAAAAAAAAAAAATCCAGACAATACCTCATGATTCGCAGGTAACAATGTTAACTGTGCATACCTATTTATTGTAGTGAAATAATCATTATTTTCAATAATGATTCAAATCATATTTGAATCATTATTTTCAATAATGATTCAAATCATATTTGAATCATTATTTTCAATGATGATTCAAATAGGATTTTTAATAAATTTAGAATTATAATCTTTATCTCTACTAATAATAAAGGACAGTGTGTACCTGTGTCTGTATGTTGGTGCTCAGCAAGACAGACATCTGTACCTACACTGTAAAAAAAATGCCGTAAAATTTACGGTTTTAAACTGGCAGGTGGGTTGGTTGTGCGAAACCGTAAAATTTACGAAGTAAATCCGTAGGCACAACGGTTTTTTACCATACAGGGACAAGTTTTTTCCGTAAAAGTTACGAAGTAAATCCGTAGTCACAACGGTTTTTTACCGTATGAGATCAAGTTTTCTCGTTAAAAATTAAACCATCGAAGTAAGTGACGTCATCGACTGAGTTAAGTTGTTTTTCTCCTTCTGTTCGAATTGAGTTGAAACTTGCTGATGTCTATTATCGATTAGGAATATTAATTAATCAAGGCTTTATTATTAATTTCAATTAATCTACTTTTTAATTGAACTTACTTGGACGATTTCAATGCAAGATGGTGACAGAACTTCTAACGCCTCCGAGCCGGGGATCGAAACCGCGTTCATAGAATTAGAGGTCAGTCGTTCTAACCACTAGACCACCGAAGATTTCATGGAACACGGTAAAAATAATCTATTTGAGTTTTGAAGCCACTACAGCTCTAGTGGCGCCACCTAGTGGTGTAAAATCAACTATTGCTAGAACACGTGTTTTAAGGTTAGCTTTTATGAGTGACAATAGGTTACTGCAACATGTATAAACAGTTTGACCATACCCTATTTAATATGATATTCTTTGTTTTAAATAAAAAGGTTTTTAATGTGTCAGTTTTCCTACTAAACGATACGTGTTTCATATGGAAAATGGTTGATTCTGAATCGAACGAAATTAAGTTTCCTTCGCAAAATGTTAAAAGCTACATTATTTTTCAAGCTTCTAAGCTTATTTTGAAAATTAGAGAAAGTATTAGTGGTGATATATTTTTTTCTTCCTAAATATTTTTTTTTTGTTCATGCATAATTAAAGTCAAGATATTCACTTATTCCACTACAGCGGTGATGGAACCCTATTAAAAACATGAAATGAATGCAATAAAATTGCATTTAAGAAAAGGGAAAGTTATCGTACGGAAAGCAATACCGTATGACTAAAAATAGAATTTGAACTGACGGTTTTAAACCGTTTATGGCTGGAGCGGAAAACGGTGAAAAGCCGTTTTGTCAACCGAACAGTTTTAAACCGTTCCGGGAAAAAAACGGATATTTTTTACAGTGTAGAGCTACGAAATTCGGCACAAAAATATTTAGGAGAGTGGGAATGTGCACCTTGAAGCTTTTATATATATATATATATATAATTTTAATAAGAATTCCAATTAAAAATGAAGCAAAAAGATTGGCGTTTTTTCACGCTAATTTCCGAAAATATTACAGCACAAAAATGATTTTTAAACCGTCTTGAAATTGCAAAAATTATCTTTTCAATGCTATCCATTAAATTTCCGTACAATTTTCCTCTAATTTTAATAAAGTTTTCAAAATAAATTGTTATTAGTTTATACACCCGGCGTTGCTCGAGATAAAAATATTTTCAAGTGTAAGTACTTAAAATATTTTAACCCTTTGAACGGCAAAAAATACCCGAAACGGCAAAATTTACCCGAAAACCGGCTCAAATGTTTCGGAGCCGGTTTTCGGGTAATAAACAGAGAGCAACTTTCTACGCCGGTGCCGGTTTAAGAGTAATAATCGCAGAATGACTTTCTGCGACGGAGCCGGTTTTAGAATAGTCATCAGAGAGCGACTTTCTACGTTCCAGCCGGTTGAAGGATTAAGCTTAATAAAACAGTTTTTCGCAGCAGCGTCTTTTGGTTTTCTTTCGTCCACTCCAGTGTTATCTGACCCCCGCGGCCAGCAGTTCAACCCCTCTCTTTCTTTTGTCTCCGGCCTTTGAATCAACTGTCACGAATCTAAGAATCCTAGATACTACATTTTTTTCTTTCTCGTCATTGCTACGGCGACAACAAAAGCTGCTTCACATCCTGGGTTTTATTACCATTATCCGAAGTACCTTTCTCCTTTCCTTTTTGTGTCTGTGTGCCTAATCGGAAAAACGCCGCAGTGTTCCTTCTATTTCTCCTTACGTTCTCTCCTTTCGGTAGTAACCGGACTTAACCTTGAATACATTTACACGCTCATTGGGATCATTTAAAAATTTGCAAAAATTAAATAAAGTATCACATAGAAAGAGTAAATAACTAATCTCATTGGATTATTGTGCATACAAATTGAAAGACGTGCACGCTGCGAAATAAAAGCGGAAACAAAAATTCAGCCATTCTGTAACATTTAACGACATCAATATTTTTATCAAAACTTTAACTTTTTTTGTTTTAAAAGACGCAAAAACATGACTGCTTTTAATGCATTGTAGCGATAATTGAAAAGTTAAACTTTTATCTTTCTTTTGGATGCTTATAAAATAAATAAAGAACTTTAAGAAAAATCACTAACTGTAACTAACAATAAACTAAATAAAACAATTTTTCGGCGCCGCGTTTTCCGGTGTTCAGGACTCAAAAACATTCAATGATATACAGTATACTCTCGATTATCCGTGCGCTGATTATCCGGTTTGCGGATTATTCGTGCTCATTCCGGACTCTCAAAAAAATTTAAAGAGAAACATTTTCACGCTTATCATGCATGTAAAATCGATGTTGATGTTCGATCGAGAGATTCATTCCGTGAAACTAGTGAGCCGTGACGGCGGAGGCTAAAGAATATATTTTTTTTTCTTCCTCCACGTGCAATCTCTACCGGTTCAACCCCAAATTTTCCGAGAAATGAATCATCCACTTCCTACTAGCTCATTCTCGTACGAACACGCTTCTCCTTGATACGTCATTCTTTAACTTCGTCTTCTCTCACTTTCGAACGTGTTCCTTTAGTTTTTGCGTCTTGTTTATCGTCAGTCAGTAACGTGAAATTTTTTGCTGGTAAGAATGAGTGATGTGAAACGAAAACGAAACGTTTTAAATGTTAAACAAAAATTAGAAATCCTTAAAAAACTTGGTAATGGAGAATCAGCTAGTGATGCAGAAGATGTACTAAATGAGGGAAATACAATTTCTCATTCTGCTGCTCTACAGTCTGTGGAAACTTTGTTAGATTATATGGGACAAAGAGGATTTGATTACGGTGATATTACTGCGGTTCGTATATGTGTCGATATACGACAAGAGATGAACAAACAGAAGAAGCAAAGACTCATTACAGATTTTTTTGAGCAGCAAATATTAAAAGGAAAATTCCTAGTTTGATATTATACAGCATGCAAATGTAAGTAATTTTTATATTTTTGTACTGATGTTGATTTTTTCTTTAATAAAAAAGAGTTTTCGGAATATCCGTGTTTTTCTATTGTCCGTGCGATCCCTCCCGGTGATTAACCAGGATAATCGGGAGTGCACTCTATTTTTATTTTTAAACGTTAATAACAATCAGAAAAAACAATTTATCCCAATGGAATTAATATTGAAAAGCTAATTTTCTGCTCTTTAAGAGGGCGTAAAAATTATTTTCTTGCAATAAATATTTCAGAAGTTATTGGCAAAAACCATCTAAGCATTAGGCTTAACAGCGGCTAATTTTCGTTAGTTAATTAAATATCTTAAGAACTAATTAACTCTGAAAGTTTAAAATAGCACCTTTTGACCTAGAAATGTGCTCTAGAATGTAGTGTGCAAATTTCATGTCGCTACCGTTCACCGTTTAGGAGGAGTTCTTGTGACCGACTGACAGACAAACAGACAGACCAACAAATACACGTATTTTCCGCTTTTTATTATAGATAATTCATATTAATACTTTGCATCGTTGCAAAGGAAATCAAACCGTTTTCATTGTTAAAACAATTATTCAATTACGTGTTTCTAATTCATTACTGAAAGCTAAATATTATCCTGATGGAGTTCAATTTCGTCATCAATTTTTCTGCGAAATTTCTAATCAAACTCCTCTTAGAAAGTAAATTTATTAGGAAATATATTCAGCAAGTTGAGTGAATATGTTTTCTACGCTTTAATTTTTTTAATCGGAATATTTTAAAATGGCAAACTTTTTTTTATTTAAAACCCACACTTGTCCGGCCTACCCGAAAGGATTTAAGGCCTTTAGCAGACCGGTGGGGAAATACATAAGACATACAAAAGTCAATATGACATGACACACAAAAAACATTACAAACGCAACACCAGAACGTTACAAATACTGCAAAAAAGGGGCAGCAACAAAAGCAAATTAGGTAAACCAAAGCACACTGTTGGCGCATGCGTGCTACTTGCAAAGTGGAATGGGATGTTGCGCATGCGCCCAACCGGTAAGTGACGCTCTTGTATTTGGGAGAAAGGAGTTGACTATAATTCATAATTGACGTGGGTAAAGGAACTCTGAATTGAAACCCACAATTTAAGTTTTAAAATTGATAAAAGTATTCCGTGCATTGTAAATATTATAAAAAGTGTGGTGTTTGTGTGTTGTGAAATAAAAATATAAAAAGATTCAGTTCCGGATGATCCGTCAACTAATTACAAAACGAAAATAAAACAAACAAAAAAAGAGAAGAAAAAACAACCAAATAAGCCACCAATCGATAGTACACTTAAAGATAACCATAAATTTATTCAATTCCCAGAGCCTTGCCTTTCTTTAAATTTTTAAAAACAATCTCAACTTCATTAAGGAAATTTATAATAAAACCTACACAATTGATTTATTTTCCCAAATGATACCAACCAGATGAAATTATATGACCAATTAAAAATAAACCTGCATACTGCAGTTTAATACATTTTATTAATAGTTTACAGATAACAACATGTTTTTAGAAATAAATGTTCTTCAAAAAAATCTTTATCAATATATAGAAAAAGCACTTAGTTAAATACTCTTCATTAAATTTTGAAAGTAATTAGAAAAAATCTTTTGTTTCCGATTTTTTTACTAAACAAATTGCTTAGAAAACCAGTTTATGACCAGTTTGCTAGATATACTTTAAATTCTTAAAAAAAATATCTTTCACAATTTGCAGCAATAGATTCAAACATTTTCAAAAAGCAATTACTTTTAATTGTTGTAATCAATACTAAAGGCTGAATATAAAAATAACTTCTACCTTAGTTTAGACGTGCGCGCTCACACACACAAGCAAAAAATGTTTGAAATGTAATTAGAAACACAAAATTGAATTAATGATTTGCATTAGTAAAAATAGAGTGAAAAGTAATAAAATATTTATTACATTAATGAAATCACTTCAAATAATACTTTTTAATGAAATAATTATGAAACATTCATATTTGATTCAATCAAATAAATTAAATTCTTGTTTTGAAGCTGTAGTGGCTGAATTTAGTAATTTTAGTATTTTTGTAGTGGCTCACGCAGCATTTAACATTTGTTTGTGAATATCGTTTTCTTTTTGTTTAAAACTTTTATTTATTATCATATTTACTTTTGTTCATCATATTATATTTTTTGTGGCAACAGTAGAAAAATGCAATTCTTTCAATTTTGTTGATTTTTTTCGTTGCTGAAAGATTCTTCTCGAAAAGAAAGGAATAAAACGTGTAAATGGAATATTAACATTTTTATTATTTGATACGTCAAACAAGCTCATGTTGCTTCTTTCATGTTTAAATGAGTAGAAGCCAACATATTGTTGACCCGTTCCTGCAAACAAAAAATGTCGATTGGAGACGGAAAAGCAGATGGAACTGAGTTGCATAAGGTGAGTGTAAAAATTCCTCCATTTTGGATAGATAAACCGGAAATATGGTTTTATCAAGTAGAGGCCCAATTCAAAATAAGCGGTATCACTGCCAAAGAAACGAAATTTAACTATTTGATTTTTCAATTGGATCCAAAATTTGTTGAAAATGTATGGGATATCATACGCAGTGATAGCCAAACTAAGTATACGGATTCCAAAACTAGGCTCTTGAATTTATTTAAAGAGAGTGAAAATGCAAGAATTCAACGTTTAATCACTGATATTGACTTAGGTGATTTAAAGCCTAGTCAGTTATTACAAAAATGAATATCAGTAGCTACATCAGATGTTTCTGAAAATTTGCTTAAAACTTTATGGCTTGGAAAACTACTCGACTCCAATAAAAGTGTCTTAATCGGCAGTAAAGACGATACAGATAGTTTGGCGATTATGGCTGACAAAATTTGCGATATGAGCCCTAAAACCGAAATTTACAGTTCAAGCTATGAACACAATTCTTCTAACAAATTGTTAGATAGAGTTAAAAATTTAGAGCAGCAAATTGCTGCATTATGTATTTGTACTGGAGCTAGACAGAGAAGGCGGCATAACAATTATTTCCGCAATCGATCTCGAAGCAGAAGTAACCGCATGATTTCAATCCAAAAGGGAAATTGTGTTACTTCCACTTTTGATTTGGAGGCAAATGTTTTCCGGAGAAATATCAACCTCCTTGCAGTTGGAATAAAAAATCACAAGAACATCAGGAAAACTCAAGTCTGCAGTAAGTTCAGCGACAAACTCTGCTGCAGAAAATGTAAAGGAATGTCGCAAATTTCGTTTATTCGTCAGTGACCGAAGATCAAATTTGCACTTTCTCTAAGGGGTCTATTCTGGTACCCCCACAGTGGGAGGCAATCACTTTTCACGCGTTAACAACGGGAAGAAGTGACGTCTCCCAACCCAACCGGGGATACCTGAATAGACCCCTTAGACAATGGATCTGATGTTAGCATAATTCCAGTTACGCCTCAAAATAAAAAGAAAGCAGAATGTCAGTTATATGCTGCTAATGGCACTGAAATTTCAACTTATTATAAAGATGTTAAATCTGGATTTGGGATTACGTCGTGATTTTCAATTTCCATTCATAATTGCTGATGTCACAAAAGGTATTTTGGGCGCTGATTTTTCTTCATAAATATAACTTACTTGTTGACATAAATAAGAAAAAAATAATTGATGGGATAACAAATATCTTTGTGCTAGGTGATATAACTGCTATTTCAAGTGATGACGTTGTAAGCACATTGAATAAATTCATAAAAAATTCCAATTTACTACTTAAATATCCTGAAATTTCTAGACCTAATCTTTTCCCTAAGGAAATAAAACATGATGTTAAACATTTTATTGAAACAAATGGTCAACCTATTCATGCCAAAGCACGACAACTTGATCCCAAACGACTAGCGATAGCTAAAGAAAAGTTTACATTTATGCTCAACAATGAAATAATTCGACCATCGAATTCGCAATGGTCAATTCCTTTGCATCTAGCCACGAAAAAGGATGGGTCCTATCGGCCATGTGGGGATTACCGTAAGCTTAATGCTCAGACGATTCCCGATCGCTACCCCTTCCCTAGGTTAGAAGATTTCCATCAAATATTAAAAGAAACCAAGTTATTTTCTAAAATAGATTTATTCAAAGCATATTTCCAAATACCCATTGCAGAAGAGCACAAATGTAAAACAGCTATCATCACACCTTTCAGGTTGTATGAATTTAACGTAATGAGTTTTGGCTTGAAAAATGCTCCTACAATATTCCAATGATTTATCTATGAGGTTCTCAGAGGATTGGACTTTGTTTTTCCATATTTAGACGATATACCCATTGTATCCAAAAGCATGGAAGAACATGAAATCCATCTTAATTTAGTTTTAGAAAGATTGAATTCTTTTGGCTTAAGAATAAATATTTAGAAATCTGTATTCGCTGTTGAAGAAATCGAATTTTTGGAATTTTTGCACCCCAAGGTTCTCGTCCTCTGCTAGACAGAGTTCAAGCTATTATGAATTACAAAAGACCCGAAAATATTCAAGACCTTAGGATATTTCTTGGAATTTTTAATTTTTATCGTCGTTATCTAAAAGACGCAGCAAAGAATCAAGCATTGTTACATGCATACCTTAAAGGTTCTAAAAAGAAGGACAAAAGAAAGATCCAATGGACTGATGAAGCTGAAAAACAGTTTGAAAAGTGCAAAAATGACCTCGCAAATGCAACGTTGTTGTCTTTTCCCAATTCTAAATTACCTCTATCGTTATTTACAAATGCTTCAGATACGGCGATAGACGCAATGTTACAGCGATATGAAAACTCAACTTGGCAGCCAATTGCATTTTATTCTAGAAAGTTAAACGACACACAACAAAATTATAGCACGCATGACAGGGAGTTATTAAGCATATATCTTTAATTTAAACATTTCAAGCATTATCTGGAGGGAAGAACATTTATAATTTATACAGACCATAAGCCCTTAATATTTGCCTTTCACCAAAAGCTTGACAAAGCGGCACCAAGACAAGCTCGTCAACTTAAGTAGATCTCCCAGTTTTCGACTGATATTAAATATATAAAAGGTGAAAATAACATTGTAGCCGATACGTTATCCATGGTTACTGAAATTTCATCAATAGATTACGATCAAATAGCTGATGCATAAACTCAAGATGAAGAACTGAAGATCTTGCAAACAATTACTTCCTCGAATTTAAAGGAGTACCCTCTACCTTCGGGGAAATACTTACTGTGTGATACTTCAACTAGCAAAATTCGGCCCTACATTCCACAAGCTTTTCGAAAACAAGTCTTTCACCATATTTACGGCCTATCACATCCAGGAATTAACTATATTATTAACCAGGAATCCAACTATAAAATTAATGAATTCAAAATTCATTTGGCCTAGCATTAAAAAAGATGTGCAATTGTGGACTCGAACCTGCATTCCTTGTCAAAAAGTTAAATCAATCGCCACCCTAAAACAAAATTGGAAGTACCTTCAGGAAGATTTTGTGTCGTGCATATAGTCCTCATTGGTCCTCTTCCCTCCATCGAGAGAGAATATTTATTGTTTAACTTGCATCAACAGATTTTCAAGTTGAATGGAAGCAATTCCGTTAGATAACATTTCAGCAGACACTGTGGCAAGAGCATTTTATAGCAACTGGGTAGCACGTTTTGGAAAGCCATACAAACTTATTACCGACCGCGGAACTCAGTTCAGAAGTGAAACATTGTAAACTTTGTCCAAAATCTCTGGTATTAAGTTGCAGCATACGACAGCCTACCACCCTGCGTGTAACGGCAAAGTTGAACGTCTTCATAGAACATTAAAAACTCACAACAATCTGTCCTGGATTGACACGCTACCGACAGTACTTTTGGGTTTGCGTATTGCAATTCAAGAAGATAACAATCATTCAATTGCACAAATAGTTTATGGAGAGAGTCTCAGACTTCCTGGAGAGTTTTTTAGTGAACCAAGTATCCAAACAGCATCGGAAAGTTTTGCTAATAATCTCCAGAAACAAATGGAAACCGTGGGACCAAGGAACACTCGTAAAAATTTGAGTCAACACATATTTGTGAATAAAGACTTAGAAAATTGCTCTCACGTATTTCAACGTATAGATAGAGTTAAAAAAGCAACTGGAATCTTCTTACTAAGGACCATTTCCCTTAATTGAGCGTAAGGATAAATACTTTACTATTAACATAAAAGAGAAAAATGTAAATGTATCCTTAGATCTCTTGAAGCCAGCCTATATTTTAGTTGAGGACAATCCTAAGGCGACAACTACTGATCACAATAAGTTGCAGATATCATATAATAAACCAGCAAAAACAATCTCGCAGAGGTAGAACTATTCGTTTACCCGTCCGATTCAAGGACTGACTTTACGAGATTTTTACCATCGAAGATTTTGAGTACTATTTGTAGTTAACTATTTTGAGCTTCATGATATCAATGTTAAATAATTGTTTATGTAGGTCACACTACTCATATTTCCCTTCTTTGTAACGTAACACAGTTACTGGTGGGGGAGTAATGTATTGGCTGAATCATAGCTCACGCAGCATTTAACATTTGTTTGTGAATATCGTTTACTTTTTATTTAAAACATTTATTTTTATCATATTTACTTTTGTCCATCATATTATATTTTTTGTAGCAACAGTAGAAAAATGTAATTCTTTCAATTTTGTTGATTTTTCCGTTGTAGAAAGATTCTCCTCGACAAGAAAGGAATAAAACTTTTAAATGAAGTATTCGCATTTTTATTATTTGATACGTCAAACAAGTTCATGTTGCTTCTTTCATGTTTAAATAAGTAGAGGCCAACAAAGCTATATTTTATAGTACAGAAATATAGAGTGGAATCTCGTAATATTGCATTCCGGTCAGCAAAATCATTCATAGAACACAGAATAACAATGTAAATTTGAGACAAAAAAATTACTGTAAGACATTTAAAGTACAGGGTGATTATAATTAAAGTTGCACTTTCTAAAGGCTGTGAAAAAAGAACTACTGGTCTGAATGACCTGATATTTCATCTGAGTATGCGTGAAGTAATGGGAATTTGTTTTGCGAAAGAAAAAAATAGTTCAAAAGTTAACCGATAGATGGCTCTGTACTCGTGATAAGATGCTAAAAGACTGTTCCTTTAAAAGATATGCTAATTTTAAGATGCTAATTAAAAGACATGACATGTTGTTGTGGAACTCTTTGTTCAAAGCCCATTCACCACAACAAGGTGGTGCCACAGCGGATAGGAAAAAAATTGGTTCTTAATTGTCCCTAGGTCAAAACCGTAGAAAAAGCAAAAATGAGATCGTTTTTTAACTGTCCCTAGGTCAAAAACCGTAGAAAAAGCAAAAATGAAATCGTTTTTTAATTGTCCCTAGGCCAAAAACCATAGAAAAAGCAAAAACTGATGAAAACATCAAGAAAAGGAAGTCAAGAAATGTTGAATATACTGTCCACCGTTTTCTCCTATGAGTTGAAAGCGCAAAACAACATGTTCCGCAACAGATCGGAGTTTTTCAGTGGTGATATTGTGAATGTGTTGCGCAATGCGGTTTTTCAACTCAGCTAAGTTCGCAATCAGACCCCCGTACACAACATCTTTTAGGTAACCCCACAGCCAAAAGTCACAAGGGTTTAGATCAGGTGATCGTGGCGGCCAGGCTGTTGGGAAATGGCGACTTATAATTCTGTCATTTCCAGGATGCAGATTCAGCAGCTTCTTTAATAGTGTTGCAATGTGCGTAGGAGCACCATCTTGCATAAAAATTGTTCTATCAACACATCCCCGCTGTTGCAGTGCTGGAATGAGCTGGTTTTACAAAAGAGATTCATAACGTGTCCCATGGTTGTACAGGTTACAGGACCCGAAAGACCAATCTCCTTGAAAAAGAAAGGGCCAAAGATAAATGCTGCCATAAACCCGCACCACACAGTGACCTTCTGAGAATGAAGAGGCAATGGTTGCATTTGGAACAGATTCTTTCTTGTCCATATTCTACAATTTTGAGTATTGACAGAACCTTGTAGATGGAAATGGGCTTCGTCTGTCCACAAAGTGTTCCATGGCCATGCATTGTCCACTTCCATTAAAGCAAGAAATCCCAGGGCGAAAGCTTCTCGTTTTGCCATGTCAGCAGGAACCAGCTTCTGAACATGCGTACCTTTGAATGGATAGCGTTGTAGGATGTTTCGTAAAATTTTACGAACTGTGCTGACAGGCATGTCTAAACTTCGGGAAATTCCCCGTGCACTGCACGTACCTAAAGCACTGCTTGATGCTTCCTGCAATGCTGTAGACACATCCTCCACTGACACATCCTTCTGCCACATTTCACGTCAAAAATGAACCCGACTCTTTGAATTTATTAATCATCTTCTTCAGACCGAATGCAGTCATCAGACCAGAACCGCTTCTTAAACTCTTTAATGCCCGAAATTTCTTCAATGCCATTGCCGCAAAGCCACCGTTCTTGTGAAAAAAGCTTCACAAGCAGACCCCTATCCTTCAACGATAGAATCATGACTACCTTCTCAGACGAAGAACAACAGGAAAAGCATGTTCCCCGCCTTTTTATCACAAGTGTAATGTGAGATGCACATGTCACGTCTTTTAGTAAGCATCTTATAATTACCATATCTTTTTAAGCAATTAGCATATAATATTTATGTGCATTCAAAACGGATTAAGCCAGTTAAGCGCTGTTTATATTTGTATTCGTCTCTAAATTTTCTACCTTTTACCGAGTACTAAATCAAGAAGCAATATGAAAAGTTTTATTGTGCCTTCAGAGATGAGTAAAAACTAAATTTATATCTATACTTATAAAAGGCAATGTTTGTGTGTGTCTGCGATGTCCAGACGAATCTATCGCACTTACAGCCATGAAATTTGGCACACAGGTAGTCGTAATGATGACTGAATGCACCTCGAAGCCGGAATTTTAAAATTTAATCTAGAAAATTTTTTATTTAATATTTTGTGCTGTTTTGGGTGATTTTTCGCACTCATTTCTCAATAGCATTGCTTCGAATAATTGTACGAAAAAAATCATCGGCAAGAACAAACGATTTGCGTTCTAATAGAGTTTGTTTCGTACGTCTAACGTAATTTACTGAATTTTCAGAAATTTTTGAAAAAATAGTCACTTTTATGGTAATTTTTAATAAAGATTTCTTCAAATTATCGCTTCTGGCGTTCCAACAACTTTATAAATTTCAATTTTTAGCTCTTAACTGGAACGTTTCTGTCGAATTTTAAACAAAAACGGTTAAAATATCTTTTTTCGTTTTTTTTAAATTAATTTTTCCCTGATCAGTTAGCTCAGGTGTCGTCCTCGTCATCTGACCGCGGTTCAAAATTACGAGGTCCGTCCCTAAATAGCCCTCGTGTTGCTTCAAAACGGGACGTTAATATAACCTAACCTAACCTTCCCTGATCAGTTCAAATAGTTGTTTCGCTAGCGAGATTTAACAGCGAAAGCTTCTCCGGACCATACCAGAATGCATTGTTGCAACGTGACCTTCCTCGCGGCAAGTGAAGTCATATGCTTTCATACATTTCTACAATCCCATTCCTTCCGGCAGGTGACGTCATTACATTCGCCTCATTGTCGAGAGGAAAAAGCAAAAATATTACTTTTCTGTTTTGATAAATGCCATTATCGCAAAGAAAAATAAGCGGGAAAATCAATTATGTGTATCTTTTGTTTTGATTTTGTTTTCAAAACTTTTTTGTGTCATTGTGGGCATTCCCCCTCCCACACACACACTTTTTTGAAGTCCTGATTCCACAGCAACGCCGTAAGCGTACTGCTAGTATATAT
Source organism: Araneus ventricosus (assembly GCA_013235015.1). Lineage (NCBI taxonomy): Eukaryota > Metazoa > Arthropoda > Arachnida > Araneae > Araneidae > Araneus > Araneus ventricosus. The sequence continues at coordinate 322,409 of BGPR01000638.1, forward strand.
CTAAATAGCATTGTTTTTTTAATCCTTAAAATTTAGTAAATTAATTTTAAATTCACATAATAATATGCTGGCGTGTAGACGAAAAATAAATTGAAGTCACGGATATAAAAAAGAAAACAAATAATATAAAGTACAGCCAATAGCTAAAATACAAATCTTAATAAATGGCAAAAAATTGAAGTCACAGAGATTTAAAAATCATCAACTTTTATGCAACTTCAATGATGTTCACATTTTTAGAAATTCACAACATAAAAAATAAGTAATACAGCCTTCATTTTTTGTCTGGCCTTAACGGTGTGCATTTTCGTCTTTTGGTGTTATTGACACTACACGGGCAATATGCACAAAATAGTTCCAAACTGTCCATCTTGAAAACCTGAAGTGTTAATTTAGTCACACCACAGGTGGGATCTCCAAAAGCAATAAAACCTAGTTTGAATAGGTTTCAAGCTGAATAGAAAGGATTCTTGTGGTTAGTCCCTCCACGAGGGTTGTTGATTGTCCACTGAGGGTTGCTGATTGTCCTGTTTTGAGACTGAATCCGCTGCGCTTTTGGAACATCTCCTATTTGAAGGAAGATACACTTTTGAAACAGATCACTCGCTTTTCGAAACGCTTTACAAGGGAGACCGAACCACCCAGAGGGTTAAAATAAATCGTAGATGCACGATCTATTAGCGCAATCTATCTTCTCCTCTCAGAGTCTAGCTGGCCGAGTAGTTAATACGACAGGTTTAGGAGGCGAGATGTCGGGGGTTCGAATCCGAGGTTGTCTTCGTACTCTGTTTTGGCTATAGTTTGCAATGAGTTTTTAGCGCCAAGCTTGTGACAAGTTTGACGCGTGCTGACCAACTCGTTAGCGTTAACTTGTTTCAAGCTTGCACTCTTGCCGTGTCAAACTTGTTGTAAGATTGCAGATTTGCAGAGAAAGATTGCTGCGAACTAAAATTGCTATCTGGGTATAGTTGAAAACATAATATCTGTAGGTAATAACCTTAATTACTCGAAGCAATTTACAGTAAATAATCCCATCAGCTGTGAAACACAGTTGCCGTTCTTGGAACTTATCAATTATGTTGCCACCTATTGTGTAGTTTCCTGTTGATGGTTGTGGAGAATTTATGAAGAACAGAATTCCCTTTTCACATCATGCCTTTCTAGAAATATCAAAAACGATTCTATAGAGTGAATAAAAAATTTACTATAACAGTAAGGCCCCTTTCACATTATACGGTTTAACCGTTATGGCAAGAAAGCATTAGGCCGCCTCTTGGTGGTAAACTGAAGAAATGAGTGGGAGCTTTCACACTAGCCGATCGCGGTTTGCGTCCGTTTGTTGGGGTTTAAACCAGCCGCGTTCGTGACTGAATACAACGGCGCAGTTACGACTTCGTCTTAGTAGTAATATCTGAAAATATGCTGACGCTTTCACACTGCGCGAATTTCTTCCGGCTGCCGTCCGTCACCTTCACAAGGTCACTTGTTCTTTTTGCCTTCTCGACGCTTTTGTAGTTAATTAATGATTCCATTATTTTTATAGAATGCTTCAAAATTTAATTTTACTATTGTCTTTGTCATTTTTAAATGATTTCATTGTTATTATAGAACGCACTTTCAATTTGAGTGTTGACTGTGTAATTTTTTAATGTTTTCGTTATTTTTTCCTATTTAAAATTTAGCTATTTTATTTTATTTCGAAATATGCCAATGCTAACTAATTTTTATAATTTTTATATTGTGTAAGATCAGGGCCGTCTTAAGATTTTACAATGCTTACCGCTCCACAAGCACCCTAACTAGGAAACTGGGTGTTATGGCCCAAACAAAATATCTAGCTAAAAAATAATTCAGGAGCATTATAATGTTTTGATAACGTTATATTCTCCTAGGTTATTTTATTAACTAGATTCTATACCATATTATAACATATAAAATTGTATAACATATTTAAAATTACAATTAAATAAATTTGTTTGGTTCAAAATCAGTATAGAAAGTGTTTATCATCCCTTGGATCAATAGCGCACTGTTCTTCTGCCTAATTTGCCCTTTGGATAAGATGGCCATGTATAAGGTATTGGAAACGAATATACTATTTCATGTAAATTAATAAAAATCTGGATAGCAGTGTCTAATAATCATGACTGAATTCTAAGATAACAACATATGTTTTATTTCTGATGTCGCAATTTCAAGAAACCTTTAACCTTTCATAAGTAATTCCGACAGTCTTATAGAATTCTTCAGTATTTTGAACTCTTTATGGAGATTCCATTAAAGTTTCCGATTTTTTTATGATTTTATTTGAAAATTTAAATCATGAATATATCATGATATTGCACATGAGTGTACTTTACATAATTGAGAAGATATAGTCAAAACCCATCTCAATATAAAGAGATGTTTGGTGAGTGATTTATACTTTAAATACTTACACACAGGATTTTTAAAATATTGTTCATCAAACACACAGAAATTTCCCTGCTATGTTTATATAAACACAATGAAAAAACATGCAAAATCAAAGCATTGCGTTATAGTTTTTTTCAATGCGTGGTATCTTACATACAATTTTCAAGAAAAAGGTATACTATTTTAACGTCATAAAAAGTGATTAAAGCATATCTGATTATTTACCATGTTAAATTATTTTAAAGCTGTGATATTTCGAAGGGAATTTTCATAACATTTGTTTACAATGGGTTGCTTAGTTTTTTTAAATCCTGCGCACAAATGAAATCCATGTTCCACAACTTATATATAATCGATTTACGTAATATATTATTAATATATACATTTGCAATGCTTAAAATTATTACACTGACCTTAAAATCCATATCTAGGAAGGAACTTATTTTATGTAATTATGGTAAAAACAAAATCTATAAGTTTTTGCTAAGTAATAAACAGTCGCACTTTCACTATTGCTTTTTCGTTGTTAAAAGGTCCTATAACACTTTATGTTTTAAACACAAACGATTAAGATTTAAAAATAAGTGTCAGTTACTTGCGATTTTGTTTAGTTATATTAACGTCCCGTTTTGAAGCAACGCGAGGGCTATTTTAGGACGGACCTCGTCATTTTGAACCACTGTCACATGACTAGGACGACACCTGAGCTGGCACCCCCTCTCCAAACTTTCGTCTCACAGCAGAGGAAGGACGTTTCATCCCTACCTATGATTTAACAGGCAGCACAGTTACTTCAGAGTCACAGCTACCATTGTTGGCGGTTGAATGCAGTTCTAAATGTTAGTATTTTGCCGCAGAGTATAATTTTTTATTCGGTTGTAGAATTCAACAAAAGATGCTACAGACATTTCGACATTTATCTGCACGTTGTTCTTCCAAAAGTGAGGCGATTATAGTCTCGTTTCTTTTGATTGATGGGTGCAAGACCATATTGCTACTATTTGCTTCCGATCAATGCTGAAACAGCTATGAAATTAAAAACCGCACTCTAATACTGGCGACGCAAATCGTCTAGTGTGAAAGCAAACATGACATAGCAAAAAAAAAAAAAAAAAAAAAAAATGCTCCGGAACGGTTAAACCCAATAAAGTTAAAGGGGGCAAAATAAACCAAAAAAAAAAAAAAACCTAATTTTAAAAACAAAAAAAAAAAAAAAAAAAAAACTTTGCTCCGTAACGGTTAAACCGCATAATGTGAAAGGGGCCTAAGTAACCAAAATATCATAAATTCTTGGGTTGCCTATCAAAATACAAATTAATCTAATTCGACTGATTGAATTTGTTGTGAAGTACCGTATTATGTCTGTGGTTGCGAAAAAAGCTTTAGATTCATTAAATAATCAATAATAAGGGAAATATATCAGAAATATTAAGTAATATTTATTACTGAAGACTATGAAAGCTAAAATATGAATTATTTGATTTGTTGTCACCATCCTGTTAAAACACTCGATCATGATCGACAAATTATAAGGATTCGAATTCAGACTAAAAATATCTGTTTAAGGGGTCTATTCTGGTACCCCTGGTTGGGTTGGGAGATGTCACTTTTCCCGTTGTTAACATCTCAGAGGAAAGATATTCTTACTCTGAGGTTAACATGCGGAAAAAGTGACGTCTCCCAACCCAACCGGGGGTACAAGAATAGACCCGTAAGTGAAACAGTTATCATTTTAACAGTTATAAACGATCACTGTGAGCGAATCTAGAGGCTCCGATCATTCATTCAACGGGGGATACGTACTCAGAGGAAAGATAACTCTGAGGATACGTATCTTATGATTAGTTTCAAAATAAATCTTTGTTTACATTTGTAGAGAACATGCTTGTCTGAATTTCGGATAACAGCTTTTCTTGCTTCAAATCCCAAACTCTTTAATTCAGATTGTCTGAATTTTAATAATAACCTGATTCTAACATCGTTTTGTGGTTAGTAAATATTTGTATTTGTCTACATTTATCGATTTCAGGGAAAATTTTGCAACATTAATTGTTTTTAGGCTTCAGTATTTCAGTGTTCGGAGTTTTTTTTTTGTTGCGTTGCTTCACCAAAATAAAATTTAAAATGAAAATAGTCAGGTTATTAATTATTTTTACCTTTAATAATTTAGTGACAGTTTTAAGGCACCTGGAAGGTTTGTAAATATGAATTATAAGGAATTTTTATTACTCTGCGTATAATTAATAAAAGAAACTGACTTTTATTTTAATGCAAAAGGAATATAATTTATCAGCCTTGCAACAAAAAAATTATTTTGCTAGGTTTTCAAATATCGTTATATTAAAAAAACGTATGCTTTTATGTCGTGATTTATTTTGGTATTAAAACTCAAAGTTTTCTTTCATACTTGTTTAGAATGATTTATTTGGATTAGTAAATGAAATGTTTAGAAAAAGATCTTTTATTAGTTTTACTATAAACTGTTCATTGTATATGTTTTATATGAAAAATGCAGAACAAAATATTCAGTTGTATTGCTCGATACCTATTGTTGATTTGATTTTGATTTTGTTATATAAAATCAACTTTCTTAAAAAAATATGTAGCCATATTTATATTTCCCTTTTCTTGATGTTTGGAAGAACAGGACTAACGAAAAAAAAATATATATGGACAAGTAATTTATGCATTCAAAAATTAATGTAAGTCATTTTAAACATATCTTTCATTTATCTTAAGTTTAAAGTCAGTACACTTATTAACTATTACATATTAATTCTATTTATAGCTACAATTGTTGTTCATGCTGCACTTGGCAAGATTTCTGAACAGCCATGTGCAGCAATTAAATATTTATTTTGGAAAATTGTGGATTTGGATTCTTGTGCCTATCAGAAGGAATAGTTTCTTGAAATTCAGTAACATTTATCTTGGAATCAATTTTCAAAGCGGAATCCATAATTTTGTCTTAAAATCACAATGAAAATTTATGACAAGGGAATTCTTTCATTTTTAGAATGAAATTAAAGCTCCTGATCTGCAAGATCCCTTCACCGCTTTTCTGTTTTCCCTGTACAGAATAGTGTACAGGGGTGTAGTGGAGCCAGAATGCCATTCCAGCACTACTTTTTTTAATGCAAAATAAATACGAAAAAATTGTGAAAACATCCTTAAAGCAGTGCGATTTTTTTCACCCAGGTTAGAGTGTTGTGGTACTATTTATTTTACGACTACACTACTGGTAGTGCACTACTTTTAGTACTTGTTTGATTTGTCTAAATGATTTATGGGCAAGAGTTAGCACTTTGAGTTACTGTTTTGTCCATACTTTTTTTCTTCAGTTTGTTATGTTACCAAGAAACGGCATTAAAAAACTGATTGTATTTCCCAGGGATTTTGTGATCTGGGTTATTTCACCACATTCATCTTTTTTTTCCCTAATTTTTTAGTTATGTGATATATGTGATCAATATGTCTGTCTACTGGAACATATATGAGGGTTTGTGTAGCAACCGATAAGTAGGTGATAACATTTGCTGGGACTTATTATGCAAGGGAATGCTGATAGCCATCTTAGATGATCACAGCTGTGAAGTGGCTTCTTTGAGAAAGGAGTGTTCATCACACAAAACCAGACTTCTATTAAGCAAGAAAATGCATTTAAATTTTAAATAACTTCTTAATATAAATTTTTATCCTGCACTGTAAAGGTTCCTTTCATGTGTAGCCCATGGTTATGACCAAAATGCTAGCTTTCAGTAAAAATATGTTTAAAAAAAGCTTTATAAAAATTACTCTAAATACTTAAAAGCAATTTTATAACTAAGAAGAGCAGTGGCACTAGCTTAAAATCATTGTGTACATAAAAAAATTACTAATATAATTAATTCGTATTTGTTTTTACTTTTGTCAGTAAATTGCTGATTTGTGAAAGAAAGACTGGTGGTAGATGCTTGATTCCACATCCTATCTGCAGAGAGGGAGGGAATCAAATGATGAATTTTGTTACTAATAATTTTCTTCCTGGATTTTATTTATTTATGCCCTGTATATGTTCTAAAGAAAGGGTGGCATGTTGCAAGTTTGCCCCCCGTCAGCAAAATTTTCAACTGCCCCCCCCCACGTCGTTAACTGTAATTAAAACTAGCAGAGGTGATCCCCCTCCCCCCAAATTTTTTCGTATCCATCATAACAAGGATGGGGGGTGGGGTGTTATAATGAGCCCTAAATGGACTAATCCAGAAGTTCGCTGTATCCAGTTTTTCAAATATTGGTTACACAAAATTTGCTACAATCCTTAAATAAATTTTTGTGTTGAACAAATTATTTAACTAAATCACAATTATTTATAATTAATTAAAGAGCTGGCAGAAAGGAAAAGTGTATTGTTGTATCCAAATACCTTGCTTTTGAAGTTGATTGCAAGCATTTGAAAATGCAGGAGTACAGTTGGGACCATTTGAAAAGTTCGATATAACCGAGGGTTCATTATACCTGGATTTGACTTACTTACATAAACAGAGTTTAATAAAGAACTATATTGAAGAAGAAACATAAAGTTGGAACTTAATAAATTTGAAAAAGATCTTTCTGTCAAAGCAGGCAATCTAAAATAATTGATTATTTACAAAAAGTATATAATGATGCTTAGATATCTTGTTAGAAGAGGCGAAAAAAAAACCTTAGTTAATAGTTCTTAGTAGCAGTGGAGAAGATTAAAAGAAGTGATCTAATACATGTTAATATATCAAATTGTTTTTATTAGATATTTCTTTTAATTATACTAATATAATAGTATATATTTTTTATTTTTAGAGCTTACCCCTATTTTTTTGTATATTAGTCATTTTTTGTTTGACACAAATTCACATAACATGGCATTTTTTTAAGAACTAAACTTAAGGGTTATCTGACTATATAAATTAAAAAATTATAACATGTTTTTTAACTGTTAACTGCCCTACTTTTTAAAAACATTTTTACTTTTGATTTTAAATAAAGTGCTGCTCAAATTTTAAATAAAAAATTGGATTTTTTTTTTTGTATATTTAAAAAAAATATCACCTTGATGCATTTTTTTGTAATATTCTAAATACTTGATTCCAATAATAAATTGTGAGAAACTCTCTTCATTTCGGACTTGCTAAACAGAAAAAAAAAAAAAAAATGTCATCATTGCAGAACATGACAATGACAAACACAAAAGAAAATTCAGTGCATAAATTAAAGTTGAAGTAAATTACCGTTTTTGTAAAAATTTCTAATAGCTAAGATAGCATGTCCACTTAATTGGTGGTGGGGGGAAATGGAAAAATTTGCAAGATTTTCAAATTTAGCAAAAAAATGTATTTCAGCTCCTGGAAGCACAGTATATAGTGAGCATTTATTTTCTGAAGCTCACAATATATATGTATGATACCAAACAAAACAGACTTCTTCCTGAAAATGCTGAACAATTATTGTTCTTGCATCATAATTTCAGATTTTACCATTTTTTTTTTTTTATTTAAAACCCACACCGGGCTGGGCTACCCAAAAGGGTGTAAGGCCTTTAGCAGACCGGTGGGGAAATATGACATAACACACAAAATCATCACAAACACAGCACAGAACATTACAAATATTTCAAAAAAGGGACAACAACAAAATAAATAAAGTATCCTAAAACACATTCACAAGAGAAAAAAAAAAATTTAAAAGTATACTGAATCGATATTACACTTGGATCAGATTTTACCATGATAAATGATATACAATATTATTAAATACACTTATGTAAAATTCAACTTTAAAATGGGTAAATTATAGGATATTTTTTAATAAATGCTAATCTCTAGAGCAATGATATTTTTCTGAAATGACTAATTATTTATAATAAAATGTAAACTGTGTATTTTTATGCACTAAAGAATCAAATTCATATGTTGCATTATCAATTATGTATGACTCAGTTCATAATTTAAATATATATATGTATATACTTTGTCATTTGATATTAAGTAAAGTTTGCTGGAATTCTGTTATTGTTATTACTTATTTGGTTAACAATGGTTGATTTGTATAGTTTTTTACAAAATTTAAAATTTTATTTTTTATATGATGCTTATTTTTAGGACATGGTTCAAGAGCCTGCTGAGTGTGTGATTATGGAACTATGGAAAAGAATTTGTATAACTTTCAGAGTACCTCCATGTGTGAGGTTGTTTCGCATAACCAGCTACTGTACTTGGCCACATAAAAGACCTATTGAAGAGACTTGAAATCAGACATTTCAGTAAGTATATTTGAATCTTTTACTAATTACATATAACAAATTATTTAATAATATGATAGCTAGGCCAGTACAATAGAAGTAAAACTTAAGATTCTGAAGAATGAAATGGATACTTTTTGTGATATTGCAGCAGAATTTCTTTTGAGTCATATGAAAGAAACATATCTATATACATGTTATTCAAACATTGTTGTGATTGTTGCTTCTGTAAGTATGTACTTTCTTCTGATATTTGAAGCTGTTAAAAAATAAATGTCACTCTGGCTGATCCTATATACAGGGTGTTCCACAAAAAGTGTGCACACTCTTTGTAAATGCAACTATTATATAAACAATTAATAACATATATCAATTTTTCATAACTCAAATTGATTAATATAAATGTAGAATTATGTCAGTTATTGGAAGTGTTTGAATTATGCTGGATAACAAAAGTTTTGTTGCAACTATGCAAGCAATGCCTAGTATGCTGATTTCAAATCTGAAGTTAGATTTTTCTTTATAAGCTGACAATTTTTTACAAAATACCATTTTTTGTTTTTTCCCCTTAATTTATAAGTTTATAAATAATAGAACATTATATATAACATACACACATAAAATAGTCAAAAACTCACTATTACAGAGTAATTGGCACTTTGCAAACAAGAATTTGTGGTTATAACTTTTGCATTTATAGACTTTATGAGGGCAACCTTGTTTAATGTTCAAGTAGCAGTCAGTAGGGATTGCAATCCGGCACCAATTTCAATCCGGTCGGATCTGTCCGGATTCCCATCGATCCGACTGGATCCGGCCGGATTGGTCACATCAAAACTATTTTGCCTTTTCGTTCCAAAATCAACTGTATGAAAGATGATAAAGTGAGTGTATTACAAAGTTTATAAAAAAGCGTTAATTTGTTATGAAATCAAGTTTATTTACACTGTTATAATTAATCAACATTTACGTATGAATCAACAATAAAAATTTGGTACAGTGTAACTAGTTAAATTGTAATTGTTATATTAGTTTAATAATAATTAGATAATGATGGGCGGTTAAGTTCAGTCTCACTTACTAGATTTCACAAATGACATCAATGATAACTTGTAATGTAACTTATATTAAATCTAACTAAATCAATCTTATCAACTGAGATCACAATAATCAGGTATTTTAGACATGCCAAGCAGTCTCATTCTTATAATTATGACAGTCATCATGAATCTGTTTAATCAATGGCACAATTATCACAATAACGAGTTTAAAACTTCTTCGTATTTTTTAATATACTTATTTTAAATTATTATTTTAAGTGAAACAATTTTAAAAAACTCACTTTGGTTTTGAAAAAATTATCATAGGAAACAAATAGTGTTAATTGTGTCATCTGCCAATCGACTTCTTACAGAGCTACAAATATAACCAGCGGCCTAGAAGGCCCTTTCTGCTTCTACACTTGTCGGTTTTATTGTCAACAAATACTCATGAATAGAAGACAAGTATTTTCCTCGAACTCCTTCACTTTCACATGCAGTCATTTCCTTTCTTAATGTTTTCTCATAATCTTTCTCTTTTTTTTGGTATTTATGCTCTAGGTTTTCATATCTTGCTGGATTTGCTCTTGTAATTCTTTCTGTAATGTCAAATCATTTTTCAGTGACGATGAATCTAAGTTATTTTCTACTATATTATCTACGTTTTCTTTAAAGCTATCATCTTGAACAACTCTTTCTAAGATATTTTTCATTTCTAGTCTTACAACTTTTTTTTTCGGCATATTAAATGTATCATCAGTTCGTCTTGTATCATCATCATATTTTTTTTATTCTGTATATTAATATTCCTGTTTTCAAACATTCAAAAGTGTCATGTTTGTTTTAGAACTTTTAGACTAGTACCTGCAATGCAATACAAGTAGGTAATATGCAGCAGAATTTTTCTTTCATAAATTCAAATCCAGATATATAGAGCAACTTTAAGAAAAATTCTAGTTGAATCCCATTAAAATTCAGGCGGATATCGGCATTTCAGTGAGGTGAATTTCAACTTCTCTTGAAGAGAAGCTAAATGATGACGGTTCTTGCACAAACTGATATTTTCTAAACTTGAATATTCAAATGGTATTCGAAGAATTGCAATTTAAATAATGTATTTAATTTATAAGTGTTCATGATGGTGGTATTCATGATATTCAATTTTCCTAAAATCAATGTTACTGTTTGAAGATTCAAATTTAAAAAATATTAGTTTGTACAAAAACCCTCATCACTTAGCTTCTCTCAAAGAGAAATTTAAATTCACCTCACTGAAATGCCGACAGGTTTCTGAATTTTAGCGGGATTCAACTGGATTTTTTTTTTATATATATCTGGCTTTGAAGTTATGAAAGAAAAATTCTGCTGCATCTCGCACATGCGCAGTAAAAAATTATTTAGAACAAACACTCATATTTCCTGTAATATTCAACGTATTTACTTCAATGTTTAATACAATACTGCTGTAACATATTGTCAAGTGTTCTGCAAATTTCGAATAATTTGAACGAAAACTCTGCATGTTATAATCAAAACACATGCAGAAAAATTTGGGATTTTTTAAAGAAACATTTATATCTTCCAGAATATTTGTGCTATGCTTACGAAAATGAATGTGAATATTATGCACATTAAACCGTAACCTTTGATAAAAGTTACATCTCGTTGTCAAACTCCATTTTTGCCTTCATCCCTTTCTGGTGGTCGCCCTAATTGCCCTCGTGACCGAATCTTCACTGAAAAATGTGTATGATACTTGATTAAATGTCACACGATTCGCCAGAACTGATTTCGAAGCATAGTTTTCGTATTAATTGCAAATTTCTCGCATTTTACAAAATTTTCCTTAATTTTTTACACCAGTGTATATTCTTTTCATGTAGCCTGGAGACTAATATCTCAGCTACTTTTTTTCTGTGACTTTTGATCATGTAACAGTATATAATATCAAACTACATTAAAATTATAGCTTATAGTGATAAATGGATTTCAGATTTGAAACAGAAAATAGAAACAGTGCTAAGAAAATATCTTAAATCAGTTGAAAAATTTCATGCATCAAAAAATGAAGGAAAAAAAATGTTTCTCAGTTTTAATGTCCATTATTATCTAAGTAACTAGTGGAATTGCAAACAGCTTTAAACATGTCAGTTGACATTTGGGCACATTCTTGTGGGTGTGATGGGTTTGAAATAATACCAATCACCCCACTTGAAGTAACATATCCATTTATTTGCACTATGCTGACATATAAAGAAAAACAGTAAGTTCTCGATTATCCGGCATTCAAGTATCCAGAAAGCTCAACTAACCGGAATAATTAGAAAATGAGTTTGAGTTTTTCTAAAAATTTTACATCCGCGCGCCAAAATTTAGCAAGCGCGCCTAAGCCGTTCCATTCACGCGGACAATTTATTTCTCGAATGCAATGTCCACTCTGCATGGAGGGGCGTAGAAGAAAAAAAAAGCAATATACAGTACAGTGACTACACAGACTTGTTTTATGGGCGGGAGGCTCATAAGCAAAAGTGAGAACCAAAGAGAAAAAAAAGGGTCATCGCCTTTTGCCGAAAAACAAGACCTACAAACGAATTCGACAACCAAAAAAAAAGTTAAGGGACAGAATCCGTAAAGAAAAAAAAAGGCTACAATCTCCCCCCCCCCCCCACCCCAGTTTTCCCCGTCACACTCAACGATCCGAACTTTTCAGATATCCGGAAATCAGCATTTCCCGAGCATGCCGGTTAGTTAAGCTTTTACTGTATATTTATAGTTGATAGTTTAACTATGAAAACAGAAATAGTATCCTGTGTCGGAGAGTCTGTATAAGGGCACTCACACTGCAGTATACATGCTGTGGTTGACCACCTACATGCAGTCAGTTGCCAGATATTTGTTAAGCCTCCCCTTCGCGAGAGCTAATTACAGCAGATCTCTCTTACTCGAGAGCTTGCCTATATCTTTGTCTCTGACCTCTTGTCCCCAGTAACATCGAGTTACAGCATGATCGTCTCTGCGCCATCTGGTGGTGACAGGAACAAATCCCACTTTCTCTACATGTCCTCTTGACTTGCAGTTTGTAGCTGGTCTTGATCTATGAAGATCATGTTTCTTGTATCCTCATGAAAAAAAATCAATCAAGTGTGAGAGATCTGGTGAGTGAAGAGGAGGTTCAACAGTATTTCTTCAAGATAAGTCCTCTCATTGCAGTAGTAATGCAAAGGTACTCTATGTTGCAGGAAGCACCATTCTTCATTCTCAAACATATCTTGAATTTGTGGCATAATGCATTCTTGTTATAAGTTCATGTAAACACCATGATTTTATTATGATATTCTCAAAGAAGAAAGATCCAATTAATCCACTCACTGAAGTTGATGCCAGATAATTTCATATGATATTCATCTGTCAAACAAAAATTATCAGTTGCCCTTAGCTGTAATTATGACAATTGATTAAGCCCTTTTTAAAAAAAAGTATCAATTCACTATAAAAAATTATAATTGGAAAAAATGAAAAAATATTGTATTGATTTATTAGAATCATTAAAACTTCCAATAGCTGATAAGATTCTACATTATATAATAGTTTCAGTTATGAAACTTTAAAGTATAGGGTTGTTATACTTAAAGTGTGCCTATTTAGAAGGCTCTAGAGCCGGAACTATGGCTCTAAATGAAACAAAATTTCACAAGTATGTAGTATGAGTAATGTTCTTTACAAAAAGAAAGAAAAAATGCATAAAAAATAGTATTTTGGAAATAAGATTTTACATTTGGAACTGAAATTTGGCAGCATTTTTAGTTAAACTAAAAAGAAAATTCAAATGAACTGTTCAATTTTGCTTTAATAATCTGCAAAAGTCATCTTAGGTAATGGTGCTGTGCTAATTATTGATAAAATTTAACTTTATTATTATTGTTATTATTATTACTATTATTATTGGTTTTCACAGAGCTCATCACTTATCTATACTTATAAAAGGCAATGTTTGTGTGCGTGTGTGTGTGTTTGTCTGCGATGTCCAGACGAATCTATCGCACTTACAGCCATGAAATTTGGTACACAGGTAGTCGTAATGGTGACTGAATGCACCTCGAAGCCGAAATTTTAAATTTTAATCTAGAATTTTTTTTATTTAATGTTTTGTGTTGTTTTGGTTGATTTTTCGCGCTAATTTCTCAATAGAATGGTTTCAAATAACTGTACGACAAAAATAGATACACCATCGGAAAGAGCACGCGATTTCCGTTCTAATGAAGTTAGTTTTGAATTTCTAACGCAATTTACTGAATTTTGAGAAATTTTTAAAAAATACCCAGTTTTGGCATCAAGATGTTAGTTTTGATTTTAAATTTGTTGCATCCGACTTTCTAATAACACTATCATTTTCAATTTTTTTTCAGCTTATAACTAGAACGGTTCTCTCTGATTTAAAACAAGAACGGTTAAAATATCTTTTCCCGTTTTTTTTAAAATTAAATTATTCCTGGGCAGATGAAAGTTATTTTTGTCGAGCGAAATTTCTTCAGAGAGAGTCTTTCGGAACGCAGCTTTCAATTTGATTGGATGAAGGGTCAGGTGACGTCATAACCTTCGGAGCTTTTTGTCATGTTCTAAGAATTTTTTTTTTCATTTTGTTGAAGTCCTGTTTCCACGGGCAACCATTTTTTTATATTGTTTTGTATTAATGTACTCTGTACTGTTTTTCTACATGTTATTATCGCGGAAAAAAATAAGCCGGAAAATCTATAATGTGTATCTTTTGTTTTGAAAACTTTTTCGTGTCATTGTGGGCGATTTTTTTTTTATTTTATTGAAGTCCTGATTCCACGGGCATCGCCGTGCGCGTACTGCTAGTACTACATATTTGTGAAACTGTTTCATTTGGAGCCCATAGAATTGTCTATAGGACCTTCTGAATAGGGGAGCTTTAATTATAACCACCCTGTTTGTTATTAATTGTTTATGTAATAATTATTCAAAGTTTGTATATAATTTTGGGACATCCTTTATATTTTTCTGAAATAAATCTGTTGTGGAACTGTTATTCTATGAGGAAAAATATGTTTGTAACTTATGTCAGTGTTCATTTCTTTGAAGCAGACAAAGGGAAGAGAAAAATTGATTCCTGAGTGTAGCAGTTATGTTACATATTGAAAAAGAAGTAGTATCTTGCAAGTTTTAAGTAACCAGATTTTCTGAACTTACACGAGAGACAATATTAATATTAGCAGTGGTTTTGGGTCAAGATGGCACGAAGAGTTAAAAAATCAGGCTGATTTGCTATGCTAGGTTTATTTGTCAAACCTTGATTGACATTGATGGTAGCATGAACCTATATCTAATGGAAATTAATGATTTTCACTGAAAGTACGATTCTGAACTTTGTTATTATTCACTAAAATGGAGTGACTATATTCTATGTATAATAAGAGCTGTGAAGGGAACTTTCAGTACTGATTGTTTTAGAATTATATCTAAATATTTAAACAGTGTTTTAATATGAGATTTTTTACTTTTTACAGACAGGACATTTTTTCAAAACTAAGATAGATTTAGGACATATCTCTACTAATAATAAAGGAGAATGTGTGTTTGGCACTCTAGAGGTCAGACTGCTAGATCTACAGCTATGAAATTTGGCACAAACCTACTTTGGAGGGTGCTATGTACACCTCAGAGCCATTTTTTCGAAATTTTAATTAATTACAAAATAAGCGAAATTTTAACGTTTAACCTCTATAACTTCCGAAAATATTATAGCACAAAAATTATTTTTACACCATCTAAAAATTCAAAAATTTATCTTTTCACTGATATCAATTAAGTTGCCTACAAATTTTTTTTGTTTAATTCTAATAAATTTAAGAAAAATATTTTTTAGTATAATTTACAACAATACTTTTCATTGGTGTAGTGAAATTCTAACAGTTTTCTTTGTTTAAACAAATATTTAATTGCATGCTTTTCTTCTATGTTGAAATCTAAAGAATTATCCTAATGGATTTTACTTTTTTTTTAAATTTCATCTTTTGTGTGTGTGAAATTTGTAAATAAAGTTCTCCTAAGATAGTAAGTTTATTCGGAAATATATCCAGTAAGTTGAAAAATTGTTTTTGCTATGTTTCAATTATTTTTATCTGCGTGTTCTACAACATCTAATATGTTGCTGGACGTAAAATGTGACTTGTCATTTTAGTGTTGAAATTAAATGCATATTTTGCATATTATGCAAAATATGCATTTAATGAATAATGAGACACAGGTAGTTACTTGATTCCATTAGGGTCGTTCGTGTAGACAATGAATAGAACAGGTGCAAGATTACGGGTTAAATGTCTACCACAATTTGAAGTATAAAATGACTTTGTTAAGGTAGCTATGAATATCAAATTATGCATAAGAGATTCAACTGAAATTATATTCCCGGTGAACAAGCTGTTTACAGAAGGCAGCTAGTTTTAAATAAACCAAGTTTGTTCTGTCTTATATGGTGGCTTTATACAAGTCAAATATTCTATTAGTTCTTCTCACATTCATATGGAAGTGCATGTTATTGCTCTTGAAGTCTGAAAAAATACCAGTAACGTTTTGAGTGCATCCATTTGTTTTCGAATTTTTCTTCTGCGAACTAGGAATTTTGTAGCTTTTTAAAATAACGATAAAAAGGTTTATTTGAAATTTAATATTAATTTTTCAACCTTTATATAAAAAAAGAGTGAAAATGGATGCATCTACTATTAAATTTTCAAGATAAATTGTTGAATAAGTTTTCTGTAACAAGAAGAAAAAAAATCTACGCATAAAAACAATTTAAGAAATCAATGAATGAATCTTTATGAATTTGAGCTTAGTAAAAATAATTTTTATAATTTTAACTAAAAAGTGTAGCTAGAGAACCCTTTTACTATGTTCTGAACTAGGATATCTTAAATCTAACAACACTGTACTTGTTTTGATAACATATATCTCTTTAAATTCCTGTATTTTTTAAAGTAAAATTTGATATTTTTCTCAAAAACGATTTGAACCACTGTGGCCCAGTGGTAAAGTGTCAGCCTCGAAGCCGAAGGGCTCCAGGTTCGAAACCCGATCCCACTGAAGATCCGTTGTGTATGTGGCCTGTTGCACATTAAAATCATACATAGAGGTCAAACGTCCTCTCGCTGGTGTGGTGAGGAAGTTTGGAGAGTGGGGTGCCAGCTCATGTGTTGTCCTCGTCATTTAGCCGCGGTTCCAAATAACGAGGCCCTTCGTAAAATAGCCCTCGTGTTGCTTCAAAATGGTACATCAATATAACTAAACTAAACTCTAAAACGATTTGTAAAAAAATAGTGTTCAACACAAAATGTCAGTAACGTAATATTGTTATTTGCTGGGAAATAGCCAATAATAAAATATATATAGAAATGTAACAAATAGTATATAACAAAAAACTTCAATTCTCCCTTGACATTTCAGATACCTGCATCAAATGTTTAAATTTATAAATTAAAAGGAAGTCATTCATAGCCTGTGTTATGGAAATAAAAAATACTTAGTATACTTAAATGTGGAAGTGTCCAATCAATTTTAAGCTGGATCGAAACCATTCTTGTCAAGTTATTAATTAATTAGGAATTAGTGTGAAATGTAATTACATCCGTGCCCATAATTTTCTTTTTAGAACTGAAAAAGGTGCGACTGATAAATCAAGAAAATAATTTAACATGCATAAATTTTTTAAATAGCTTTTCGTGTATAGATGATTCTTGGATTCCGAAACCCTCCGCACTTTTGTGCATGTGCTAGGCGGAGTTGATTTCACCAAAATAGAAGTGAAGTTAGGAATGAAGGCGGAGATATTTGCATCTTACTTAGCGTGACCTAATAAAAACTCCGGAAATAAGCTCATCTTACTCATTGCCTGTCATCCCTTTCCTGAATAAAATCGTCAAAAGATGCTTGTCTTCGCATTTTAAAAC
This sequence comes from Araneus ventricosus, assembly GCA_013235015.1. NCBI lineage: Eukaryota > Metazoa > Arthropoda > Arachnida > Araneae > Araneidae > Araneus > Araneus ventricosus. The sequence goes on from BGPR01000638.1 coordinate 340,084, forward strand.
AATCAGTACACTCCATATAATTTTCTATTAAAATATTTCTTAAGTTACTCCGCGAAACCATTCCGCGTATAGTTCGTTTCAGGGTTGACAGATCGAAATGGCAAAGTAAGGCCAAACCTTCTTAGAAATAAAGCCTAATTTGAAAAACTGATTGAAGTGCTTATTTTTCACTAAATTTACCATAAGAAAAGGCTTTAATTCATGAAAGCAAATCACATTGGATTGACGTATGTACAATACTCTATCAATATTAAAGTTTTTTTAAAAAAATATTAAAACCTCTCCATAAACCTTTTTGCAGTGAAGATTTCTGTTCTTGCCAACAACTAAATGAAATAACTGAACATAATATATTATTTCATGAGTGAAAAAATATACAAGATTATTTTTTAATTTGCTTATATTGAATGAAGAGCTATTCCGTACTCAAATAATTAACAGTAAACAAATTGTATTCCATTAATATAAATAAAATTAGTTCCAGACTCATAATAGATTATTTTCAATAAACGATTTTATCTAGAATGCCCTGCTTTTAGTTTCAATATGTTCAAGCTCAGCTAATATCCAAATTCAACACAGCTTGCGATTCTACATATTGTTTTAGGAAATTTTTCTGTATCTCTTAGATTTAAAGTTAAGCATTTGTTACCTAATTTCTCAAGTACATGTTTCATTCAATACCACAAATGCAGGCACAATTTATTTATGAACCTGTTAAAAATTATGCACCCTTTTTCTAAAAAAAAAAAAAAAATCAACCCTGATATTTTGCATTTTTGTATGGTTAACAACTGTTTGTTCAAGAATTCAGTCAGGAACAGAAAGTAATAATAAAAGAGAAAGTGGTCCTTTATATGCTCCTTCAAATAGTTTGATACGTTGAAACGCAAACCTAAGACTAGAGACACTCTGGCAATCACAGTCACAAAGAGGACAGAAACTAATGAGATTTCTATCTCTTTAAGAAATATTACGTAAAACATTTAGCTGTATTTTTACTTCAAAAGATATTCTATAAATACGCAGTGGCCTTTAAATCTAATCGAATACTAATATGATTATTTTATGTAACAACTTTTAGTTGATTAAATCAGAATCAACAATATTTACGGCTAACAGCATTTATTATTTTAAGTGCAACAAAAATATTAAAAGCACAAAGTTACTAATACAACTTTAAAAATAGAAAAATATTTACATGCTTATTTTTAATAACAGCAGCGTGAATCAGCCAGCAAGCGAAAGCAAAGAGGATGAAAGGACAAAACAAAAATGCTTGCAATGCTCCTAACAGAAACTTGGTTCTAATGAGGTACTATCTCGTTTGACGGCTGACTGTGGGCCATTTGAAAATTTTAACCTGCGGGCGCGCCTGTGCAAATTTTTCAACAAACGGATTTTTCATGCACTGTTCTCACATTCGGAGTCAAAACTGACTGAAGGTCATTACTATTCCTTCATGCCACCCCTTTCTTGAGGATTACTGTATTACTGCCACGAGAAAAACCCTAGACACCAGACATGCCTGTGGCGTGCGTTATGGAAACGGGATATTCCAGTGCATTTTGGGGGTGAAGGAAATGGCTATATTTTATTTGGGGCAGATAGAACCGACGGAAGTCTCGTTTCGCTTTGTACTATGGTCGAAAGCGAATTCTCGCCTTACGAAGTGTGTTTAGTTCGCCAAATGTTGCGGTTGATTTTATGCCCATTTACCTCCTTTCTTAGACTTGTTTGCCTAGTCCAGGGTTTTTCTCCTGGTGGTAGGACAGTAAATAGGTTTATCTGAGTTCTCAGATGATTTCATACTACTTTATGCTTCAGTCGTAAAGTTTACGTCGCGCGCCCGCTCGTGTAATTTGATAATGTTTTCCACGTCTTAACGTTTCAGTTTGCTAATTATATATCAAATCCGCATTACAGCGGTTTAATATTTCATTTTACATTGTCAAAAATACTTAATATGTAATAAATTTGTTAATAATACACCAAGCCGAAGAATTTCCTTGAAAATCTTAGCCCTCAGTCTTATGAAAAAAACACCTCACTACTCGAGCCCAAAAAATCTGATCATCACCATATGACCATTTCTTTTCGTCTAAATTATGCATCACAACCTGAAAGCAAAAGCAAGTGAACAGCAACCAGCATTGAGAAGAAGAGCTTGTGGTTTTGTGTTGAAAGAAAGAAAATGAAAATGATCGTCAAAATCCATGAAATACAGTAGGTACAATAGATAGTACTAGAGGTCGCCCAGCGGTCGAAATTCAACCGTAATTCATTAAATTTTTAAGTTTGAACGTCATCGAGGTTCTTTTGTCAAAGAGTATACCTCTATAATCATTGCATATATATATTTTGGATTTTGTTCTATTACGTCAGCTGCGAGCGTGTACAAATACATCATTATGCATTAATTTTCGAATTATTTGAAAAATACAAACGATAGGAAAAATGAGGTATAGCTTGGCTAAGTCATATTTAAAAAACAATAACGCGTTTTTTGACATTTCCTTGGGGTTTTTTTTATTGCTGTACTGGCCAGGTTTTGCCAAGGCTACCCAGTTAATTTGTCCATATTTTTCAAATTATGTAAAATTTAAATAAAAATTTAATACAAAAAATGAAATAAAGAATACGTGCTTCGTATCTTTTTGTATATTTTTTATTGAAACAAAAACCTGGGCGGTTAAAAAAATAAATGTTGTCCGACTATTGACCACAGACTTTTATGTGTTTGACATTCAGTACGAACGTAAACAATGAATGTTTTATTTTATTTAATGTATTAGTAATACATACTATATATAAATTCCTTAGAGACAATCTCTACTCTGTGTGTCTGTTTGACCACAGACTAATATGTGTTTGACATTGACAGATTTAAATCATCTGCATTTTGTATTTCACTCCCAAGAGTTTTTTTTAAAATAAATAATCTAAATAAACTCCCTCTTGAAGTGGATTAAATCAATTGCAAATCATTCACTCCGCTAATTTTTTACAGTGTATGAACGTAAACAATGAATGTTAAATTTAATGTATTTGTAACACATATTACACATAAATTTATCTTTCTGCACTCCTTCTCCATATGAACTTTAACTATGCCAAATCTCACACTTCTCCGTGTGCAATGTGCTTAAAAAATGGTACAAAGTTTTTTCTTCACGTATTAATATATAGTTACTTGTAAGCGTCACTCTCTAGCAAAATTTCAATGTTTCGAATGCAAGCACAGTGATTAGAAACTAAGAAGAAAGTCTTTTTTGTACAATCCTTAGTTTGTATTATAATCTTTTTATTAAATATTGCTTAATACCTTTTTTATGAAATAATATTATTAAAGCTCACTACTTTCACTGTTTTCAGTATAATTTTAGATTTTGCAAATAATATTGAAATTAATTTTCACTCTTGATGAAAAGATTTACTTTTCTGACATGTCTCTTATTACTATTATGAAATAATTTACAACTGCCATAGTGAAAATGAAGAAAATTATTGTGCCGTAAAAAGAGCGACGAGCCTGCTCATGTAAAAAACTATAGCACGCCCGCTGGAAGGTTAATATCAAAATTTTAGTAAAAGAAACAGTAGAATTAGTTACAAATAACAGTTCTAAATGTCAGGAATGAAAATAAGGCCAAATGAAAAATTTTGAAGCCAATCACTTTGAAAAAAGGGCAAATTTTGAAAATTATATGGCAACCCTGGTTCTTTTCAATATTCCGATGTTAGCACTTTTGGACGATTTTTCACCGGAAAGAGGGGTGTCAGGCGATGAGTAAGATAAACGCATTTCCGGTGTTCTTTGTTAGAGCACACTAAGTAAAATGTGAACATCTCTCCCCCCATTCTTCACTTTCCCCCTATTTTTGTGAAAATAACTCCGACGGACGCAAACGCGCGGAGGGTTTCGGAATCCGAGAACATACAATAATATTCTATTTCTTAGAAATATATATATATATACACTCTGTCCCAAAAGTTTATAGACTCTAGTAAAATATATGTTTTAGCAAAACGGAAAGGCATACAAACACCAATTACAAACATGTTTATACAAACCATATACGACTTGCATTCAACGAAATATTTAGAAAAAATAATAGTTTGTATTTCAATTATATAACAAAATGGAAATATTAGGTGTCCCAAAAGTTTATAGAATTTATGACTTTTCAACAAAAGGTGCTCAATACAATGTTCTTAATAGTTTAAAGTCTTTCCATTTTTCAGTAAGACATCGTATACACGTTTTTCCATCGACATAATTAAGGTTTGTAATATCTCTGGTTCCAAGATGTACCATGCAGTTTCACTGGCTGTCTTCAAGGCATACACTGAATAAAATTGCCCTCCATTCTCATATACCTTCTGAGACATAATGCCCCACACACTCTCAATTGGGTTTAGATCAGGGCTTATCGGTGGCCACTCAAGAACAGTAACATTTTTCGAGTTTAAATAATTTTGCGTAGCATTGGAGATATGGATGGGAGCATCATCATGCTGATATTACCACTTTCTTTCCCGTATGTTTTCTGCAAATGGCATAAGATGATTTTCTAGTGTTTCTATGTATTTAGGAGAATTCTGTCGGCCATCTAAAAAGACCAAACCCACTTGACTGTTGAAATCGAAAGCCGCCCACACCATCACAGATCCACCACCACTTTGCTGACTGAAAAAGGTCCTGGGCTCTTTTCGTAAATCTTGCCAATATTTTATATTCCCGTCTGGTCCATCGAGGTTCCATTTTTTTTTTCATCACTGAAAAGGACAGCCATCCATTTATCGCCATATGACATATGATTACGAGCCCGTTGTAATCTCTTACTAATGTGAAGATTTGAGAGTGGTAATCTACAGGCCATTTTTGCGTGGATCTTATAAACAGATTCTATAATTCGTCTATGAACAGTGTTCTTGGAGATTTGCAACCGGGAAGTCCTAGTAATTTCGTGAACCGACATTTTCTGACTGGAAGCCATTCTTTGTATCCGCCTATCACTGCGAATATCCGTCGCACGTTATTTTGACTCCTATGACATTTTGCGAGTTAATACACGATAAATCATACTTTTAGACTGATTTAAAAGTTTCGATATTTCCATAACAGTCTTGCCGAGCAATTTCAAATGCAGAATTTTATTCACTTCTTTATTAGAGATCTACGAAGCTTTACGCATCTTGAAACGCAGAACAAACGGCCGCTTTCCTTTTCTTACAACATATTTATTAGGCTCCGAATCGACGTCATGATTACCGATACCATATTTGCATAAAATTGCATTTGTCTATAAACGTTTGGGACAGATTATTTCAGTTTATTCTACGATTTAAAAGTTGGCATTAAATATACGGGGTGGAACTGCTGTTTTTTCAATTTAACAGACATAACATATCTGTACAGTAAGTTGCATCGAAATATATCATATACAACAAAAAATATACGCAAAATACAAGATTCTATAAACTTTTGGGACAGAATGTATATATATTTGAAAAAAAAAAATGAATTTTCATGGGCCGGATCGAAAATCGTTCTGAGAATTCTGGATTTTTCATTTCTGCGAAACACGTTGTATTTGTTTATGTTCGTTCGACAATCCTGACCGTGTATTGACTCTTATTCAGACAGATTCAAATTTTAAAATTATGTGTTTACTATTTTTTTAATTATTATTTCAGACATTCTATGCTGTATATATCTTTAGATTAAAAAACAAATATTTCTACTGAATTATTAGAAATCTTCCTCTTTATGCCGATAAATGAATGCCAGTTATAATTTATCAGGGGAACTTCATCCTACTCTTTCTTTCTTTTTTTTTTAATTGGATGATTCTTTTACTTGGAACGATTCTCAGAACAACCTCATTAATTGTTCATTCAAATATCTCAAGAATTTGAATATTATTTTAGGTGCTTTTTGATCATTTTTTTCTGTTTGTTGTAATATGTTGTGTTCATTTTCTATACTTGACGCATTTCCCTCTCTTTCTCATACATCAGTTAAATTTGCTGCAATAAGTACCTTTTCACTGATCTGTTTTTGATTACTTGTAAATACTATCCCGGGTATTTTTTTTCTGTTTCGAATTCTGCAGTTTGTTAAAGGAGTTAAAAAAAAAAAAGAATGAAAGAAAAGGCTCCCCAGAACAAGTACTTTGATTCCTAGAAATTGAACACCATTCATATCCTTTTTTTGTTTCCCTAGGGTTACGCAGGTGACTATTTGGGGGGACCGCAGTGGCGTCCTCTGAGGGGGGGGCTATCGGAGCTGCAGCCCCCAGAGCTTCAAAACCAAAATTTTGATTTTTAAAAACTCCCTATAACTGTTTTTTTATAATATTTCTACTTTTAAAAATAATTTCATTTTAAAAGTCAGATAACATTGCTTTCATTTCTAGAAGGCTCGAAAATTTTCCCTACTTTCTAGTCAATCCACTTGTACGTAGGCGATGGTCGAAAACATTTTTTTGGCTAGTTATTTCATTGTATTTTTTTATTAAATTATCGAAAATATATAGTATTATTTCTTATTATCAGTGATGAAAGTCTGTAAATTAAAAGAGTTTTGGTCTTCATTAGCCATGAGGTCTGGGATATCTGTCACCACAGATGCAAAATTTTTATGATCTCAAGCCCCCCCCCCTCCTAGAACTGATCTTTGATCTGCCACTTGGTACAGAATTAAAAGAAAACAGGAAACAAGAAAACATGGTGGGATTTTAAAAATGTTAGAGAATTTTGTTTCTCCAAATGAATACTTGGAATTTAATAACTATACCAATTTGAATAGTTAATTAATACTGAGTGTACCATACATCCTTAAAAAAGTTAATGTAAAATTGATACAATACTTATTTCATTTGTTTGTATGCTGAACTAATACTCATTGAAAAAATGCACAAAAAATAAAAATAAGTTCAGAAAATGTTCTACAGGCAACAACAAACTGAGTCATCTTTGACTTAAGCTTAATCTAAGTATGGATAAAAACCCTTTCATAGACGGATAATAAAGATTGTGGGAAGGATATTTCCAAAAATTACACCAAGGGGCAACGGAGAAATTGGGACGCCTGAGAGACCATTCTGCTCGCCAGGACACGGTATAATTTTTTACAAAATACATTTTTTACTTTAAAATAGTCAATTCTGTGACGTTTTCGTATGGAATGCCTTGAAAGCTATTTTCTTTATTTATTTAGAGGAATGTTGGCATGTGTCGCGTTACCCAATTTCCTTTAATACGGAAATGACGCATTATTCAGATATTCTGTTCAACGCTGGGCCACGCATCTCTGCAGCACTAATCTGATAATAAGAATCAGTGGCGAATCTAAACTGGCCTGTGGGAGGAGGGGGAAGCTGGGGTCATAAAATTTTGTATCGCTGTGACGAATGTCAAACCAGTCTGGTAAACCAATAATTTTACAGACTTACTCACCCACAATAAAGAACGAGAAAAGAACAATTGATGTTCTTATAATTTAATAAAATTTAAATGAAATAACTAGCTAAAAAAATGTCTCGACCCCTGTCAAAGCTACAAGTACAAGTGGAATGATCCAAAAGTAGGAATGCCTGAGCCTGGTCGTCAGAAAGCAATGTTGGAAACGTTTTATTATTTAAAGAGGGGAAATTAAAACAGTTGTAATAATTTTAAATACAGTCATGTCTAGGAACGCTGATTTTGACAACAAAATCCGATAGCTGAGTGACGGGAAAATGGGGGTGCAGCCCTTTTGATTTTTTCACAATTGTTTTGGTTGTTTTGAAAAGTGCATTAAATAATTTAAAAATACTTGTATCTTCCATAACATTGTATTTACAAAATATATTGCTAAAGATTTTAAATTTAACATTGATGAGGTCAAAAAAGTGTGATCTGTAGCCGAATTTTTTACTGTAAATATATAGATTGTAAAAAATATAAACATATAAAAATAGCTAATAAAACTGGAAAACTATTCTAATTCAGCAAGCATAATAAACCCTTTTAAGTATTCATAAAGAAAAAACTGAATATCGAAACCATTCATCTCTTTAAAATATCAAAATTGTTATTAGCAATACAAGTGCTCCAATCTCCTGCATGTGATGGTTTACATAATCGGAATCATCACCTGTTGGTATTCGAGAGTAAATAAATAAAGAAAGAGAATTAAATAACTATAAACCCCATGAGCTTTAACTGATCAGTCTCTTTACC
>BGPR01000638.1:356752-367111 GCA_013235015.1 Araneus ventricosus
CTAGAAATTGAACACCATTCATATCCTTTTTTTGTTTCCCTCCTCTCTGGTAAACGATTTGTAAGTTATAATCGAACGTAATTATGCAATGGGAACCATCTCTAATTTGAGTTCTAACTATATATGACACATTAACATTATATTTGAGGCATTACAGAAAAAAATTCTGATACTACCTTATTCCAAAATTAATTATTGCATTAATTAAGTATTCTATTGTGCAACGGTTTGTAGTTGGTAAATTTTATATAACAAACTGCACGCACATAAGGTAATTTACATAGCAACAACGCTAGGGTACAATTTTCAACAGTGAATCCGTAATATGGTGATTCTTTCCCGATTGCAGCATTAATCAATATTATTTCATTAATGGAATAGCCGTCTTTGGCGACCAGCTTGTTCGCCCAGAATACTGGTTTTCCTGGCAGTTAAACTATTAATACAGAATGCTGAGGGCCGTAGTTAGTAGTAGTAGTAACCATCATTGGAAAAAGGGGTTACTTATTGATGGATGACAAACTGTATCTGACTTGAAAGACGTCATCAAACATAAGATTCAACAGATTCCTCTTTTTTGTTTTCATAATTCGTGCCGTATTGTTGTCCACCCCCCCCCCGTGCAAAGTGTCACTATTTCTGAAGGTTGAGACAACGTATAGTGAAACTAATTGAAATAAGTGTTTTTTGTGTTATTTCTCAGCCTTATTGGGTATCCCCATTTTATATCTGCCTCACCCCATTTTTTCTTGCTTATCCGACAGTCGGTTAACATTGTATAAAAAGTGATGTTAATGTCTGAATTTCTCAAAACTTTGTCGCTGCAAACGTAACTGAGAGACCGTCTTTTTTTTTGTTGTTGTTGTTCTTTCCAACCTTTGGCACGCAATTTGAAATATACCTATATCTCGAATTGTATTCGCATTCTTTGGTCGTTGCGACCGCTAGTAGCTCGTAACGGCAAAGTTATTTATGACCAACATCTATTTTCTTTTACCATCATTATTAATTATATTTAGTTTTATTTTATTTTTTTACCGTTTTCAAAGAAATGAAAAATAACTATAAAAATAAATAAATAAAATAAGGCAAAGAAATTTCCAAACTTGGTTGAACAATACTAGGGTTATTTTCCTTTGGCTTGAATAGTAATTTCAAAATATGAAACGCAATTTTTAGATGGTGGAAAACATGAATTGCAAAGTTTGGATCAATTCATTTAGAAGGAGGAAGGAATTTTCATTTCTATTGAGTGAGTTCTGAATTTTGCATATTCCGTTTGAAAAACACACATTCACATTACTCTTGTGTCAAGATAACATTTCTGTAGTTCAGTGTTTCTCAACCTTTCAGTATTTTTGACACAATTTTCAATCTAATTTTCATCGCGCCCCTTCTCATACAATAATAATAATAATATATACAATAATGTATTGATTGATTTGAGGGGTTTATATTAGTAGATTCCTTATAGAACTCTCCTACTATTGCAATGGTTTCGTCTGGCACGACTTTGGAAAATTTCTTCGCAGATCTTCACCGATCATGACCCCTAGAACCCAAAACCACCCTTTCGTTAAAAAAAAAGATTATATATATATATATATATATATATATATATATATATATGTATAAGTTTTTTCCCATGTTTCGTGAACAGATAACTGAGTAATTTTGATGCAAATGGTAGGGGGTGAAATTTTCATTTTCCCATAATCCTTTACAAATTGAAAATAGAAAGAAAATTCAATTAGGCGAATTATTGCCTTATCAAAACGAACAATTTTTGTATTTAAACTTTTCGATAGCTCCAATTGATTAGAAGTTACGAGCTGAAAAGTGATTTTCCACCCCTTCCCTCCTCTCCCCTAACTTAAAATACGTTTTAACTATGCATGTTACCCCTTTCGTTGAAAAGCTTCTCTCTCGTCATTTGTGCAGTTTCTTCCACCTCTTTCATTCTTGTAGCTCCAATACTTATGAGAATAGAGGGCAAATGTTCTTTTCCTTATTATTATTATAGAGAAGTATATGCATAACGTCTTTGGCCCCTGTTATTTTGTAAACACGATAACAGAGTAATTTTGATTAGATTTTAACTGCTATGACGGATATGATGTAAGGAGAGGAAAACTTGGGCCTGAGTTGCAGATGGCCTAACAAGCTCAAAGGGGTGGGAAGTGGTGGGGACTGAATACTTCATGTTCCCATAATTCCCCTTTACGATTCAAGATAGAAAGAAAATTCAAATTAGGCGAATTATTGCCTATATCACAACAAACAACTTTGTATTGAAACTTTTTGATACACACAATTTCTTAGAAGTTATGAGCTAGAAAGCCATTTTCAATCCCTCCCCAAATTACCATTTCCCCATAGCTCTGTTACGACTAAAGATAGAAAAAAATTTCAATTAGGCTGAATTATTACCTTTATGATAACGAACAACTTTATACTAAAAGCTTTTCGTCTGCTTAGAATTGCTTATAAGTTATGAGTGAAGCGATATTCACAATACCCTCCCCCACATTTATCATTTCCATAGCTTCAAGCAGATTGAAGATAGAAAGAAAATTTCAATACGGTAATTACTCATACATCATAACAAAAACAAACTACTTTTATATTGAAAGTTTTGACATCAAGAATTATTTGTAGAAGTTATGAGTCTCTCAATCAACCGCATTCACTTTCTACTTTTTATACGGTATAATATATAATTAATTTAAGACTAATTAATTTATAGTTAATATCTTTTGTCCAAATTTGTTAATTATAACTGTTAATTGATATACCTGGCTTTTGGTCAAGATTAAAATGTTTTCATGTTTAATATTTTTAATGTAGAAATTACCTATTGTATAAATATTATAATACACAAATTACTTTTCTGATCTAAAAAACGCTTTAATTAAAATGAGGATATCAATTGCACAGACAATTTTTTTAAAACATCCGTTTTCGCATACGTTATTATTTGTTATATAGGTATTTCTAAATTTGTTACAATAATATAAAGTCAATGAAAGGTTTTAGTGAATATTTTGAAACAATTAAATTAACTATTTAATTATTCATTAATTCAAAGCGTAAAAATAACCCAAGTCAAGTGCCCCTGATATAAATTGTTAAATAGTCTACTTTTAAAAATTTTCTTTTAACATTCTTCCTTCTGGAAACAGTTCTTCGTATTATTTTTTTGATCAACAAGAATATTGATTACTGAATTCAGTTTAAAAATTATTTTGGAAAAAATATTAAAATGAGAGAAACAAATTTTATGGAAAATGAAAAGCGACATGTGAAAAACGCCTGGTGCTTTAATTTTTAATTAAGGAAATTTTGCTGAATTCTTTAGCTTTGAAAAGTTGAAGGTGACCTCTCTTTCTTAAATAAAAAGTTTGATTGAAATCAGTCCAGTGGTTTAGGGAGGAGATGTGGAACATCACATGAGCCACAGTGACTTTTATTAAAATTAATATAATTATTAGATAATTATAAGATAAAGAGTTGGCTATTACAGAGGCATAAAAGGTTTTAGTGAGTTTGTACAATATAATTTTTTAACTTTAATTAAGTAGATAGTTACTTTATATTCAAATAATTTTAATAGTTAATTTGATAATAGGTTTTTTGACAGAATACTTTAATTCATATTTAACTAAACATGCGTTGGGATCCATGATTTGTTTTAATAAAATCAGCTTATAAAGTAGCCAAAAATAAGAGTCTCTTTATCCTTTTGCTAATTGAAAATATCTGCTTAACTTATAAAATTGTTTGGGATTTTCTGCCTGAGTATTTACTTTTAACCGTCAATGGAGTTTTAAATTAGCTGTTCAAATTTAGCTTATCTTTATATCCCATGCTTTAAAAACACGTATTCAATTCCAGCCACCACAATGTTTAATAATTTTTTCTTTATATTGTTAGAATTTAGAGACTATTAGTCTCTGTAACCAGGGAGTTCTCTAAATGAGCCCATTTTTAGTAGTAGTTATGAAGTGTATCATGGTCATGTGTGGTTTACCATATGACAAAGTAATGTCGCACAATTATATTGTATATATATATAACCTAGATTAAATAAATTAATTTTTAAATCTAGAGTCCTCTTCATTCGTGCCAAGAGTCAATTTCTTGCTAACCTACTATGATAGGTTGGCTTAATGTTATGTAGGAGATATTTATCAAGGACGAGATGTTTATTTCTTTATGATTTCTACCTATTGAATGATTATGTGTTGAGATATAAAAAAATTGGATCAATGTACTGACCGATAAATCTATCATACACTTTATGGAATGAAAATGGAATGATAAAACCAAATTTGAGGCAGATTCTAGGGCAGCTGAATTAACCATTTACTTACTACTGAGCATCAAAAATCAGGAAGAGGCTAAATTCTGTAAGAATATTAAATCTAAAGCAATCTTAGCTTATGTTTTTTGGAGAAGTCACAAAATTTTTTCTATAGGATAATCTACTTTAGTGCTACAGGAAAGTCTCTGACCGTCGTAGAACAAAAAAAACTAAATAGCAATACGCAACTGAACGAAGCATAGATTTTTATTTTGGTTGTCAATTTCGTTTTCAGGTCTCGTTTTTCGACGAAAGATGAGTACCTTTTATTATTATTATTTTTTTTGGTTCTCACTTTTGCTTTTGAACCCTCCTCCCCCCCCCATTAACCAAGTCTGTGTACGTCACAGCACTGTATATTGCTTTTTTTCCTTCTACGCCCCTCCGTGCGGAGCGGACGTTTCATTCCAGAAATAAATTGTCCACGTGAATGGAACGGCACGGGCACGCAGATGTAAATTTTTTAGAAAAACTCATTTTCTAATTTTTCCGGTTAGTTGAGCTTTCCGGATACTTGAATGCCGGATAATCGAGAATTTAATATCAAGAATTCTGGCTTGGCTCTGGGGGGGGGGGGCTGTAGCCCGATAGCCCCCCGTCTGGATTCGCCACTGACAAGAATCATAAAGAACACTACAATACTTTCGATAATTTAATAAAAAATACAATGAAATAAGTAGACAAAAAATCTTTTCGACCGCGTCAACGTTACAAGTGGAATGACTAGAAAATTACGAAAATTTTCGAGCCTGTCAAGCCAGAAAGCAAAGTTGTCAAGTTTTTGTTATTTTTTTAAAAAAAAGGGAAATTAAGAACAAACAGTTGTAGTGGTCTATACTTATAAAAGGCAATGTTTGTGTGTGTGCGATGTCCAGACGAATCTATCGCACTTACAGCCATGAAATTTGGCACACAGGTAGTCGTAATGGTGACTCAATGCACCTCGAAGCCGGAATTTTAAAATTTAATCTAGAAAATTTTTTATTTAATGTTTTGGGTCATTTTTGGCACGTTTACGGTCGTAGTATCTTTCCTAATGATCGTTGAAAAACAATCAATGTACCACCGGATAGAACGAACAATTTTCGTTCTAATGAAGTTTGTTTTGAACGTCTAACGAAGTTTACTGAATTTTGAGAAATTTTTAAAAAATAATTAGTTTTGTCATCTGAATTTTATTTTTGTTTTTAAATTTGCTGCATCCAACGTTCTAATAATACTATTATTTTCAATTTTTTCCAGCTTATAACTGCAATGGTTCTGTCGGAAACAAGAATGGTTAAAATATCTTTTCCCGTTTTTTTTAATTAATTTTTCCCTGGTCAGTTGAAAGATATTTTTCCTCTAACGAGTTTCCTCGCGCGGCACTTCTTCGGAAGGTTGCTGGCAATTTTGATTGATTGACGGTGCAGAGCGCAGGATACGCCATGACCTTCAACTGAATGAATTACTTCGATTATTATTTTCGGATTCGATTTTATATTTTGCTTGCTGTATAATAATCATTTTCACGTTCCAATTTTGTAATATTGTTTTGGATTAACGTACTCTGTACTGTAGCGCGAAAAAAATAAGAAGGAAAATCAAATAATGTGTATCTTTTGTTTTGATTTTGTTTTCAAAGCTTTTTCATGTCATTGTGGGCGGGTTTTTTTTTCCCTTTCATTTTGTTGAAGTCCTAATTCCACGGGCAACGCCGTGTATTCGGCAGTGACTTAACGTGTTTAAGTCACGCATATTTACTTGTAGTATAATAATCATTTTCAAGTTGCAATTTTTTAATATTGTTTCGGATTAACGTACTCTGTATTGTTTTTCTACAGTTGAAATGTCATTATCGCGAAGAAAAATAAGCGGGAAAATCAAATAATGTGTATCTTTTGTTTTGTTTTCAGAACTTTTTCATGTCATTGTGGACGTTTTCCTTTTTTTTCATTTTGCTGAATTCCTGATTCCACCGGCAACGCCGTGAGCGTACTGCTAGTTTTAAATAAAATCAAGAATTCTGGTTTAGCTCTGGGAGGGCTGCAACCCGATAACCTCCCTCCCTGGATTCGCCACTGCATAGCTTCACACCAAAACAATCTAATAAATAAAATAAAATCTTTCTGCAATCGGAAACAAATTTAGACTTTTCTTTAACGTGTGTTCTTTCCGGGGGGCGGGCCGGGGGGAATGGGGGGGTGGGGGGGGGTCACACACGACACAATCTAATAAATCAAATCAAATCTAATCGTTTTGCAATCGGATGCAAATTTAGGCTTATTTCTTTATTGTGCGTTGTTTCCCCTTTGGGTTTTTTTTTCCCTTGTTATAGCATCACTATTATTTCTACTTACAATAATTCATTATTTAAAGAATTCGTCTAAAGTGGCAATTAAACATATTATTAGTTAATGATGAAGAACGTCTATATGTTTTAAAACCAAATAATTATTAAATTTTTTCTGTTTTTTTATTATTAAAAAAGAAGAAAATAACGTTAGAGTAAGTTTTTAAAACAATTTATTTTTTATTAACATCCGCCATTTTATTGAAGAACGAAGAATCAGAATCCGTTTGTTATTCCTACTATTCCCTTACGGAACTGTTCGTTCGGGGATAAGTTTTTTTCTGTTCTGTACAGCGCCGCTTCTAGTCAAGATTCAGCTTTTGAAGAGAGCGGTTGAGGATCGTTTTTAGTTTGTGAATTACCTCCCTCAACATTTTGTCGTAAGTACTTTCTGTTTTATTTCAAACAAAATTAGTGAAATTGTGAGCTGAGTAAGTTACATTAAGCTTTACAGAGAAATTCCATTTATTAATTTTGTATTAAATCATTTACTAATTTGATGGGTTTGCACAAACCTAAAGAACTCCACAGAGAATTTGATTTTGTTTAAGAAGTTATTAGAATACTTTTAAAAGGACATTTTTTGCCCATTTTGAAGGTTTTAACTTTTTCTTTACTTGGTTGTGAGATATGCTTAATTTTTTTTTTCTTCTGTGAAGTTTTTTTTTCTGTTGAAGTTGCTTCAGTTTCGTTTTCAGCATTCAAACCGACAGTTTTCTTTAAAAACAATAGTATGTGACTTAAGTTACCTATTTAATTCAGTATCAATAGAAAAAATTTACCCCATTTTCTGAATTGAACACATTTTTAACATAAAAGAGGGCGAATTTCAATCTGTAATCATAGCGAAACGAGCAATTTTTTCGTTTTTCTGGTGTCCTTTTGATGAAAGTTAGAGACCCTAATTAAAAATAAGCAGTTAGTTTTTGGCGAAACATTTGTTTAGACGCTTTTCATTCGAAAATTTATTCTTCTGTTTTAGGTAAGCAGCAAAATAGTTCTGTTTTGCGGTTTTTCAGATTTCTTCGCGTTATACGTCCTATGGAAGTTCAAATATGAGCAGATTTTTTGTATGTAAATAAAATTTTATAGTTATAATAAAAGATAGAGAATGAAATAAGACATATTAAATCTATATTTTATTTAATTTTAAAAGTTACATGGGCATAAAGTAAGCATGAAAAGTAAGTTGCAGATTTAATGTTATTTATAATATGTTGTGAATTCATAAGAAATACTCTAAAACTATTTGGTTGAAGAACAATTCAGTATCATTTTGTATATAATAAATATAATTGTCGGTATCAAAATTCTGAATTGATAAAAAAAAAGAGGGGGGGGAAAGTAAATGCGTTGAATTTACTTTTTTTTCTCTTTCTCCTGTGCTTGAACAGACAATCAAAATAAGCATCTGCATGTTTGTATAATAGACTATTTTTTAAAAAGCGAACTGTTTCTTCTGAAAAATTGAAAGTTGCTGTCCTGCTAGCTTTTTTCTGTTTTGAAACCTTGTACTGAGTTGGCAAAAACAGCATGAAGAATTATATATTCTTCTGTTCTAAGGAAATTATTCATTTTTATGCCAACATGTATTACTTTCAAATTACCTAAAATGCTGTGAGATAGGTAGTCTATCAGAATATTAATGAGGGACTGGAGCAGTGGCAAATCCAGGATTTGGTCGGGGGGGGGGGGGGGCCCCGAGTTATAAAAAATTTAGCATACTTGTGACTCTTCAAACCTTGTGGCTTATGGAAACCAAAACACTTTTAACTTTACAGACTTGACTCACTTGACAATAAGAGTCATAAAGAGCAACATTACTTTCGATAATTTAATAAAAAACACAATGAAATAACTAGCAAAAACATGTTTTTGATGGCGTCAGCACTACAAATACGAGTGGAATGACTACAGAAGTGGGAAAATTTTCGAGCCTGTCAAAAGCCAGGAAGAAATGTTGTCAATTTTTTAAAAGGGAGTTTAAGAAAAAGCAGCTGTGTAATGATTTTAAATAAAATAAAGAATTCTGGTCTAGCTAGGGGGGGCGCTGCAGACCAATAGCCCCCTGGACTCACCATTGGACTGGAGTATTCTGTCCCTATCCCGCAGAAGAGCCCTTTCCAGATTTTTAACTGTTTATGTGTGTGTGTTGAGGGGGGATAAGCAAGTTACAGCTTGTCTACCTGTCAATCCCAAACGTGTTCTATTATATCGAAAAGGAACTAAGAATCCTGTCCCTGTATGACTGAGCCATCGGAGATTCATTTCTATTGATGTGGATTGTGCCTTTTAGCAGAGATACAAACCCAGACTATTACTTCTCTTCCAAATTGGGCACTTTCTAGCAGAAAGGCATGGGTGTTTCATATTCAGTGCTTCCTCCAGATGATAAAACTTATATTTATTAACAGGATGGACAGCTAACTGCAACAAATAAACTGAACTGAAAAATGGGACTCATCAGTGAAGAGAACTCGCTCCTGTAATTGATATGCTCTTCTGCCAACACTCTGCAAGCAATATGATGACTTGCTGTTAGTGAAACACATACAGTGTGTCTACTACAGACCTACAGCAAAGAATTAATTTCAGAAAATTTGAGTCAAAACTGGTGCCAGTAGTCAAGCAAAAGTGTTGTTGGAAACAAGTGGCATTCATGTGCCATTGTTCCTCGCAATTAGCCTTAAATATGAATACTCATATTTTGTTGTTGTACCAGTGCCTGGTTTTTGGCTGCATTTCCAGTCTCCAAAAAATATTCTAGAGCTAGGAAATCAGATTTAGTGATATCATTGTGGCTTAAAGTACTAGACTTATGTTTGACCCTCGTCCAAGTGGCCCATTATTCTGTAGGCTTCTGATTCAGTGAAATTATTTCATTCAGAAATCACACCTACCAATACAAAGTAGTTATTGCATTTATGTAATTTCTTCTCACCATTTTCATTAACGCAAATTATACCAGCACTTAATATATGCCTATTCGTACTGTAACTGAACCAATTTTGAGATAAAAACTTTATTTTGCCTGATTGAGTGTAAAAAGAATTAATATTTTTAAGGAAATATTCAACAAAGTAACTTTAAGGTAATAATTCAACAAAAATTTATTTTGTCCATTTATAGAGTTATCGTCTTCACAGACATTAAAAAATCATTATGTTTGCTTTTGTCAATATTATCGAGGAGAAGATGGATGAATCAAGCCCAAAACATTATCACGATGCGATGTTCGAACTAGAAGTTTGAATTTGAGTTATTATCTTCACAGATTGACATCATACTTTTTGATCTGATCATATCCACATGGCATCATATTTTTTTCCCATTAATCTTATAAGGCAATAAAGTTTTCTCCTATTTAAAATGACCCTCTATAGTAAACAAAATTAAACTAGATGTCATTATCTGAATAGCAAAAGAAGGAAATTAATAATGAAAATTGTAATTATATATATTTAGTATCAAAAGTGATGAGAGAAAAAAAGGAATAATCGTATGTGTTAATTTTCTAATAAAAAATCTATAACTAGTCATTTTGACTGATTGTGGTACATTTGATGTTAAATAAGATAAAATCCAAATTTCATTTACTGCTGATAACGAGTGATTTTTTTTACATCGTGGACAAAGTTTGCATAGTCCACCATATAAAATGTAG
>BGPR01000638.1:367121-454902 GCA_013235015.1 Araneus ventricosus
ATACAGTTTGTTTTCCCTCTGAAAATGACAGTATGTCATATTTCTTATCATGCTTTAAATTATTACACTGCTGTGATATAACAAGGAAGTTTTGAACATCTGTTAATTAACTATTTTGCGTATATTTTTGATGTTCACAGACTTGGCCCAGAAAAATATCATTTCTACAGAATTATAGAAATCTCGTGCATATTTATCAAGTAATTCTTGAGCTGACTTATTTCATTTGGTGTGGAGTATGTTTCATTCTTCTTTCTGTCAACAAAAACATCATCCTAAGAAAATAAATGAATATTTTTCTAAATAATAATAAAGTATAAGGAAAGCTAAAATTTTGGGCACAACTAATTCTTCCACACATTGTTATGGCTAAAATATTTGGTTAACTGTCTTACATAATAATTTAAAATTATGAAAAATGGAGAACAAAAGAAAAAGAGAAACAGTATATGTTGCACCTGTCAGAAAGCAAATGAAGAATAATGTGCATTTATCATCTGGCTTTTATTAATTTGAAAATCGTTTTGTGCTAAGCAAATTAAAATTCAGAAAGCAAATGAAGAATAATGTGCATTTATTATCTGGCTTTTATTAATTTGAAGCTCATTTTGTGCTTTTTATTTATTTTCAGCAAATTAAAATTGTATTAATATGACACATTTTATAGTTAATTAAGTATCGATAAATCATTCACTATGCAGTTCTTTTAATTTTGGACGTTCATATTATAGAAAGTTGCTTATCAACAGTTCTTTTTTATTAATGTTTACCAGTGTAATTTATTATTATTTTTTTCCCCATTTAGCATGGCTCTTAATGAGGAATTATTTGTGGTAAGTTTTCCATGTTAGTAATCAATGCTTTATAATTTTTTATGTTTAAAAAATATTCTAGAGGGATATTATTAAAGCATGTTGGAGATATTTTTGTAATCTTATGGTATAATGTATATGTTACAGTTAAAATATATAATCTGTAATTTCATAAAATGCATAGCCATTAATGAAATAACAAATGAAGGCTTTCAAGACATGAAATACACATTATTTCATAAAATGAAGGCCTACGCTGTAAAACTATAACACTACTAACTAAGTGTAGGTCATTGTTTCATAAAATAAATGGTTAAACAATATTTAGACTAACTAATGTTGGACTTTTTTTTTCATAAAAATAATGACCTATACCCCATTAAACTGTAAAATAACAAGGGGAGTTTTCAAACTGCATGTAAGAAAGTTTCTTGATTTAAAAAAAATATATATCTTACGTTGCAGTTCTGTCCAATTTCAAAGCAATGGGGAAAGAGAATTTTGCTGCGGTTCCAATGAAATACAATGTGTATCAAAAGCCATCATCTAATTTCAAAATACTCTACAACCTTTGATCTCACTTAAACAATCTGCATAGCATTTGAAAGAGGTGCCGTAAAGGTTGGTTTCAGTGTTGCTGTATTTTCTGGGCACATATAGAAGGTTTAGTGAGCTCTTTCACTTGTTGTCTCCTTACCATAATTGTTGTATAAGGGGTACAGGGTCTCAACCATGACAGACCATTCTTATGGACCAGTCTTGGATGAGGAAATATGAATGAACTCAAAACTTGCAACACAGCTATCATAAATGAAATGACACAGACATGCTCCAGCAAGTGATCTAGTATTGAGCAGATGCATGTTGTGCAGTCATGGAATTCAAATTAAATATTCATAATTTACCATGTGAAAACTTCAGAATATTCAGAGCATTTTGCAGCTTAACTAGTTCTATGTGCTGATTTTTTAATTTAAAATATGGCATTTAGAAAGGATGAAGATTCTTGATAGACACTGCGAATATTGAATTTTATGCTAAAGAAAAATATTATCCAGCACTTAGCTAATTCGCTGCCTGTGGTGATCTAGCATTTTCAGAAGGGCGAGTGGGGAGTATGAAAGGGAAAACAAGTCATGGCATGTTGATGTCAGTGATCTTAGCATGACATAAACAATAGGCTGTTGTCAGATTTTGAATTGTATTTTGTAATATTTTGTGCAATAAACATAAATTTTGCTATTAAAATTAATCTTTTTAAATGAACCTCCATTAATCTAGCAGTTCTCTGTTCTGATGTCTGCCAGATTACTGAGAGACTAATGTATTGTCAAATGCCGCGGCGATATGCTAAATTTGCTATGCTAATAACAAAGTTTCATGAGGAAGGGAGACACTGCAAATCTATCAAGAGAATAATTACATTTAAGTGGTTCTTTACAAAGTATGTCCTTATTCGAATCTTTTACTTTGTTTGCATCGAGTCACTGTAGTTAAAATTTCATTAATTCAAACCGTTTATTTATAACTTTTTAAAAACTTCATTATAAGTTTAAGACTTGTAGATTTTATGTAAGCATTACAAATTAAAAGAAATAATATTGTTCTCAAGGAATTTTGAATATATCCATACATCATACTTTTTATTATCTCTGCTGGTAATAAAAGTAAATGTGTGTTTTTGTATCTATTGGTACTCTATAGGACAGATTGTTAGACCCAGATTTACTAAATTTGGCTCAAATATACTTTAGAGGGTGGAAATATGCACCTTGGAGCATTTTTGTTTTTTAAATTTTAATTAATTAAAATTTAAGGTAACTACTATCGCACGTAGATGGTTTTTACACAATCTTTAAAACTCAAAAAATTATCTTTTTAATGATACCAGTTTACCTGCCATTTAATTTTTTCCTAATTTTTGACATTTTTTTAAAAAATATTTTTATGTCTAAGCTCCATTAATACTTTTCATTGTTGCAATGAAATTTAAACTGTTTTTATTGTTACAAAAAATTCTTCCTTTATTATCCTACAGAATGACGATTGTGTTTGTTTATTTTTATTCATATCCTTTGACACTGAGAAAATGAATTTTTACTTGTTACATAAGTAATTTGTTGAATCGACTATCAAAGCTAAGATATCAAGTAATACATCCAATATACTAAAAGATTATGCTTGTTATTCTGTAATTTTTTTATCAACATGTTTTTAGTACAGCTAACATACTGTTAAGCATGCTCATGCAATACAAGTGAAATGGGCATCACCAATTTAATATTGAACCAACTGCAAATTTTATATGAATAGCAAAAAGATGAAGAGCAGGACCATCTAAGACAACATGCAGTTAGATGACATGGACACTTTTGTTTTCATGCAAATATGATGTCATGTGGTTAGATTCTTTTTGGGACGTTCATGTATACAATAAACAGAACAGGTGTAAGGCTAGTAAAATAACACAATATAAATGGCCATCACAATTTGATGCTTTAAAAAAGCTATGTTTATTAAACTGTGAATGTCAAGCATAAGAAATTTAATTGAAATTAAACATGACTATTGTTCCTGGCAAAACAGCTAATTGCTTAAGTTGGTTAGTGGTTTTATAATTTAAATTTAAACATATTTCGTGTTATGCAAATTTTCATATGGAATTTCAAGAGAAAATTTTGTTTTATTGGAAAACATGGCTATTTTTCTTTCTTTTTAAGCTTTCTTTTTTCCACTTTTGTTTTCCTCAAATATTAATTTTATTTAAGGAAGGTTCTTTGGCCATTAGATGACAGTTATCTTCTGAAGAATGCTTGATGTCTCGATTCAGTCCTATATTTCTTTTCTAGTGATGTCATGTGACAAGGATTTTAAATTAAACTACGAGTGATTGGTTATGACATTTTGAAAGCGAACAAATCAGATAGTGAATACTTCGTAGAACAGATGGCACAGTGGATAATACAAGGTGTCCAGCGAATAAGACCCTGATTTCAAAATTAAATATCTCGGAAACAAATATCAAAAGAAGAATGCGGTAAACGGTATGTTTATTAGCTAAGCTGTAAAAATGTTATACAGAAATTTCGGAAATTTAGTTACAAAAACCGTTAACAGATGGCGCTGTAATCGCAACATTATAAATTGTTCTTACAAGTCCAGAGCGATCAGTTCAATCGCTGAATCGTGAAAGGAGGTTAGCGTAGAGATTGAAATCATGTATTCCATTGAACGTGTTTTTCTGGTACTGGAATATCACAGATTAGAACGCAGTCCTATGGCAACAAGGCGCAGTTTTTAAAAACGATTTAATGTTCCAAAAGGATCCGATGCAAAAACCATTCGCAACTCTTCACCAAACGGACAGGCAGTGTGGATGATAGTCGAGTGGGAAATGTTGGACCAGGCAAACTGTAGTCACTCCTGAAAATGTCGCCAAAGTTTCTGGAAATGTTCAGCAAAATCCAAGGAATACTGTCTGAAGAATTGCATCAGAGACTGGTTTGAAGCGTTCAAGTACGCAAAAAATATTGAGAAACAGCCTACGGATGTTTCCATACAAAATCCAAAGTCATCAGGCCATACTCATAAAAGCTGTGCAACAAAGGTTTGACTTTGTGAACGAGATTCTCACAATGATTGATGATGAAGGATTTGATGTTGGCTGCATCTGGTTCACAGATGAAGCACATTTCCACTCAAATGGATTCGTGAATAAACAAAACTGAAGATTTTGGGGTTCCGAAAATTTTCATTTGTGTGAAAAGAGACCATTGCATTCACCTAAAGTTACTGCTTGGATTGCGGTATGCAATAGAGGCATTATCAGCCCTTTTTTCATGCAAGAAATGATCTCTAGTGAATGTTACATTACAATTTTGGAGCAATTTGTCAGCACACAGCTAGCATTGGAGGATCGGCCAAGAATCGAGTGGTTCATACAAGATGGGGCTCGACCACATCGTACAGAAAAGGTGTTTCGCTTTCTTGATGAATACTACGGGAATAGAGTAATTGTGTTGGATTATCCGAAATTTACTGGCACAGGAATGTATTGGGCTCCATATTTGTCTGATCTGACTCCTTGTGACTACTTTCTGTGGGGCGCATTGAAAGACACTGTCTATGGGAACCATCCCTCTACACTTAGAATGCTTGCAGAGAACAAGTTTTCAGCGTACAGCGCCATCTGTTAACGGTTTTTTGTAACTAAATTTTCGAAATTTCTGTATAACATTTTTACAGCTTAGTTAATAAACATACCGTTTACCGCATTCTTCTATTGATATTTGTTTCTGAGATATTTAATTTTGAAATCAGGGTCTTATTTTCTGGACACCCTGTATTTGTAGAATTGCATCTTACTCTCATCAGAACAGGAAAATATGGGATATCGAAGCATTGCTAGGAGCAGGCATGAACTTTCCAAGGGAACAGATGCGAACAGAAATTGAAATAAAATCAACAATGAATTTTTATACATTTATAAATGGCTTTTGGAATGAGAATCTGATAAGTGCATTTTTTGTGCCATGTATTTCTCTATTCTTTCTATTTTAATAAGAGCTTTTCTGAACTTTTTAGTTAAAAAAATTTGATAATATTATGAAGACTAAAAGGAATGGACTGGCATAAACTACTTTCTATAAAAACCAAGCGATTCTATATTGTTATTTCATATAAATAGACCTAATAAGAAAATCTGTTTCTTTTTTTGTTTATTTTGTTGAGTTTTCAGAACAAATGAATCAAATTCCTATGGAAATCTATGATTAAGTGATGATTAGTCATCAAACAATTTGGGTAACAAACATTATTTTTGAACCCTTATTAAATTGATGACCTATTGTATTCATAAAATATCAGAACAATTGTTGTAAATTATTGCTGTAGTAATAATGTCTAAAAGAGGAAAGAATAAAAAAAGTTGTTTTTAATCTTGCGTTCTGAAGCTTGCTTTTCTTAAATGATAACTCTATTTATGCTCCTTTTATCTTTCAGTAAAAGCATTAAATAGTATTACTTTTTATATTGAAGATATTTTATAAATTCAAAGTATACTTCATCCTTAAGGATCATATAAGCTCTTAGTTCTTTCTAATGTAGAAAGTAATATCTTTTTGTATTTCTTGCTCATGTATAAGTTGATAATATGCTTTTTGTATTTTTAACTAGGATATGTCACAGCCATCTTCATATGAAGAACTGGCTGCAATGCATCTTGACAAAAGACCAGTGAAGGGAATAGTGCAGCCTCCAGTAAAGCCACCTGAAGGCAAATCACATCGCAATACCAATTTATTATTGTTTATGCCTTATGTAGTGTCAACTATTTGTAAGCATCCTGATTCTTGGCCATTTAGAAAGCCAGTAGATACTTTACATTTAAAGATTCCAGTATGTATTGATGTTTTGTTTTTTTTATTCGTATGTATCTGACTCATTATGTCCATTTGAGAACTGGGCGGCTTTGTTACATTTTTCAGGCTTGTGCACCAAAAAATATTATTTAATGAGATAATAAATTGGAGTATAGTGCATTTTTTATTGTAAACTCTTATTCTTGAGGAGCATCATAATTATCAGTATCGCCTTCAATACTGGAGAATTATTGAATTTAAAATTGAAAGTGCTAGAGTTTTGTTTTGTATATTTTCAAAATGGGTTCATTTGGATTCATATGGATTTTTTTAAATGCATTTGAATTAAACATCTATTGAAAAAATAAAAGAAATACTCCAAAATCATATTTTGTAGGAATGTATTACTGGAAACATTTCTCTGATCTAGATTGCATACTGAAATCGAATAGATAAATGATGAAAAACCATGGCACATGATCTTTCTGTGAACATTTGTTGAAACTTCAAAGTTAATATCTTGCAAGAATAATCTTTATAAGAGCTGATGTCCATAAAAGCTTAGATGTGTTAAAATGTACAGTACATCTGTATGTGCATCATTGTTAAAGGAGTTAACTTAGAGCACCTCTTTGAAACTGTGCATTATTGAGGACAGATTTGGCCTGGCATCAAATCTGGAAGATTTGCCTTTCACATTGAATCCTTTCAAGTCAAATATCCTCTAGCTACTGTGGTATGGAAGTTGAAGGAGGGTGTTGGCTTAGGTGTTGTCTTAGTTGGTCGTCTTAGTTCAGAATTGCAAAATCTGTCCCCATACAGCCCATGTATAGTTCCAAAACAACATGTTCATTTAACTAAATTTAACAAAGAAATTATGACACCTTTGCTTTATAAAAATTCACTAAAAAAATTTTTCAAAAAAAAAAAAAAAATGAAACTTTCATAAAATTATGAAAGGGCTGGGGTAGAAATGCTGAGCAGTAAAGATTGAACATTTAAAATCTTTAATTTTGTGATAATTTTTGAATTTATTGCCTGGTAAAAAGGATTTTTGATTAATATATATATGTGTATTTTTCTTTATTATACAGGATTATCATACTATTGTCAGGCATCCTATGGACTTTTACACAATCAGACGAAGGATTCAAAATTTCTATTATTATGATGTAAATGAATGCATAAAGGATTTTAGACTTGTCTTCTATAACTGTTATCTTTACAACAGACCTGACACAGTAAGCTCTTTTTATCAAGTTTTTTTCCTGATTGTCATGTTTTTAATAATATGATTTCTTTTTTTATTTGTATCCAGCATGTAATTTATGTAAATAAAAGCATGATTATAAAAGTTTTCAATTTTAAGAACGATATCTTGGCAGTGTTAGTTATTTATATATTGGTCCTTTGCATTTTATTCTAATTTTTATGTCATAACAATATTCCTTTTAAATTGAATGTTATGAATAAGATGATTGTAAAGTTACATAATTCAATGAATATACAAAATTGTTGGTTTCCTTATCTGTGGAATAATTAAAGCATATTTTATTATATATATAATTTCTAAATTTACTTTTTTTATAAAGCTCATATTATAAAAGACGAACGTATACAGCCCTTCAAAAATTCATGTTAAAAAGTGTTTATTATATATATTGCGTCATTACTTTGTGCTGAGAAAATATATTTAACATGGTAAAGTCAAAATCATACACTTTGTATATACATATATGCATTCATTCTGGGTTTTAGCATTTAATTTTAAGGAATTTATTTTTATAGGAAATAGTTTCTATGGCTAAGACCATTGAAGAGATTTTTGTTGGGACAATGGCGAAGTGCACTGAAAAGGTATGTTACTCAGTCAATCATTATTTGCAATCAATTTGATAAAATTGACAATTTATAGAATTTGAAAACTTGTATCGTACTATCTAATAAAAAAAGGCACATTTAGTGTTCAATTTTCATTAATTAGAAGTTTTGCTATACTAGGAAGTAGAAATACCAATACCTTTTAAACCATCAAAAAGTAAAGGAAAAGGAGGAAAGAAGAAGAGTGCTGTTAGTGTGAAAAGTAAGAAATATATTTAATCTGTATCATATTCTTTTTTGTGTGCATTTTTATTCTGCTATTGCTTAGCTTATGAAAAGAACGAGAGAAAAACATTTAAATAAATATGAATAAAAAGTTTATTAACATCATTAGATACTAAATCCAGAGTTTTTATTAAATAATTTTTCCTCTGAAAATTGAAGTGAAATGTAGCAGTTCAACAATAACATGCTTTAATTTAGTTTCTGTTTACTTGTTAATTCATATGTGAGTACAAAAT
Source organism: Araneus ventricosus (assembly GCA_013235015.1). Taxonomy (NCBI): domain Eukaryota; kingdom Metazoa; phylum Arthropoda; class Arachnida; order Araneae; family Araneidae; genus Araneus; species Araneus ventricosus. The sequence continues at coordinate 375,636 of BGPR01000638.1, forward strand.
TTTCTTACAAAAAAAATGTTTGAGTGAAAGTAAAATTAAATTAAAAAGTAAAGTCTTTTTTTATTATTGTAGACTTTGTCAAATATGAGAATAATTACCTCTGCCAGGTTTAATTTTTTCGATTGTTCCTGTTTGTCTTAAATCATTCTAAAGGAAGAGTTGTTGAGAAGAAATTACAAATGAATAGGCTGAATAGTTAGTTGGCAATAGATGCTGGGAAATAATTGAAATATCAATTAAATATTTTTAAGCTTTTATCAAGGATTAAAGTATTTTTTAATATTTATTTTGAAATTGTATGATTTCAATATTCTTTATGTTGCAGTATTTATTTAAATGATTCGCAAAAGAAAAGAGTAGTTTTATTTTTTGAGAAAAAAATTTCTGAGAATATATGTATAATTCTTTTCCCAAAATCAATTCAATAGGAAAGCAACCATCATTTTATAGATTTTAGGTTCATTGTTGTAAACTGTGCCCAAGTTTGTGAAATTTTATATACAAAACTGTACCAACCCCAATCTTTTGCACAATAAATTTGCAGACTATTTATAATACAATAATTAATTTTGGAAAAATGCAGCATTGTGCTTTTTTTTCTATAATGCTTTGCAAAAATAGCAAATATCCCGAAATGAGTATTTTGGTGTTGGTTCCTGATTGCACAATTGTAGTAATTTTCCCTGAAAGACATAGATATGCAGTGATATCTTGTTATGTTTTGGTTGTGTTGTTTGATTCTTGAAATTTGTGTTTTGATTCTTTTGTATTGTGGATGTTTGTCATTCCTGATTTGCATAACTGTGATGATTTTTCCAGAAAGATATAGAAATGCAAATGATATCTTTTATTTACTATGTAAAAATAACTTGTGCATCAATTTCCTAAACTGTAGAACATTTTTGAAATTTTTCCAATTTTAGTTTTGTGTATAAAAATATTAGCTATGGTTTCAATTAAAAATTCTGAAGGCATTTTTATTGTGAAAACTTCTTGTTGTGTGTAATTTGGATTAGAAAAATTGAATTTGATAATTTGAATTAAATTGAGAGATACAGAATTAGTGAGTAATTTGTCCAACTTGAAGGAAATGTAAGCTAATTGTAGATGATGCATGCTACTAGTTTATCTTCTTTGAGACCTTCAAAAATAATTTTAAATTTTTTTTTCTCGGCAAGAAAATGCATACACTGCCACAAATGCAAAATTTTATTGTTCTGATCTTCTTCAAAAATAAATTATAAAACTTAAATAAAATTTCAAAAAAATCCAACTAAAAGTTATGTATTCCATATTTGAATGATTTTTTATGTTTATTTCTTCAAACTTTTTAATGACAGTGTTTATCGTATTTTGCAGCTGAAACGCGTGATTCAGAAACTTTGACAACTTCTGCCAGTTTTTTGGTATGTAATTGACTGATTAGAAAGTAAATTCATTCTGCTTATTATTCATAAGTTCAAGAGTGTAAAAAATGTTTGATGTTTTTTCAAGACTTGATCAATGATCTGGAATTTATATTTTCCATTATAACTCTAAATTTGATTTAAATTATTTAATATGACTCAATGCATATAAAGAGTAGTTACCTTTAAGAGTATTGTTTGAATACTGTTTTTCATGTTATAAAATTGATTATTGATACACACAATTGCTTATTTATACACACAAACTAAATTTTTTACAGAGAAATTATAGAAAATCATGTAAGTTTCTGCTATAACAAATGTAAGGGAATTTCTAACAAGTTTCCCATAAGTATTCAATATGAAAATAGAATTAAAATTTAAAAGATATGTAGTAGGGAAAAAAAGCGTAGTTAATGTATATTTTGGTAAGGAAATATGTTGTGTGTGTGCATGAGTGAGAGAGAGATGTTCACAAATTTTGTTTTAGTTCAAAAATGTAAACTCTTCCCATCTTTATTCTAATAGAAATATTTTATAAGCTGAATAAATGAAAAGTTTAATCTGAATATAAAATTGGCAAATGCTGAGAAAAACTCCTTATGTGTATCTGCAAACATTGATTATTTTTAGTTCTGAATAAGAATGAATATATTATTATTTTGGAATTTTCAGGAAGAAAAAAAAAGATCTTTATATAAACATATTTGCTTATAAGCTATAAATTGTTTGTTTGCCCAAAAATACGTTCATGTTATGTATAGTCAGTGATAACTCAATTTGACATTATATCGAAAGCTACAAACCATTCCTTTAGCAGATAAATTAATACAATACTTGTTTTTGTATATCTTAGAGCGGTAGAAATAACTCGATAAAATTAAACAAATCTTGCTCTGAGTATAGAGTTTAAATTTAAGGGAATGAATATTAGTATATGTTACTGTTGTTGCTGAATTCAGTTGGAGATTCATTTTCAGATCAAAACTTATCTGTAAAACACAGGAGGTTTATAAGTGAGTTCAATAAGTTGAATTCATGGAAGTGCACATCTATAACTAATGTCTAATATTCATTGTTATATTTTTTTAATTTGTTATTTTAGGTTGAAGGAAATTTTGAACCAAATCAGTGTGCTGCATCTGATTTGTCTGTACTTGAACCAACTAGTCCAACATATAATCAGACTGCATTCATACCAACTAGTCAAGCAAATAATACAATTATACCAACTAATCAAATTAATAATACTTCACAATTGTGGACTTGTCCAGGGTGTGGATATCATTCTGAAAGGCTTCAAGATTTCTTGCAAAAACCCTCGGTAAGCGTTTTGTTTAATCACTATATACTTTTGAAAATTATAAATTTTTATCTAACATTTTTTGAAAAAAAAAAGGTCATATTTTACAAAATCATTTCACTTGTCCTTACAGGCAGGTATTTGCTATTCAGTATTTAATCGGCGACATGCTAATTCACTTTTTAAAAAAACTTGCCTGAAGCTGGTTTGTGTATTAATTATTGCTGCAGAGTAGTCTGTAAATAAATGTGTTAATCATCTGTGTGTATAAGCATAATATATAACAAATATAATTTATATAAAATTTACATCTGAATTCGTTAATCAGGTATTGATATTGGTATTTTTATCTTTTGTTGCATTAAGTTGTTTGTAGATAAAATAATGCAGTATGTTTTTCTCAATTGTATTTAAAAGTAAGGGGCCATCTACTCCTGGCCGTTCATGTGGTGCAGGTGCTTGAAGAGGGAAGAGATGCTGACTCAGATGTCCTCCTATCATGGTCCAAAATTACAAGGTCCATCTCCAAATAGCCCTCATGTTGCTTCAAAACAAGGTGTTTTATAACTAAATTATACAACCCACCTATCCCTGCTTGTTTTGCTCAGCGAGCCTGTGGTTTTTTGTTTAATCAAATGCTTCAATGTATTATGTTAATACCAAACTTCAATTAGTAATGCTTGTGAATACAATGCTGTTTCTGAAATTTTCTTTTATGAACAATTTCACAGCAGTTTGAAGTTGTGATGTGAAGTCAAGGGAACAGTTATTTCCAATATTATACACACCGATGTTTATTTTCTGCATGCCACAATATTCTTCTCTTTTAGTAATGATTTAATCTTTTATTTCAAATTCATTCTATTTCTGGTATTGTAATTGTTTTTGTTGAAAGGTGAATTTAACATTAATTCATAACATGATCCTTTTAGCTGCAATAAATCACCAAAAAGAATACTTCCTTATTTCAAAGATCAATTTGCTGTTGCTCCATTTTTATTTACAATCCTCATTGAAAAGAGTGTACTCATTTTGTCACCTGGAAACTAAAAACAAGTGCTTCTCATTATTTGCTCATCATTTTCACACAAATATTATAGGAAGAAATTATTTATTTTAAGATTTTTCTTTATAGTCGCGAGATATGTTTCTCCTTTTCACAATGTTTATTATAAAATTTAATAACCTGTGTTATAAATACTAAGAAAGAAGAAAAAAATTCCAATTTCTTTCAAAATGTAGGTTAGCAGAACATCAATTATTCGAACTCGGCAGCAATCTGCACAAAGCTCAAAAACACAGGTTCTTGAAAGTTCATCGTCATGCTCCTCAGATTCATGTTTATCATCAAGTGATTTTGAGAAGGAGATTGAAGAACTGAAAGAGAGGGTAGGTTTTAATGTATTATCTTTAAAATTCCACATTTATCATCAAGTTCTCCTGAGTCAAGTTTATCTTCAAGTAAATCTTATAAGGAGAAATATGAACAACTGCAGGGGAGGGGAGGTTTTAGTGTTCTATTTTTACAGTTTCATGCACGTTCATCATCAAACTTGTCAAAGTCAACTTCATCATCAAGTAATTCTTATTATTTTACTATTGTCTTTGTGATTTTTTAAATGATTTCATTATTATTGTAAATGCATTAATATGTAATTTTAGTATTGTCTGTGTGATTTTTAAATGTTTTCATTATTTTTTCCTGTTTATTAATTTAGTTTTTATTTTATAACAAAATGTGCCAATGCAAATGAATTTTATGTATTTTTATTTTGTGCAATGTCAGGGCCGCCTTAAGAAATTTGAGTATCCTGGGACTAGAGTAATTTTGAACTTATGTAACTGTGGTAAAAAAAAAAATCTATCAAAATCTTGAAGTATTTGCTAAGTAACAAATAGCCGCACTTTCATTACTTTTGAGTTGCTTTTTCGTTGTTCAAGGTCCTATAACTTCTCAAGTTTTTAAACATAAACTATTAAGACTGAAAAATAAGTGTCAGTTACGTGAGAGTCACAGCTAACATCTCTATCGGTTGAATGCAATTCCTGAATTTATTATTCAGAATTTTATGTTTCAGAAGGTTGTGGAGTTCACGGTTAGATGAAGTGAAATTTATGATCCCATAACTAATTTTTATTGATGCTTAGCTTTATTGGACACCGATATATGCATAAAATTTATACATAAAAAGAAAACTCTCTAAGTTGTTTGATGCCAAAACAGAAATTGTGATTTTCACGTCCAATAATGATGCAGACCAAAGGGGCAGGGATATTTTAACTCTGCCCTGCATTGCCAACAATGTCTTATTATATTATAGATTTTTAAAGTTGAACTGTATATGTGCAGTAGAAACAAAGTTTTTAATTGATAAAAAATAATTGTTAAATTAATTGTCATTAAACTTTCGCTAAAACCTTCCTTATGCTACATTGTAATTAATTGTGAGCAAAATTTGAAGAAAATCTATTCAGTAACTTAGATTTCTATAGTGTACAAAAAATTGGCATTTCAGTTTTATTTATATAGATTAATTTTTATTTTTAAGAAACTGCCTGTAATGAAAATTATGCATGGAGTTTCTGTCATCCTCACTTCTTCCACTCCAATACTAAAAAACTTAATTTTCTATATTTCTCTGTTTTTACCTTAGGTTAAGAAATTAACAGAAGCATTAGAGTATCTTATTAAAGAGTTTAATGATAGCAAGAAGAGAAAGCTAAAACGTCGAAACAAGAGGAAGTTGAAAAATGAATTGCCGCATGCACCTGTTGTAAAACAAAAAATAGTGTGTGGTAATGAGTCTCCTCTTGTTGCTGCATTACCTACCCATAGTGTTTCAACATCTACTTCTTTGAATAATAAATTAAATAAGCTTCAGAATCAGAAACAAATCCAGAAAAGCTCATCTAAGCGTATTTGTACTCCAAAACCTGCAGCAGAAACTAAAAAAAGAGCACTGAAGCGTGTTTGTTCTCCAAAACCAGCAGCACAAACTAAAAGAAGAAAAACTAACTGTAATCCCCCTAAAAAGCAACCGATACTTGATGCTCCTGCATGCCCTTCTCCACCTCCTGTTTCAACAGCTACACCTGATAGTGGTTATAGAATGAAAACGGAAGATGCCGATTTAAAACCTGTGTCATTTGAGGAGAAAAGCAAGTTAAGTGAAGAGCTTTTAAAACTTGATGGTAAATATATTTTCTACCTAAATTATAATTTGCAACATATCCTGTATATAACTTGAGATTTCCATGTCAATGAATAGAAAGCATAATTCTCAGGATGTAAATTTTGTATACATTAAATAGTGTTCTTGAAGATATCTGAGGGTGTTTTCAACTCATGGATTTCATTTTTGGTCATGAATTTTTTTAAGTTCGCTGAGAACTTTCAGTCAAGTGAAAAATGTTTCGAGTTTCCCAAACAAAATAATTGACCTGAAAAAATTTTTTTTACTTGTCAGCAGTAAAATTTCCTTGTTTTTAAATTTAAAATGCACTTTGATATGCATCAGTTTCTCTTATTTGAGTTAATCTATTCTTTTCCAAGACTTTTTAAATTTGGGATCTGTGCACAGTTGGCATCAATCGGAAAAAGTACTGGGAGTGCAAAAACTGTCACAAGATTCAGAATAATCAAGAAAATCATCTTGAATTAAATTTTCAATGAAATTTGTTGAATAACTGAATAATTTCCTTTAAGTTATCATCGGTTAATGCTTCATTCTGTTATTCATTTTGCAACCTTGGGGTATGGCAAAGATTCTAGTGAAAATGGAGTTGCAGAAATGTTTACCACCATTTGAAACCAAGACATATATGAAAAAATTTAATGAACCCCAGTATATTGCATTGTATGAGTTTGATTATTTTATTTATTTTTTTTAGAAATAGTTGGAAATGTGTTTTATCTCTAGCCTATAGAATTTTTGTATTAAGACTTGTAGACAACTGACTAGAACTTCAAAGGTTGTTCTTTACAAACATTATATTTCTGTCGATTTTTAAATGAAATGAAAATTTCAAACTTGATAAGTGTTGAAGATCAAAAGTATTATAAAAATAAAATCATGGAAAATTTTTATCTAATTACCCCTCTCCCCCCCCCCCTCTGAACTTTGGTGCATGCACAATACTTCCTCAAATTTTAGCTGAATTATTAACTATGCATTTTCTTTATCATGTGGAATACAAATATCAAAGAGATGTCAAGAACAGAATAGTCTAAAAAATAATTGTTCTTAATGTCTTTATTTTCTACTGTTGAATATTTAGAAAGGTTCAGCATATTCACATTAAATTTTAGCTCTTTCTTTTGTATTATATGGTATTTATGTGCTTCTTAAACATGTAGTTAGTTCCCAGGTAAAAAGGGGAAAAACATTTATAACCACCTGTATTTTAAATTTGTCAAATTAATTTATAAATTAATTTTATAATTCCCCCCCCCCCCCCCCCCCAAAAAAAAAATACGGGAAAAAATAAGTGAGGAAAATATTATGACGTAAAGAACATTTTCCTTCATACAATTAAGACAACTTTTTGTTAGATATTCCTTGGTCACATGTCTTTGTTTATGTACAAAGACATCAATGTTATTGTTTTATCTTTGTAAACAATTTAGATGAAACCATTTCTGCTTTCGTCTTCTGTGCAAATCTTGCTATTTTTAGAGTTACAAAATTGGCTTTTTTCCTACCGCATTCTACATTTTGGTTGTTTTTGTATATATTCATTTCATATTCAGAAGCAGAATGTTTAGAGACATCATCTATGAATAACAATTATTTTTATTATTTTTATAGGAAATGCAACAGCTGCTGTTGCTACTATTATAAAACTTATGGAACCACCACTCTATGATGCTGCTTCTACTGAATTAGAATTTGATATAGATGCTTTAAAACTGTCAACCTTGAGAGAACTTCAAAAATATGTGGACAACTTAAAAAAAGAAACCCGTAAGTTACATATTTATACTTGGATTTGAAAATAAATAATTATTGCAAGAAAATATGCTTATTATAAACTTCATAAAAGGTACAGCATTGTAGTTGTCATGGTTGATGAAGTAAAACACGAGAATCAAATTTGTCTGTACTATAAGTAATTGTAATAAACTTATATTTTATCAAGATGGTATTTTTTTTTAAATTTCTGATTATTTTTATTATTATCTTTATTCCAAAATATATTAAAGTGTCTTTGAAAATCTAAAAAAAAAAAAGAAAGAAACTTTACAATCACCAGCCAGTTGTAATATTTTTGCCCATAATAATTTTTAACAAAATTTGTTGTGTTTGTATTTATATACAGGGTCATCAAAAAAGAATGATGTGGTTTCAAAATCATATTATGCAAAATAATTAACACATATACAAATTAATTTTATATTAAAATATTAGGAAAAGAACAAAGTTTTTCCTATCCATTTCAGTGTTTTTCAATATGTGCACCATAAGTCATTTGAGAGACATCAATCTTTCTCCTTGTGAAGCATTTCTGGAGTTACAGTTTCAATTGGAGCTATGATTTGACATTTTAGGTAGCTGATATCAGTACTTCCCTCACTGTACACAATGTTCTTTGTGCGTCTGCAAAAGAAGTTCAGCAGATTAAGATTGGGCATCTCATTTCTCCTTATCTGCATGTGAAGTCTTAAATGAGAAGTTCTACTCACAAATTGGATTTGATGGTCCAACCTTACCCCTCTGGACTTCTTCATTGAAATGGATATAAAACATTTTACTTTTCTTAATATTTTAGAATAGCATTTATGTTCAAATGTGTTTATTATTTTGTGTAATGCAATTTTGTAATCCCAACACTCTTTTCCAATGACCCTGTATAATTTGTCACTGTCATAAATTTTGATTATTATTTCAGAATCCAGTGGCTCTATTGATAAAAATGATTCAAGTCATAAGACTCAAAATGCTTCAAATGAAAAGGAGAGAGAAAAGGGTAAATATTGCTTTAAAATAGGGTTACTTTCTTGGGTTTCCAGTTCTGTTTTAATACATTGAAACTTATGATTTAGGGGAAAATGTGGGAATTTATCTAGTATTTTTTTTATTTCAAAACTTCAAGCCTTTAACTGTTTCTTTATGGGTGTAAAGGTGTTGCACAGGCACACTTTTTACCTTTGCTTCCTGGTTGAAACAACTCCTGCATCAATAAACAATTAGCATTTCACTCTCCCCATTGAGCTAATCTGTCGCTGTTCCAATCAGCTAGTTGATTGTTTAACTCCTCTACCTTATTCAGTCACTCTATGTGTGATTGCTAATGAGGGAAAGCAAGAAAAATAACTCCAAGGGTGGCTGAGGAAAAACCACAAGCATTATTATCTAATTTCTTGAAAGGGGGGGGGGTGCTTTTGAGTTTCTTCGTCAAAGTCCATGTTGTTAGAAGTATTTGAGTTTTCTGCTTGCACTTAACAGTTTCTTTTTTCTGCCGTTATTGTGTCTAAAAATAATCATATTTTTTAAGAGTTATTTTGTAATCAAATTGATTTTATAACCTCAAATTAACAGTCAAAACAGTTACAAATATTGATTTTATTCCTTTTTGATATTTTTTAATTGCAGGGGTAAAAAGGGCATTTTTACTTGGAGTTGGCTTTTGCCCAAACAAGAAACTAAACTGACAAAAAAGTCTTTACAGAAACAGATATCAGAAAAAAGCATGCATCCAAACTTTCCATTTTGTCATTACTAGAGTAGTCCGTAAGCGAACTTTCGCAATTGCCAGAATCATTTAGAGAAATATCTGAATCACTGTCAGATCCAATATCAGTATTTTATTGTGATATGAGCCATTCACTATCACTCATTCTTCATTGGTTTGAGCATAGAATTGAAAAAGAAAGAATATTCACAACATGTGAACACATGAAAAGCAACACTTAACAACAGTAGGTGCAACGCAACAACGAATTTCTGAAATGAAGATTTTTCTGTAGGCAAGCGAAATGTTACAGATCATGTAGATTCAGGTTGTTAGCATTTCATTCTTTCTTCTGTAACAAAAATACCAGCGTCCTCTCAGAATATCCAAGGGCCTTTTCAACTTACCGTTCCTTCGCCTTTTGAAAATATACCCATATAACCTCAGCCAAAATCTGTTGTGTATCGCTTTGTTCTGGATACTAAATACCATGACTTTTCTTTGCGATATAATTTAGGACTGGCAGAGTTTTTCGACGTGTGCTTTTCTAGTGTCCATTTGGACGACTTTTGTATCTGATTTCTTTATTAGAACTGAATAATTGCAAACATATGTACTGACAAAAAATTCCTAGGGCGGGGGGTTATGATTTTATTGGTAGAAAATGGTGGCCTGCATTGTTCCGAAGCTTTGAAAGAAATACTATGGATCAGCTTTCAGTGCTGATTCTGGGAAAATCTTTCTATTTCAATCACAGACATTCTTTCAAATAATTTGAAGAAAATGAGCTAATATGACAAATTTTATATTTTAGATGTAACCAAGAAATAATAAACGATGATACAAGTTGCTGAAAGGTATCAGGAAAAATCTAAACTGTTAAAAGGCATTGAGACGTATCTCGTCCCACCCTCTGTGAAATGTCTAAAAGCAGAAAAAATTCTTTAGTTGTTAAAAATTTTATTGTGAGGTGATAGGACATGAACCATGTATTTTTTTAAGGTAAAAACATTTTTTTAATATAGTGCCCCTCAAAGGGGAAAACGAAAAACAATAAAACCAGACTTAAAAACTGGTTTACACTTGCTTTGCAATCCAGCATTAATTAGATTGCTAGAGCCATTTAGTAGAACTATTGCAAACTAAAGGAAGTGGCAAGCCAGTGAAATCAGTGGATTGGCTTAGAAAAATTAGTTGCCTGAGCGGTGTTCGGGCAAAACTGTTAAGTGGTTAATGTGTGAATGTTTAATCTTCAAATTGACAAGTAAATGAAATCCTGAAACAGAGCAACTTTTGAATTAAAGCTTATGGATGTTTTCTGTGTTTTTTCTTTCTGGTATTATATGTATACAAGGTGGTTCAAAAAACTGTGGCCAAACTTTAAGGGTAAGTCAGGCATATGATAAGCATCCCAAATCACATATGAACATGGGTTCGCAAACACCATCTGGAGGCAGCAGATGGCATTAAACATAAAACCATGCTGGCCAAAATGCTGATATCTTTCTGAATATTAATGGTATTGAACTGGAAATTTTATATAAGTTGTCCTATATATCTTGCTTTGAAGTTGTGACAGAAAAATTACTCTACCTTTCACATATGTTTAGTAAAAAAATATTTACTATAGATGTTTATTTCTTCTTTTATTATAAATGCATTTATTTGAAATTTTAATACAGTGCTTCTCTAACATAATGTCAAATATTTTATAAGTTTTGTATTATTTCAAGGAAAACTCTGCGAGTTATAAGCAAAAAACATGCAGAAAAATTTGAGATTTTTTAAAGAAACCTTTATATCTTCCCGCATAGCAGTGTTATTTTCATGAAAATCCATATACATATTGCATACATCTTGCAAAATAATTGACGAAACTTGCAAACCAGTATTAGTTCTCTGTGAAGCGGGGTGAGTCAAAATCCCTTTTCCACTTCATCAATTTCTGGTCGGTCCCCTAAATGCCCTCGTGATGAAGTTTTAATGTAAATGGTGAGTTAAGACCTATTCTTTATATGGTCGAGGTTCGAGGAAAATTCATATAGCATTTTGGGAGATATTAGAAAAAATGTGCATTATCAGCTTTCTGTGAAACAGCTGGATGCACTAGCTTGTGCCTCACCAAATTTAAGGTTAGGTGAGGCATACAGAATCAAATTTCGAATTTTTTAGAATATCTCCAGAAAAGCAGAGTGAATTTTCCTCCAACATTGACCATATAAAGAATAGGTCTTAACTCGCCATTTACATTAAAGATTTGGTCACAAGGGCATTTGGGAGACCAACCAGAAATTGATGAAGGGACTTTGACTCGCCCCGCTTCACAGAAAGCTAATGGTTTGCAAATTTCTGCAATTATTTTGTAAGATGTGTGCAATATTTGCATGCATTTTCGTAAAAATAGCACTGATATTCGGGAAGATATAAAGATTTCTTTAAAAAATCCAAAATTTTTCTGCAAGTTTTTAGCTTATAATTTGCAGAGTTTTCTTTGGAATAATACGAAACTTACAAAATATTTGACGTTATGTTAGAGAAGCATTGTATTAAAATTTCAAATAAATGCATTTATAATAAAAGAAGATATAAGCATTTGTAGTAAATAATTTTTTACTGTGCATGTGCAAAAGGTAGCATAATTTTTCTGTCACAACTTCAATGCCAGATATATAGAGCAACTTATATGAAATTTCCAGTTCAATACTGTTAAAAAATTCAGAAAAATATCAGCATCTTGGCCAGTGTGGTCTTACGTTGAATGCTATCTGCTGCCTCCAGATGGCATTTGTGCACCCATGTTCCCATGTGATTTTAGATGCTTATCGTATGCCTGACTTACCCTTAAAGTTTGGCCATGTTTTGTTTTTTTTATATTTAGGGAAATTAGGGGTATTATTATTTAGGGAAACTTTATTGTGCTTTTTATTGTTATATAGTATAACCTTTTTTTTTTCATTAGTTGTGAGGAATGTTATGTTTTTCTTACTTGATATTATCTTATCAAGTCGGTTATAATCAATAGATAAATTGGTACACTTAATGAAAGGTTTTGATTTGTTTTGTATCCTTAGTTTATCTGCTGTTTAATTTTTTGCATGTGAACAGAATTAAATAAGCAACATTTAATGTTTGTTCAATTTATAGCAATATATTAAAAGTTTCATAAGAATATATATAACCAAGTCTATCAACAAGACTATTTCTAAATCTCAAAGAGCACTAGAGAACCGGTCAAAAAAGTAAACTTATTTCCCCTGTTATGAGAAATATTTTTTTTTTTTCATCATTATGCTCCTCAAATCACTCCAACACAATCTGAGCCTTGTGACATGGGGCATTGTCCTGCTGGAAGATTCCATTTCCAGTTGGGAAGACAAACGCCATGTAAGGGTGCAACTGATCCGCAATGATGTTCAGATAGTTCGCAGCATTCATGGTCTGTTCTACCACAACTACAGCTCCCAGAGCCGCCCATGAGAACGTCCCCCAAAGCATAATATCGCCACCACCAGCTTGTGTATTATCTGCTGTACAAGAGGGGAGCAACTGTTCGCCTGGCAGACGGCGTACCCTGACACGGCCATCGATTTGACGAATGAGAAATCGGGATTCATCCGACCAGGCTTCCATCCACTCTTCCACTAACCATGGTCCAGTCTCGATGTCCCCGGGCCCGCTGTTGGCGTAGTTGACGATAACACTTTGTCAACAGAGTCACACGAGTGGGACATCTGCTGCACAGTCCCATATCCAACAGTGTCCGCTGAACTGTGTGTTCCGAAACACTTGCGCTTGGACCTGCATTGTATTGGCCTGTCAGCTGAGCCGATTTTGCTTTACCAAGCGGGACAGTCTCCGACGTCCTTTTTCTTTGATGACGCGTGGATGACCAACACCTTCGTGTCTACTGCTGGTGTCACCGTAATTTATCCACTTTGCATGAAAACTAACAATGGCAGACGTGAACAACCTACCAGTCGTTCAGTTTCAGTGATACTCGTTCCGAGTCTTCGGGACATTACGATCTGCCCTTTATCAAATTCGCTTAGATCAGCAACCTTTCCCATCACTCACAAAAGTAAGTGCAAGAATGATTACTTACCTTCTCCAGCAGCAATTAATTACCATTCTTGCTTAACCATGTGCCCTCCATGTCATCCAGACAAGTTCATTGAAAAATGTGGGGAAGGTCATAGTGTTTTGGCTCATCAGTGTATATATATATATATAATGAAATAACCAAAAGAAACAGTTTCAGTGAGAAGATAGGGGGATCAAAAGAGTTAGAGTGGCACTTATTTTTGATTATTCCATATGATTATGGGTGGGATGAGCTGGACAAACCTCTAGAAACTTCACTTTTTTTTCTAGTTTAAGTGATGCTTCGTGAAGTGCACTAAACAATTTTGAGCACAGATACAAGTTATTTCTTACTGTGTATCTGGCAACCCATAAATTTTTTCTTGTGGTGCTTCATGGAAATACAGTAGGTTTTCACATCTTAATTATAATTAGATGATGTGGTTACTAAGCAGTTTATTATGTTTGAATCATGAACTGTCAGAAAAGTTGACAAATATTTTGAACAAATAAGGTTTTTAAACAATCCAGAGAGTACCTCGGATCCGCAGCCTAAGTGGATGTGCTACCACTGGATTGGCAATAACCATGGGAGTGTAAACCCTGTAATGATATGACTTTTGTTATTAAAAATCTTTTGATGTGTATAAAATGATTTTTACTTTAATCAGAGCTTTTAGTAATCAAAATTAAACTATCTTAGGAATGAATATTTTTTAATTGAAAGATATTATATTTATAGATGCTGATGATGATACCAGCAGCAGTAGTAGTAGTAGCAGCAGCAGCAGTAGTAGTAGTAGCAGTAGCAGCAGCAGCAGTAGTAGTAGTGAACCCTTTTTGTATTATAGCGATGATAGCAGCCCAAGCAGTAATACTTCAAACAATGGTAAAATCGTCAGTCTTAAGTCTAGAACATTAATTTAAGTGCATATATGAATTAACTGTCTATTTCATATTGTTAGATTTACAATTTTAAATTACTTAATATTATCAGTAACAAGGAAGATTTTTTTTTAAGGATTTGGAATTGAATTTTTATAGTAATCAACATACAATATATGCCAACATCAATTATATCGAATTTTTTAAAGATTATTTCGAACATTATTTCTGTTGCATAGAATTGCCCCCCCCCCCCCTTCTCTTTGATCTATCTGGGCAACAAAATATAATTAAACTAGGGGGCCTTGCTCACTGATGCTCGCCAACCCCCAGGTGAATTGTGTAGCAATCCTAGGTTTGCTAGGAAAATCCTGCTTGCTTCGCTCGCTACAATGAGGACATTGTGTGTCCTAGTTCAGTTATTGTAAACGAAGGAAATCATGGTTGAGATTGATTTATTTCTGATTCTTTAACTTTAATAGCACAGATGAAACTTGTTTGACTTGAAATATGTCTTTTCTTGATTCATTTAGAAGATAAATTCAACAATTTTATAAAACTACAAAGAAAATAATGAAAGTGAAAACAAATTACTTAGATTTATTAATAAAGAATACATGTCAACTTAGCTCAATTATCATAAAAACGACTATAGATTAATAAAAACCCCAAATAGATTTCACCTTATTCAACACAGGATAAAATTTGTTTTCCCTAAAAAGGGCCTTTCTCGTATAAAGCATTATGGAGACAAATTCAGCATGCAAATGAATCTAAGAAAACTACATAAGTCCAAGAAGAATGATAAATTAAACTTAAAAGTAGAGAGCTGTTGACAAAGTTAGTTTTTTTTTCCCCCCCACTAAATGTGATTGAGTTATAAATACAGAGTTTTGAGATGAACAACATGCTTACAGTTATGCAAGCAGTCGATACTGATGCCTCTGAGAATTATCTAAAACAATTTATATACATTTAAAAAATTTAATAGAGTCACAGGTCAAAATGTAAACTACTTACTGAGCTATCTCATAAGGGATACATTCATGTTCATAGTACCTTTCCATAAACAAAATCATGAAAGCAAGTGGAGCATCTTGAAACAAATTATTTCACCTTCTTTCTGAATACCTTTCAAAACTTTCTTCAAGCGATTAATTTGCGAGTTGAATTTGTTTTCTTTCATTGTTTCAAATATCATATTTAACAGCACAGCTGAAATTCTTGTGTAACTCATCAAAAAAAATGACTTTAAAAAAAATTGCTATCTTTTGTTTATGATTGGTTGGTGAAATCACATCCGTCAAATCCTGTTACCAAATCGTATAGCTAAATAATGCGTTTTGGGGGGAACCGCATAATAAAATTATTTATATAATGATAACAGAAGAGTTGAACTTCAATAAACTTTTCAAATTTTATGATTGATATCAGGGATGAGATGCTTCTGCTTTTTGGCGGATTTCCGCTTTTTGTTATTTTGGAGAAATTTCGCTTTTTTTTTTCTCTCAAAATTTCGGGGGGTTCCACCGCAAAATTCCGCATTTACACAAAGAAAGGAAACCTTTCTATCTTCCAGTTTTGAAAGAAAATTCTGGGAAAACATGCTCGACCACTTGGCTTAACTCCACCCGCTAGGAAACTAGCTGATTCAGCTTCTACTGACGAATCAACTTTATATCAGCAAGCTGTACAAGGATGAACATTCCAACATATTCTGTGCCATTCAAAGAATTAAGTGCCACCTTTTTGCAGAAAAACAAAACCTCTGTGGCATATTTTGCAAAAAAAAAAAAAAAAAGTTTTTTTTTGCATGAACATGTTGAAAAAAAATTAGTTGAAAACTTAAGGTCATCTTGTAGGACGTACCAAGATGAAGAAATTAAAAAAAAGGAACAAAAACAAATAAATAAACTACATAAAAAAAAGAAAAACTCCTGTCAAAAGAGGTAGGTAAAAAGTTCTGTGCAAATGCAGCAAAAAAGCAGAGAATAAGACATAAAAAAAATCTTCTCAAAATAAAAAAATAACTAATGATTTCATCAGGCATTCTAGATAATGGTCCGCATAACTATACCGTTATTAAACAAAGAGATATTAATGAAGACTGTGCAAAAACTTGAGCCTCTACCTAAAATAAACTTACAGAGGATGCAAACACATACTTTAATGAAGAAAAATCTGTCAAAGATAGGAGCCCTCCAAAACAAGGGGGGGGGGGAAGCGTTTTAATGGAGATCTATTACCAACAAAAGCCACACAAATAAAAAAAACGAAAGAAAACCACTTCTTTAATAATTAAGGAAATGTTTCAAATAACAAAAATAATGAATATGTCATTGTAACTGTACAATTTCTCGACCCCCCCTCACAAAAGTTCTAAAAACAAAAAAAATACACATGATTTTCCCATTTATTTTTCTTCGTGATATTGGCATTTCAACTGTAGAAAATACAGAGTACGTTAATCCAAACATTAACAAATTGCAACGTGAAAATGATTATACTAAAGTAAATAAAATATGTGGGACATAAACACGTTAAGACACTGCCGAAAATAATAATCAAAGTCATTCAGTTGAAGGTTATGACGTCATCTGCGCTATGCACCGTCAGCCAATGAAATTGCCTACAACGTTCCGGAAAAGTGTCGCGGGAGGGAGCTCGGTAGATAAAAATATCTTTCAACTAACCAGGAAAAAATTAATTTAAAAAACGGGAAAAGACATTTTAACCGTTTTTGTTTTAAATATGACAGAACCGTTCCAGTTATAAGCTGAAAAAAATTGAAAATAATAGTATTATTAGAACTTTGGATGCAGAAAATTTAAAAACAAAAATTAAATTTTGATGGTAAAACTGACTATTTTACTGAATTTTAAGAAATTTGAAAAAATTACGTTTGAAGCTCAAAGCAAACTTCATTAGAACGAAAATTGTTTGTTCTATCTGATGGTGCATTGTTTTTCAACGATCATTAGAAAAGATACTACGGCCGTAAACGTGCCAAAAATGATCCATAACATTAAATAAAAAATTTTCTAGATTGAATTTTAAAATTTCGGCTTCAAGGTGTATTGAGTCACCATTATGACTACCTGTGTGCCAAATTTCATGACTGTGAGTGCGATAGATTCGTCTGGACACTGCACGCACACACACACACATTGCCTTTTATAAGTAAGATAAAATCACCTGCGCACGCAAACATTTCCTTTTTAAGTATAGATAAAAATAGCTGACAAAACTGAAACATATTCTTCTCAGCAAGCGTAATAAAACTTTTAAGTGATCCTAAACAAATCCCAGATTGAATATCAAAACTAATTATCTTTTTTAAAATATCGCAACGGTTATTGCACAATACGCGTGTCTCCAATTCTCCGGCACGTGAAATTACGTAATCGGACATCTGCCGGTATTCGGATAGTAAATAAATAAAAGAAAAGAAAGAGACTTACCAATCTGGAGTAACCCCCATGAGCTTTTTGTTACTGATTCTGTTCCTTTACCTTTTTTTGGTTGTCGATTTCGTTTTTAATCTCGTTTTTCAGCGAAATGTGAGGCCTTTTTTTTTCGTTTCTCACTTTTGCTTTTGACCCCCCCCCCCCCATAAAACAAGTCTCTGCATGTCACAGTACTGTTTATTCCTTTTTTTCCTTCTACACTCCCTCTGTGTAGAGCGGACGTTGCATTCCAGAAATAATTGTCCCCGTGAATGGAACGGCTCGGACGCAAGCGTGCTAAATTTTGGCGCGCGGATGTAAAATTTTTAGAAAACTCATTTTCTGATGTTTCCGGTTTGTTGAGCTTTCTGGATACTTGAATGCCAGATAATCGAGAATTTAGTGTATCAACATCATATTATTAAATAACTGGCAATCGAAAATATTATTGTTTACTGGCATCACAGCAATGAATCATTTTCTGATTCATTAAAGTTCTTTTGTGTAGTAAATTTCAAGTAATCAAATTAAGCCATTGCAATTAGTAATTCTACTAAATATATTATTATTACTTGCATTTTCCAGAGAGAGAAAAAAATGTATATTAAAAGCTTTATTTCATGTTGTTTTCAATCAGTATATATGATTGTAGATATCTTCAATGATAAATTCGAACAACATAATTTTGTTTGATGTTAAAGAATTTACGATTTATTTATAGCTGATGTGTGTCACTAAATATGAATGTCGAAAGAAAAAATCCTTTAGATAATATAAATTTTTATGCAAGTTTCCTGGTTATTTTAATTTCTTTTTTCTGGTTCCTTTTAAAACCAACAGATATTGGAAATACCTAATTTTTTATTTATAATAGGTTTGCTGAATAGAATTATGCTTGACATTTCAAATGTTGTGATAAAAAGTTATGCTTATTAGCAGTACATTCTATTCATACATTGGTTCTAAAATTCTATAAATTTTTTTCCATTGCAGATATCCATATTTCTTACCATTTGTACCAAAATGTCTGGATAAAATATGTTTAGGAAGTTAGTTTGCTGCCAGACAACATGGTCGCATTTGAACTTTTATTTCAATGCAAATGTGTCACTTCCATACTTTTTTTGTCAATTTAAAATTTGGACTTTTTTGTATAAAATATTGCATCTCATTAAATTTTTTTCCATTTCTGTTATTTTATATTCAGTTGCTTTGATTGAATAGATGTAATTATTGCAAAAGATAATCACATTTAAATTGTATTAATTTTTAATAAATACTCTTTTTTTGTGCTACATTGTTGAGCATATCATTTGCATTTCTTTAGATTACAGTGGATGGTTAGTCAACACGTATAATGTTTTCTTTACCCAATGTTTTTTTAAAGTTATCATAGATTTTGGTACAACGTTGATTAATTAGTTTTGGAGACCCAAAAAATAAGTTAAAAATTATATAATTTATTACTATGTTTTTATTTATATATAATTACAATAATATGTCTCTTGCTTGGATTCTGTGCTGAGCACAATCTCTTTAGGCCCCACAGATGATCATTTTTTTTAAAAAATAAACTAAGGGTATTTTCTCCTTGACTTTCTTGTGGACTAACCTAATATGACAAATTTTGTGCTTCATAATGTAATGAAGAAGGCCAAGTGTACATTTTGGATGGCTTCCTTTAGAGCAATTGGGTCCAAACTTTGACACATTTCTTCGGTCTTGATGTAAAGACTATATATCAAATTTCCTTTATCTAGTGATTGCATTTTTTGAGTGATTGCATCCCCCTATTCACAGATGTACAGTCTAACAGGCAGTGAACCTGTTGACAAATTTAGCTCAGAGTTTGAGCTCATGTACATTGATGATAAAATTGTGTGCTGAATTTCATCTGTTTTGCTCTTTACATTATTGAGTTATCATGATTGTATGCTCATGGATGGGTCAACTGAGCAACTCCCCATTGACAGATGTGTCATCCAAAATTTGAAAGCAATCTACGATTTTAATGTAACTCTTGTAGTAACTCTTAGTATCTCTTGTTCCAACAACCATTTGTAATTGTATAAAAGTTTCCAATTTTAGTTTCTTTTCACATATGTTTACCTGATGATATCATTGCTACTTCTGGCAACCCTTTATAATCCTAATTTTGTCTGTTCATCTCTCCTGCCACACTGCCAACAGATGGCAGTAGGAAACTTTTGCATGCAGTGTTTCTACTTGTGGTTTGTGATAGTACTTGTTATCCCAGCATGATTTTATTGTTCAACTAGCTGCCTTCGGCGACCAGCTTAATCGCGAGAAATAAAATTTCAGCTGAATCTCTTATGCATAATTTTATATTCATGGTTCCCTTAACAAAGTAGTTTTAAACTTCAAATTGATATGGACATTTAATCCCCGTTCTTTTCATAGCCTTGCACTTGTTCTGTGCTTGTCTACATTAACCTAAAATACGCATTTGATTTCAACATTGAATTGGCACAGAACATTTTATGTCCAACAGCATGCTAATTGGCTTAAAATACGCTGGTAAAAAGAATTAAAACATAGCAAAGATAATCTTTTGGTTTACTGGATTATTTCATTATATACTATTGTGAGGACTTCCTTTACAGATTTCACAGAAAAATTGATCAAATAAAAGAAGAAAGTAAAATTCAGTAAGATATTTTCTAAGCTTTCAACAACAGAAGAGAAACACATAAATATTTGTTTAAGCAATAAAAATGGTTTGAAATGCATTGCAATAATGAAAAGTATTCTGGTAAATTATGCCAAAAAATATTTTTTTAAATTTATTAAAATTAAAGAAAAAAATCGTATAGCAGTTTAATTGATGTCATTGAAAAGATAATTTTTTAAATTTTCAGTTGTTGGTTTAAAAATAATATTTGTGCTGCAATATTTTCGGAAGTTATTAAGGAAAAATGCCAAAATGTTGCTTAATTTTTAATTAACATTTAAAAAAAAAGGGCTCCCCAAGATTCACATTCCCGCCCTTCAAAGTATGTTTGTGCCAAATCTCATAGCTCTAGGTCTAGCGGTCTACCCTGTAGAGGACCGACACACACACATACTCCTTTATTATTAGTAGATATTTGCTTGCAGTCATAACTGTTTGTTGATTGTTTTCCCACTGTATTGGTATTGAACAGAACATAGTTTAAAGTGATTTGTTACATCGAAATAGAAATGCAAAGCTATTAAGATAGATAAATGAAGATTCTGTCAAGATCCAATTCTTATATTATCTGCTTTGATATGAATAAAGCAATATTGTCTCCTTTTTGGAGAGGAGAAAAACTTTTGAGACATTCTTATTCTTATGTTGTCATAGTTCTAAGTACAATATACATATCCACATGATTGAAATAAAGATGGATGTGTGCATTTATTCTGAAAATGAAGCAAATTAATGCTAACTCTCATGTGTAATCTACACATTTGCAAACCATATTAGCTTTCAATACTTCTAAGGGTTACACACTGTAGTGTAGTTGCAAAATAAACTGTGCCGGGATGCTCTAACCTAGGCGACAAAAATCGCACTGTTTTAAGGACGTTTTCACAATTTTTTTATTTATTTCGTTTAAAAAAAGAAAGCTGTGCTGGAACAGCGTTCTGGCTCCCCTACACCTCTGGTAACACACTCAAAAAGGTCTTGATTATGAGAAAACATGTAAACAGCAAGTTATAAGAAATAAATCGTCAAGCATAGAATAAAAATCTTTATTTATTAAAATCATTGCTATTTGAAGAAATGCTTAACATTGCTTTATTACAAATGTATAATACAAAACTGAAGAGTGAAAAAATTCCTGTGCACATAACATAGTATCTCTTGCTGTGTAAAAAATTTATGCCATATAAATTAACATTGGATTTTCTAGTACTCTGTGCTAAAAAAAGCAAGTTTGTGCATATTCTACTTTGATGAATCTTTTTATATTTTTTAAATGCAGTTATCTCAATTAAATGAATACAAATAATTCAATTAAATCAAATACTATCATGTGATTATTGTATCTGTCTACCTCTGACATATTTTTTTACGGATTCCATTAAAATTTTTACAAAAATTTGGCCAAGGTTTTATCTCGGAGGATTCCTAAGAAAGGATTCAATATACAGTAGACTCTTGATTAACTGGGATCGGATTATCCGAGACGACCCCCGCCCCCCGAAAAAAGGAAACACAGATTGCGGCTGTTGGAATGTGCGGGAAGACCACATTCTTCTCGACCCTTCGTATTGTATTGGACTCATCCAGTTAGACTGTTCTGAAAATGTAGATGAAGAAGCAATGGATTAACGAAGATTCAACATTGGAATGTTGCGAAGTTTTAAGTGACGATGATATTGTGTCCCGTGTAACTTGTGATTCAGAAGAAACAAGGAATTTCGAAGAATGTCCTAAAAGTAATGAGGAAAATCTTGTAATGCATCAAAAGTTAAGTCACGGTGACGCATTAGTGCACATTGAGGCGTTACTTAATTACTTTGAGCAAGAAGATGAAAACGCACTTGCAGAAAAAATAATATTGAGAAATCTGCGTAGTATAATTCGTCGAAGAGTAAATAAAAAACAAAAACAGACTTCTATCATTTTATTCTTCATGGAACAGTGAGGTAAACTACATCTGTGTTTTTCTTTTTAATTGTACGAATTGTAAATCTAAATAACATTAAAATTTCTCGTTAATGCTTTTTCTTTTGTATTAATTAAACTATTAATGTCTTATTGTATAATAATTTTACATTTTCTATCATTTTTCCAAAATTTTTCATCAAAACTTGCATAAATTGGATTATCTGGGATATTCACTTATCCGGGACAAAGCATTTTCCGACCATCCCGTTTAATCGAGTCTACTGTATATACTATATAATATGTATTATGAAAAAGTTATGCATCTACCATAACCCATTCACACCCAGCGTCCTATTTATAGGACAGCTATATTTCACTTGTGTGGCTAAACTGAATTCCTTTTTTTTTTTTTTTTTTTTTCCCTCTCTTAGTCTGACAAGTCAATAGGTATTCTAAAAACTCCTAAACAATTTTCAACAGACCTATACCGCCAGATTTTGAAGTCAAAATGTCACCATTTTGAATTTTTATTGATTGCCTTTGATTTATTTTTGAGATAATGCAAGGAATTGAGGGTTTTTTTTGCTATATTTTAAAATCTTTAACATTTATGTAAGAAAAAGTTTTAAAAAATGATTTTTACTGATTTCTTGATATTTTCTTTAAAAAATAGAAAAAGAAAGAATTTTTTTGGAATTTGGCTTTATTTCACTATCTTAATTTTGGAATTTTAAACATAATTTTATAGAAATTTATTGAAATCCATGCATTAAATCAATTGGAGCATTAATGGGTTAAACTGCAATAAACTTGATCACTGTCTTTCCATCATCAGGGACAAAAAATTTTAACTGCCAGTAAATGTTTTCAGTGACAAAATAAAACTTTGAAAATTTTACAGTTTTCTTTATGTTAAGAAAACGAGTTTTTATCAAAATATTTAAACAACTATTTATTTACAGTTTTTTTTCACTGACAAGGAGAGGGCATGACTTGGGAAATTCAATTCAGGATGAAACTTGGCATATTAGTAGCATACCATTAGACTGTTCACCCATTAATCTAAAGTGCAATGGCCAGCCAATTCGGAGGAAATGGCCCTCAAACTTTGGGCACAACTTATGCCAGTAACTTTTCACAAGCAATCAGTGCTCACATAGCTTAAATGTCAGTGTACTCGCCTTCTATTTGCTAGGTCTGCAGTTCGGTCCTGGTGGTGGTTTTTTTTTTTATCTTTTTCAAAATTATTCCTAATTTAATTAAAAATTTCCAAAATATTTTAAATTGAAATTTTAATTATTTTTGTGCAGAAAATTACTTTATTTATATGATACTTGAATCACAGATAAAATAATATATAAACAGTAAAATAACTATAAATACATCTTTAACGGTGATAAATATTAACTCTAATGACTCACATTATAAAAAAAATTTGTTTAGGCACTATCCTTCATAAATTTTAGAAGTTTAATCTATATTTATTAATTAATTTTCATTTTATCTTTAATTTTGTACTAGTAACTGTATATTTCTACATTAAATTATATACAAAAACCAGAATAATAATTATCGTAAAAAACATTGAAAACAAAAAATATTTTGACACCTTGCACAATTGATAAATGACTATTGTTCACAAGAGGAATGGTCCTTTAGATCTGTAGGAATACAAACTTTGTTCACATTAAAAATGATCGCTCTTTCATTAGAAAGATTGACAGTTTTTTAAAAAGTTTTTCAAAATTATTACATATTAAATATCTTTAATTAAAATATTAATTTTTCATACATAAAATTACTGTTTATTCATATGATACTTGAATTATTGGTAAATTTACTTCATAAGTACTAAAATAATGATAAAACTTTTAAAGTAATAAATCATAACTACAATTACCCACATCATGAAAGATATTTTTAAGCTTCATCACTCATAATTTTTATAAATTCATTCTACGATTTTCATATGATAATGAGTCAAGACATTTACCCATTGGGTTCCTTTTCAATTATTGAAATTTCAGACCATCTACCTATGCATTTAATAGATTAACAGCTGCTCTCTGCTATTTTTATTCCATCATTAAAATATTGGGCCATCTGCATATATATTCAAAATATTAGCATCTGCTCTCTACTGTTTCCAAGATAAAATAAGAATGAAGAATTTGTGAATATAAAAACCCAATAATTTTAAACTTTCAATGTATTTATAATTATTTTACTGTTTATATATTATTTTATCTCAAGTATTTTTATTATTTTATCTGTAATTCAATTATTTTCTGTATAAAAATAATTAAAGTTTTAATTTAAAATAATTTTGAAGGGGAAAAAAATTGCCGCCAGGACCGAACTGTGGACCTAGCGAATGGTAGGCGAGCGCATTGACATCTAAGCTATCTGAGCACTGATTGCTTATGAATAGTTACTTGTATATAAGTTGGGCCCAAAGTTTGAGGGCCATTTCCTTCAAATTGGCTGACCTTTGCACTTTTTTAGATTAATGGGTGAACACCTTAATGGTATGCTACTAATATGCCAAATTTCATCCCGAATTGAATTTCCCAAGTCATGCCCTCTCCTTGTAAGCCTATAAATTATTGTATTCAAGATCTAGTCGAATAGTTCCCTGCCCTTTTAGAAATGTTTTTAGTAAAATATATAAGTTTCATAAATCTTTGTTGCCGTTGATTATCTTCACCCAATGAAGGAAACTAAGCAGGATGCATGATGATTATTTAAAAAGATACTTTCAAAGATGCATCTATATATATATATATATATAAAAGGAAAGTTTGTGTGTTTGTTTTTTCTGGGAGGGGGTGTTCTTTATGCACGCCCACACCATTGGATTTACGGCGACCAAATTTGGCACAGTTAATGGATACCCATGCTGCGCCACCGGCCATGCTGACAAAACGTTAAAATGCTTGTGTCACTTTTTAAAGTCGAATACAATCAGAAGTCAAAATATACCATGTCCAGGGCGCCATTTACCCAAGTTAAGCCTCTTATGATGAAGTGGGGGGGGGGAAGAAAAAAATCATAGCATGATCCGAGTGCCACTTATCCTCGGTACACCACTTTCAGTATGTAAAGTCATTAAAGGTTAACCGAGTCCAGTTCCTACCGAAGGGCGAGGGCCCAGAGAGAAGAAGAAGGAATGGTGCTTCTGGTTATGCACACAAACACCAAAAAGAAGAGAATAGGGGCATGAAAAGCACGGTATGAAGTATTTCTGTTGTCTCCGTAAAAATGATGAGGATGGGAAGATGGAATTCCAAGGGTTGTCAGACTCGTGTGAAGTGGTTCAAAGTACGGAGACAAAAATAGAGGTTAGTTTAGCTGCTGGCCAATGGATCAGAGATACAAGAGAGGGCAAAAGAAAATCAACAAAAGATGCTATAGTGAAAAACTGTTTAATTAAGTTTAAAGAGTTATAAGTACTTAGACTTGAAAATATTTCTACTTCGAGCAATGCTGGGCATATAACTAGTTCAATATAATTTCAAAATTAGATGAAAATGGCATTTTTATGATGAAAAACTGCAGTAAAATTTGTTTTTGACATCAGAATATTTTCATAAAACTGATTCATTCATTTACTTGTGGTTTCTATTTAAGCTTCAGACTAAAGCCACATCTTAGTCAAATATATTTCATTTTCCTAAATAAAATTCTTTTTAAAAATGAATCTTTAAAGTTTTGTAATAAATGCAGTAAAATCCCGGTTAACAGAACTAGGGGGAGGGGGCGTTTCGGATAACGATTTTTTTTTTTTTAAGCCATGTATCTAATTATAGTAGGTAATTCTGAAGTGTTTTGAGTGCAAAATGAATTCAGAATTCTCTTTGTAGGCTACATTTGTGTTCTTTACTAAAGTTAAAATTAGATTTTTATGATTACAGTAGTTCCATTAATACTTAGTAATAATTTATAGCTTATAAGTAACTCATTCAAAAATCTTGGTAATTTTTGTTTCTTGTTTCCTTCCCAACGTTTTCCAGCAACAGTGTCTCACCATCTTTTCATTAAAAGGACGTCAGCCGGCCTTGACTCGCTCCATTGTTCAACAAATCTTAGGGCAATCTAAAATAACTTATGTACTGTAGTTTCTGCATTGCTTTAAAAGAAAAGTATTAATGTACTGTATACAGTATGGTACAATGGTCACTTTTAATTTTCACTTTAAGAAAAGCAAGGCATATAGATGCTGTAGTAGGTTATTGAAAGACATAACTCTTAACTAGTGCTCTAAAACCATCGTCAGCTGTCACTCTGTCGTCCATGTCATCTACTTTGGGCTCTTCGATCAATGATCCGTGATTTTTTCGGAATTGTCTGCTACAGCCCATTCACCCACCTTGCATGCCTTTGTCTTCGCATCCAGGAATTCTTTTTACCATTTCTGCCAGAGGTATTTCGGATAATACCCATGTTTCAATTAACCGGGGTTTTTACCATACATGTAATTAGAGAAAAGGGCAAATTTGAAGCTGTTGTAGGTTTTTTTTTAATGTATATAATTTGAACATTTAAAACTGCGCAGACTGCAGGCATTTAAATAAATATTATGTATTTTGTAAGTATATAATCATTTAAATGTTTATAAACTTTTCAGTGATAAACTTAAATTTGATATATGGCAATCCTGGTGAAAAATGAAAATAGCATTATACAATTTAAAACTTAAATAAATTTTGCCAATTTAATTTCAAGCATTAGCAAGCCATTGACATTAACAAGCCAATGAATTTTGCCAATTTAATTTGAAGCAAGGAGAAATTGAATGATACTGCAATAAATTATCAAAGCCAAGGACATTTGTATAATTGATGTATTCAAAAATCAATAGCAAATCTCAGTTTTCCTTAGTAAATTTAAAACCACATACCGAATTTCTGATATGTGCATATGCTTACATTTGTTTGTTAAATCTGTCAGACTCGAACATTTTTCTTCTAGTATGAAGTTTGTATAAAGGGGGAGAGATCATGTACCCTCATCATCATTGGACCATGGTTGAAAATTAAAAGGTAGCCCCTCTTGTGACTTCAAATTGGAAAGTTAAACTGAACTAAAACTTATAGACAAACAAACCTGACCAAGTTAATTGAGTGTAGATTTCTCTGTCTTGACAATAGTGTGATGGATTGTTCTTTTGAAGAAAGCTTTTTCTCTTTGAAACATTTGTCTTTTTTATTTTCACTCATTATCTACTGCCATTCTATTTTAAAGCCTTTTTTTTTTTTTTTTCATATTTCACCTGTAGTTGTTAAAATGGTCTTATTTCCAAATAACAATAAACATTTGGCCTTTCATTTGCTGTATGATCAATAAATTAATATTAAACATTAATTGTTTAATTGAATATAAAATTTTATCTTAAATATGATAAGTTAGCAATGGATTCAACACAGTTTTTTTATATATAGGCTTTACATTTAGTGATTTAATATAAACAATTTCTTGTCAAATTTATTTGATATATTTAATAGTTAACTTATTGTTACTTCAGCACTTAGACATTTTATATTATATATATTAATAAAAGAAAACAAAACCATGTCATAAATGAAAACCAAAACAACAAAAAAGGAAACAGATCGCCAACGTCCGGGACGCGCCATCAGCGAGAGAAATCCCGAACGGGCGGATGACGCGTCAAGGACATTGGCGATCTGTTCTCTTTTTGTTGTTTTGGTTTTCATTTATGACATGGTTTTGTTTTCTTTTAATAATATTTATCACTTTTCGGTTATACTGCTGCATTAGCGCATTTGTGAAGGTTTTTTTCTCATATTTAAATCTTTTTTAGAATTTTTGTTAATCGTGTTGTGTCCATTTCCTAAGTTTACTTCATCTGAAATATTACTTCTTTAAGTTTTAATTTCATTAAAAAACTAATTTCTTAATTGGTTTTTGCATTTGTTTCTGTTTTTGTTTATGTTTGTGTATGTATATATATATATATGGTGTGAAAAGGCTATTATATCAATTCAAATTTGATGGATTTTTAAATTTAACAGTGAAGCTTTAAACTTAAAATAATTTTTATATGTTATATCATTTTTGATGTATGAAAACCAAGTAGCGTTATAGGAATATCTATATTGCTTAAAATTATAAATATAAAAAATAACATTTTAAATAGAATATTAGTGTGTACAAATGTTAGGAGCTGTATAATAGTAAATTTTTGTTTCACTAAAATTATTGACTTTTATATTTCAGCAAATAACAAAATTTTGCTATCACATAAATATTCTATTTCTACTTATTAGCAAAGATTAACATTGAATTTACTTTTTTTTTATACTGACACTCATTTTGTATTAAATTTGTCCTCATTTGTTTGCATGCTCTATTACATAACATTTTATAAAAATTCAAGTATTTGTAACAATCAGCATGATAAAAGGTAAATGAAAACATTTAAATTTATTCATTTTCTATAATTTTATTATTACTAATGAAAAGATATCAAATGACTATTGACTTATTTTTTGATTATATGATTCTTGGAAATTGAAGAACTTCAAGTTAAGGCATGTCAAATTCATTTGTATATCTATCATTTTTAATAAACTTGATGTGATGAAGAAAAATGGAATTAATATCTGCCCTCTCTATCCATTATTTATATACATATTTGAAATATAGAAAATCATTTGTTAAATTTGTGTAAAAGCTCCTTGAAGATGTACTTCTGTAGATTCATGTAATTTTTAGAATCAAATTTTTCATACAGGTAAAAAAAAATCTGCTGCTAATGGCCAGTCAAAAGTTATGACTAATGCTACAGAAGCTGCACATCCTGATTCTACTACTAGTCCTGTAAAAGTGGATAAAATCCTAGCACAACCTAATCCTGCATTCCAGTTCACGAACTTGCAACAGGTTTGAATAATTTTGAATAGCTGTAAATGTTTTATTGATTAAGCGATACTTTTATCTGTATGCATTGTTTTTGTTATTTTATTCTACCTTATACTTTTATCTTTTGTTATTGTATTTTATCTTTTATTGATAATCTGTAGGCCTTGTTGATGTTACTTGAAGTTAAAATATTTAGCAGTAATTTGTCTTATGTAAATATCTTTTAATTGTTTAATTAATAATATAAAGTTTATTTTATAGAGCGTTATTAAAAATACACCATATTATCCATATTTTGAAGAGTATAAATCATCATTTCCTGGTCCTAACACAAGCAGGTCTGTTTTACAACTGAACAACTGCACAGGAACTTCACATAGTCCAACCAAAGAAAGTACAAATAGAATAGGGACAATAAACATCCTTGATGTGGTAAAACTATTTTGCATTTAAACTATTAAATATTTTTCTTTTCTCTCCTTTTTTTTATGCATGAGAAACGCTTTACAAAATGCTTTATTTGTATGTTTATTAAACCTGATCGTTTCAGACAGTCTTTACAATATCAGTGGAGAATCTTACCGAACATTTTAGTTAAGTTTACGTATATGCATATAGTGCATGGCTAATAAAAAGTTTTAGAAGTTTTAACTGTATAATTGTCTCGTGATATATTAGGGGATCGAAATTTGACAGATGAAAAACCTTTAGTAGAGATCAGATCAGTCATTTATCGAAGTAATAAACAAAGTGAAAGTGTTAAATTTGGTTATCTAACATTTATTACTACTAGATTTGTGCCTGTCGAAGACGGGCTTTTAGCTCACCAACATCTCAAATCTGATTGTCACAGATTTACTAATGAAAGTTGTTATAGAAAATATCATGCACATTGGCAGAGTGCTTAAGAAATAAAAAGAGCATGAAAGACAGAATTGATGAATCAACTGACACAAAACTTTCATTGATAGAAGATTCTGTTAATAACTTAATTTTTTAATGATTACTTTCGTTTTGTCCGAATAAAAATAATGCAAAATCCACTAAAAGAAGAAAAAAATGCATTACCAAATACAAAATAAAAAAATGCTAAATTGATGAATGCAAATCTTTAAGTAATGGGAGCTATTCAGTATAAGAACGGTTAAGGAAAAAATATTAAATGCAAGATATATAAATATTCAATTCCCAAATTAAGTACGAAAAAGAAGGAATCCTTTTTTAAAAAAACAAAAGTATTCCAAATTACTAGCATGAAAAACAACTGGTGAATCAATTGGCACTAATTTCCAGACTGGTAACAGAATTTTTCTTACAGAGTTCCACGCATGGATGAATTGAATAAAAAAGAAAGTAAACGACTGATACTTCTTAATTCAACAAAGATGAAGATCTCCGAGAAGTGAAACAGTAAATTAATTCTAGTATAGCTTCTATTTGATAATAACAGAGTTCAGGATCCATGAATCAACATAAAATAGGAAACAGCTAAACTCAGCTCAAAAACAAAAACCCTGTGAAATAGCAATAATGTCCCTTGGATACTTTGAAGAACCTATAATTTAGCAAAAAAGTGTTTCCCAACACTCTTAAAAAAAGCATGCACAAAGTAAAAGAAACAAAAACAAATTGCTAAAGATTATATTAGGAAAATAAATTAATTCTGGTATAACTCCTATTTCATATTAAATCATCACAGAATAAAAACAGTATCCTGTGTGTATGCTAATTTGTAGACAGACTGTCTGAATCTCTCTGGCACATAGCCGATCATTGACACCGATTTGTCTGGCTTTTTCTAATATGGATTTCTTACCACTTTCATGTATATATTGAATGTACTCTTGAATACAGACAAATACCTTTTATTGAGATAATTTTGTAATGTAAATTGTATTTGCATTTATTATTTTTATGAATTTTGTTTTTGTAAACCTTTTGGTACATTCTCAGTATATTCTACTTATTAAAATTGAAGATTAATCTGTAAAGAATTGCATTTTATTTGTTTTGTCTCTGTTACTTGTTGTCATGGTTTTTGAGATAAAGCTCATTGCCTCTACAAATGCTTTATTTTTTTATGGAGCATGCTATTCCATTACTTCAATAGTTAACTTTTTTAACATTTCTTTTCATTTTATTGACACCATTTAGAAAGGTATTTTTGCCCATTTCAATACCATTTAGTGCAAACTGGTATTTATTTAACCTTTTTATGTTTTTTGTTTTTAATTTTTGCATGTTTTGGGCTCTACAAAGGTTACTCAATCAAGACTGAAACTGATGACAAAAAATAACCTTTACCTTTAAACACAACAAATGACACTTTTATGACACCGATCTAAAGCGTTTCATGTTTAGAAGTACAAAATATGTATTGAAAGAAGCCCTAATTTGTTATTTATGATAGAGGGAATTTTAAGAGTCATCTAAACACAATAGTACTTTTTTTTAATATAAGATACAGTTTGTGTTTGCATGGATCTTCAGCTTTTTCAGGGGTAATTTATTATAAAAATAAATACCTAATTGTTTTGTCAGTGTTTGATCAAGAATAGTCAGTAATATCATATATTTTTCTTAAAGTCTGTTGAGCTGACGGCTCTTGAATGCCCAACTCTAGTATAGGCTGAAGTTAACTTTTCTCTTCGCATTAGGAAAGGAGTTGTTCATTTCTATCTGAATTTCGGTGTTGCTTTTGAATGTATGGATTTTTTGTTTCAATAAAATGTCCAAGATCAGAGAGATGAAAGAAATGTATTTCAGTGAAGTTGAATGGTCAACCAACCCGGCCTCTCGGAGGGGTTTGAGTGGCTGTTCCTAGAGGTTATTTTAACATTGTGTCTAGAGACTAAAAATTCTGTGCCAAATAAAAATGCTTAGAATTTTACTGTACTTGCAGTTCTTCATCTCTTAAAGTTTGTGAATATGTATACTTCACTTTCACATCTAATGCTTGTAGGATGAAATGAAAAGGCATTGTGTACATTAAAATGTCTTGCTGATCATACTCAACTTTCATCTCTTATAAAAAATTATAAACATAACTGTTCTCAACATTTATATCCTGATTTATTTGAAATTATGTCAGACTTGCACTGGTAACAGTTTTTTGGATTTTTGAAATAGGGTCACAATCATCCCTGAATGATGCTCGCCCCCCCCCCCCATTAAAGTTTTATAACAGTGATAAATGTCCTTTCTAATATATTTAGGATCGACAGTATGGATATACAAGGATAACAAAAAGAGTGGAACAAGCTGAAAAGAAAGCACAGTTTGATCCTGACAATCAAAGGTATTTGGAATTTAGTTAATGTTAGTTTGGAAATTGGCGTTTTATATGAAGGTTTCAAAGTGTGCATTCTCAGCATATATGCTTTAATAGTATTGTTACTGAACTTTAATGAAAGTTTTTCTACGAATCATCCAAATTTCAAAATTGTCATCACACAAATTGAATCACAATCAAAATTACAGTTTGTATGGGGGAGGAGGGGTTTAAGCCCCTAGTAAATATTCATTTTGACTGAAATCATTTCTTTAAAATGCTTATTAGCTGCAGTGGTTTTGCTTCTATTGTTGAGATAGTAGCTGTTGATGATATGCTATTCAATTCTAAAATTGCTTCACAGTCTGTCCATCTAGTTACTGATATCATCTAAAACCTTTATTTTTTTAAATATATCCCGGAACATTTGGTTTAAATTATAAGTCATTCTTATCAAGAAACTTTTTATCTAAATGCATGGTTTACTGTAATTCATTTTTTTATGGATTCTCCATTTCACAAACAAAAAATAAAATTATATACTAAACCATGTCTTGTTATCTAGCATTCGAACATCTGCTATTCTGTAGATTATATTTTGTTCTGCTGTACTTATTAATTATTATTCAGCATTAGAATAAAAACTGATTTGCAATTCTTCATTTCACACTTTACAAAAATTCTATGAAAGTTTATACTTAAGACCAAAAAAAGTACAATAAGTATTGCCTTTAATAAGTAGTGAATATTTTAAAAAATTGTTTGGGTTTTGTATTCTATATTGACACGTTTATGCTGACTCTGCAATTTGCATTTCTTGCCTCTGAGTGGCAGTCCTAAGAGCACTTTCCTTTATTGGGCAGTCCTGAACTAATGTACAGCATAAAAACTTATGGCAACAGTAACCATTTCTGTTTTGCTTTCGTTCCCACTATTGCTGATTTGGTGTCATGCAATCCAGTTTGGATAAGCAAGCTAAAAAGGCTGTAAGTATATTAGCAATCCGAGTTCAGAAGCTTCTGATAATTCCATCTGTTGGTTTCAGTTTACAGTACACTGATGCTACTAAATTATTTGCCATCAAATGGCAATCAGCAAAAGTATGAATGGACAATAAATGAATCTCTGAATCTAAAAGAACTACACATTTGGTGATTTGTCATATCACTGGATTGAATATCCGAGTTGAGCCACCAGTGGCATATGCCACCCGATAGTACATTCAAGTGTAAGCCACTGGTGGTGCACGCCACACAGTGGTCCGGTTTCGTTTCCTAGCGAAACAAAAATCATAGCGACGAAACTAAAAACAGCAGAGATTTTAAATTTGCGCAGTTTAAAGGAAATGGACTTCAGTTGTATCACATGAAATTTCATAACAATCGGTTGGATATTTCTTGATTTGTATTAATTTATTTAATTTGTTCCCATTGTTCTCTATGGAGGGAACTGTTGTAATCTGCGGAAAAGTTAATAATTAGTTGTATAAAACAAAAAAATCTGAATAATTTTACCAAATGAAGGAAATAGCTTTAAAATAAGATTTGTGAAATTTTAGTAAAGTCTGGTGGGTATTTTTTTATTTTTAACATTCCAAATATTTGCAATGGTAAAATATATCTAATGAATAATTGTGCGATAAATTCAAATGCCTTTCAAAACGATTAAAAATTCAAAGAATTTCGTTAATATAATATAAATGTTATATAAATACCTTTAAATCTTTAAAAAAAATTACTTTTAAGATTAAAATTGCCTGCAGTTTTCACAAAAATAATATGAGATTTCAGGAAATATTCCAAAACATTTTAATAACTAACTTTTAAGCGTAATAGATAAAGGTAACGCTTTTCATCGTGTGAATTATGTTTTATATTATTTGTTATTTATGAAAAACTATATTTGTTAAGTTTTCCTAATTTTATCGTCCTTTTAGCTGTAGCTGAAGACAGCGCTTTAGAGGTTGTCATTGAAGCAAACTAACTGTCTTTAAAATATCAAATCGCGTTCTGAACTATTCCAAAATTTTCGTGTTTTCGGTGTGTTTATGTCAACTACTAAATCAGAAATAAATATTGAAATTGATTTAAAATACTTTTGAAACCATCCAGCGTTTATTTCTTAAAAAGTTAGAATGTATTTTAGATTGAGTATTCGCCCCCTTAAATTCGAAATTTTTTTAATAAAATTTTCGAATTAATGCCGATTGAATTTTTAATCAATTAACATCTAGGCTAGGACAAGTTAATTTAGTTTTTCGACAGGGTTTTTTTTTACCCAGATATTTATTTTTGCGTCATTGAAGGAAAAAGTGACAATTCTTCACTGACATACATGGCATTAAAAATAAAATAAATGAAAAAAGCCGGGGTTTATCGGGGCTAATTTTTAGGCATTTTATAGAAGATAGAGTACAGAAATGATTTAAGGTAGTCTCAACGTGTGCAAATTTTTGAAATTCACTTTAAATTTGAAAATTTAGTGAAAAAAGGGCCTTTTAAAATATAGTATAAAAATATGGAAAATAATAAAATGATGTGTTAAAAACGGTATCGTTTACTTGCCCTGGAATCCGACATCATGAAAAATCTAAAATTAGACAGATAAAGAGCAATGTAGGACTTTACGGAACGAAATCCGAGGGCTCACTGAAACTCGACTTAAGGGTTCGAAAGACATTCTTCCACTTTAAAAACCTCCTAAGACTACATGTTTATACAAAAAAATTTATGACTTTCAGGGTTCCAAACGGTTCTCTACCTACCCTCAAAGAAAATAAACCCATTTGCCGACCTCGAAATTTCGATTTTTGTTGCGCTACAAACCGAAACTGGACCACTGTGCGCCAGTGTGAATGTACTGATATAAATCCCATCTTTCATATTCCAAAATAGGATTAATTCACTTTCTTTCATATACCACTATATGGTTAATTCACTTGCATCCTTTTATTTTTTTATTATTTATTTATTGTTACTTCCTTAAATCATTTTAATCAAACTTGCAAACCAAGTTCTGAAAGAAAACAAGGCTTATTTTTAGGGATGTAACGAATAGTGATTTGACCGAATGTTCGGCGAAATTTCAGGCCGAATATCCAGCTGCTGAATAGTAAATTTTTAAAAACATTTCACTTTTGATTGTGAATGAAATATTTTTCAAATTTTAAATGAAAAAAATTAAGATTAAATAAAATTGAGTTTTTATCATTTGTATATTTAAAAAAACTTTAATACCCTTATGGATATTTGTAAGATTTTAAATACCTTAATACCAATAATAAGAAATGAGAAACTTTTCATTTTGGGACTACTTCAAAGAAATAAAAGAGTTATCATTGTAGAACATGACAATGACAAGCACAGAAGAAAATTGATTGGATAAATTTAAAATTTCTAGAAGTAAGTTCCTATTTTGATAAAGAACTTCTAATAGGTAGGACGGAGTGTCACTTAATTGGTGGGGGCAAAAATGCAGAAAAATTTCCAAACTTTGCAAATTTAGCAAGAAAATGTCTTTCAGCACCTGAAAGCATTATATAGTGACCATTATATGGAACAGTCTTTTATAAATGATATGCAACATCATTAAATACACTTATGCACTATGCAACTTAAAATTGGATAAATATTAGTTTTATTTTTATAATAAATGTACCAGAATATAATTCTGGAATATTCTTTATCTATACTTATAAAAGGCAATTTTAAAATTTAATCTAGAAAATTTTTATTTAATATTTTTTGTTGTTTTGGGTAGTTTTTTGCGCTAATTTCTCAACAAAATCGGTTTTCATAATCATAGGGAGAAAAATAGTTACACCATCGGGAAGAACAAATAATTTTCTTTCTAATGAAGTTGGTTTTGAATTTCTAACATAATTGACTGAATTTTGAGAAATTTTTGTAAAAATAGTCACACTTATATGATAATTCTTAATTTGGATTTCTTAAAATTCTTGCATCTGACGTTGCAATAACACTATCAATTTCAATTTTTTTTTTTTTTTTCAACTTAGAACTGGAACATTTCTTTCGGATTTAAAATAAGAACCGTTAAAATACGTTTTTTCCTTTTTTAAAAAAATTATTTTTCCCTGATCAGTTCAAACAGTTTTTTTGTTAGCGAGGTTTTCAGCGAGACAGTCTCCGTTCCCACAAAGCATTGTTGCAATTTCATTGGCTGGCGGTGAAGAACGCAGTGGACGTCATAATCTTTAACGGAATGACTCGATAATTATTTTCGGCAGTGTCTTAAGATTTTTCTTTGGCTCGCATATTTCGCTTGCTGTCTAGTAATGATTTCCGCGTTGCAACATTTTAATATTATTTTGGATTAACGTACTTGGTAATGTATATCTTTTGTTTTCAAAACTTTTTCGTGTCATTGTAGGCGTTTTTTGAAGTCCTGGTATTGCTAGTTAAATATATTTAAAACTTTTTATCCTGAATTTATTCTGCCGAATAGGTCTAATACTTAATATTCACTAAAACCCTAATTGTTGTTATTATATGTGTATGAAACCAAACAAAACAGACTTCCTTCTGAAATTCTGAAAAATTATTGTTCTTGCATAATAATTTCAGGCTTTTAATGATAAATTATCTGTAACTTTATTAAATACGCCTGCACAGCTTAAAATTGGGTAAATGCTAGGAGATTTTTTGATAATAAATGTACTGAAATGTAATTCTGTAATATTCTTTGTTAAATGTGTATTTAAAAGCACATTGAAAAAAATTTTAAACCAGAATATTGTTCGGCCGAATATCTGCTTAGTATTCGGCAAAAGGGCCGAATACCGAATAGTTGCCGAATATTCGTTACATCCCTACTTATTTTATAGGTATAAAAAGCTTTGTAATTTTTCGTGAAAGGTCGCTATGAAATGTTGACTATTTTGAATGAAATGGAAGTTCTTTATAACATCTCTAAAAATTGGTAAAACAACCACCAGTTTTATTATATGGCTAAAGAAGTGACTCTAACTCAAAAGTTTTGAATAGAACACTTGGTACTTTATCTTGCCCTAGATTTTTTTTTGATGGAACAATCATTACTCTTTAAACCATTTGTTCCATTTAGGTTTGGAACTCTTTAATAGCTAGTCTAAAATGCTCACTCTTTTTAATTATATTTAGTTAATGGTTAAAGGTCATTCAGTACCTAAATTAGTTATTTGTGTTAACTATCAGTACCATATAAGACTTTTTCAAAAACCAATAAAGCTGATTTTCATGTGTTACTTTTTGCAACATAAATAGTTACTTAACATTCAAATAAATCAAACCAACATGAGGAAATTGATATTAATCTGGTTCTTGAAAATTATTTATGTGACGATATAGAATAGTTGAATTTTAACAAAAAATACACTAAATTTTAGGAATTAAAATTGTAAAACTGTAACCTGATCAATTTTTGAGGGGATGTTTTTAATAAGTTTTAGTTTAACAATATTTCTTATTATATTTTGAAAGTAACTATAATTTTTTCACAACAGTATACTTTCCCAAAGCTATTAAAGCTTGTTTTTATACCTTTGAGAGTAAGGACCTATAAATATGAAAGGTTTATCAGCAACAAATATTGTATAAATCTGAGTAAGTTTTCAATGGATTGCAGTTGTTTATTATATTTTAATTTTGTGACTTTTTATTTGTGCAGATTTATAATTAATTTCATTGAATTTGATAATTAAATAAAACTGATATCTTTCAATACATTTTAGTTGATGAGATAAAAATAAGTGTCATATAACATTGTTTTTTCCCAATTTTAAATTATTTCTATTAATTTATTTTTAATTAACAGATCTGAACCACTTAACAGTTTTGCCCGAATGCCTCTCAGGCAGGTTTTACTTAGCAATGTTTGTAGTACATGGATCTAGCAGTCTAAATAAAGTCGGATATCAATACAAGTGTAAACCAGTTTTTAGTTTACGTTTTATTGCTTTTGTGGGGTTTTTTTTTCAGTTCAGATCAGTGGCGGACTGGCCAGGTTTGCCAGCTTGCCCGATGGCAAGTGGGCCCCTTAAACATAAGCTGAAATGGGCCCCCAGGATCTATGTATGTGAAAGAGAGAGAAAGGGAAGATTTTTTTTTCCTAGAGAAATTCCCGCGTCTTTTCTAAAGCAAACAAAATAACAAGTAGTTTTATGCCCTTCACGCGACATTTTCTTTCTGTGCAAGGTCGGGACGCAAAGACCACTCATATCACCCCCGGCAAAACGGAAGAGTGACCCCTCTGAGCAGGAAGCTGCGGTCCTTGGAAATGTCTAAATAACATTCTTTTTTGTTGTTAGTGCTTTTTACAGTAGTAAAACTGACGAAGAAGCGAACAAAGAAAATAGTCTACTTCGGACCCTCTGAAACTTACAAGGGGAGGGGAAATCATGTAATTTGACAAAATGGCATCCGTGGGACACTCGCAGGACCAGGGGATAGATGTATTTCTCTGGCCCTGGGACACTCGCCTTTTCCTTGGAGGTGGGGGGCTATGGGAGTGCTTCTTTGGGTATGTTAACAAGGTTGTAAAAGCAGTAAAAGGCTCTTTCTTTCGTGGGTGTGAGGAGTGGTATCCCTGTTTTCAGTCAGCAAAGAAAGAGTAGAAAATGCAGAGGGAGACTCAGATTTTCCCTCTCTTTACATTGCTTTTCAAGTATTAAATACTGACAGCGGCGAACAGCTGAATAATTCATCTTATTAACTGTATGAATTAAATTATGCCAGTCAACTTTAAATTCACCAACTTATTTAATTTTTGGTAAGCTGAAGCCATTAATTGTTACAAAAAACCAAGAAATAAATTAGTTAAAAAATTGAAAAACAGTGGACAGGAAATGTATTAATATTTGAACTAAATTTTGATGTAGTATGTTTCGCATCTGATGAAATTAATGACTTAGGTTTTTACATTTAGCAAATAAAAAAGGCTAAAAATCTTGAGAGTCAATGAAGTTATTTTTTTATTGGTCAAGCATAATTCTAATTTAAATTACAATTATTACACTTTATTAAGCTAATTATAGAGTGAATATTTAACCTAATTAAACACAATCTCCAGGAAAAACTTTCTTTATGTAACAGGAAAGATGAGTTTTAAGATCATTGCTAGAAATTAAATCTATCATAATAATATTGTAAATATGTCTAAAAAGTAAATTTATTTGAAGTAATGAGGAAAGAAAAAATTGGACTAAAAAACTCATGAATTGGAATGCAATTTTTGCTTTAAAAAAGTTTTTATATCGTAAGATGAAAATATAATTATATATCATGCTTCTTCTTTATCAGGAGAAAAATATAAGATTTATTGTTTTGAAGCAATGAAAGTTGATTGACTTTCATTACAACATTCCAAAGTATTGTTAAATAATTGTGCTTAAAAATATTTTTAAAAAATTGCGAAATTAAGGAGAAAATTGCACAGCAACTAAACTGCCATCATATTGAAAGATAAAAATTTTGAAGTTTATTAATGTATAAAAATTATTTTTATGTAATAATATTTTTTGAGTTATAGTTGAAAAAATTCCCAATTCTTGCTTAATTTTTAATTAATTAAAATTTAAAAACTTTCCGAGATGCATATTCCTACTCTCTTATAGTATGTTTGTACCAAATTTGGTGGCTCTAGATTCAACGGACTGTAGAACATCAACAGACAGACAACAACCTACACATACATTATCTTTTATTATTTATTGAAAATTTGCATACAAAAGCATGATCAAAAGAAAAACATAGAAATAAGACTATGGTACTCCGTGTTAGATTTTATTGCTTAAAAAAATAAAATGCATTTATAACTTATAATTTTCTTGTTTTCAACTGTCTTGTTTGAAATTGATTTAGTATAAAAGTTTAATTCTTTACATGTCAAGAGGAATTGTTCGTCTTTTATAAAAATCTGCAATTTTTGTCCAAACTTGATGAAACTTTTCGCATGTGCTCTTTAAAACAAAAGGAGAATCACTATCAACTTTTCAAAGTCGTGTAGTTAATTAAAATTTCAGTGATTAAAAATTGAGCAAGATTTTGTTGTTTTTCCGGTGAAATCTTTCAAAACTCATTTCAGAAGAATAATTTTTTGATTATTTTAGAAATTCAAAAAATTATTTTTGTAATGATATAAATTTAATGACAAATTACGAAAATATTATTACTACAAATCACTAAACTAATAATCATTGAAAGAATTTCCTTCCCTCACTCTTACAAAAAAAAATACTCTAATAATGGACATTTCTCTTTCACGCTTTGTTGCTAAAACCGTATAAGAAAAATTTAACCTAAAGAATATAAAATTAAATATTTTTAATAATATTTTCGTTATTTTACTCGGGAAATTGATTTTAACCCTGTAGGTGAGAAATTTATTGGTATTAGACTTAGTGGCAACTTTGAATTCTTGGTGTGCATCTAAAAATAATATGCTATGCTGTTATCAATTCCTTGCTTTAGTTTGAACTCATTTAATCCAGCTTTGTAGCGCGAACTATTAGAATTTAATTTTAGGGTAGGGTGGACCTTGAAGAACGAAGTCAGAATAAAAATCATCACTGAGCGTTTGTCTTCCATCTCTACATTAAAAGGTACTAAAATCAAATACAAATTTGTAGGATGTCCAAAATTAAATTTCTGAATTCAAAATCTTGTCAGTCTCATCTGGGTCGAAATATATTGGAAAGCCAGAAAATGATCTCGTCACAGAGAAAAAGTGCTCCTTCTCTGTGGAGCTTGCAAACCGTTTTGCTAAGATCGCCACCGGATATGATTAAATATTAGTGTATCGTGTATCCATACACTCATTCTTTTATCAAAGGGATTTGTAAACAACGTGTGTGAGGGATTATAATCCCAATGCTAAGAATAACCGTTTAATAACTAATAAATACTAATTATCCATGAGTCTTTCTCTTCATTAGAATTTAGTTGGAATAATTTCATTATTTAGATTTAGTTCAGCTGAGAGTCCCGATTATGGTTAAGTTGGGTTTCTATATTGTGCCGACCATTATGCTTGTTTTTACCTTTCCTGTTCTTAATAGCCCTGCATCGATTGAAAATGTATTAAAAGAACTTTATCTGTTAGGAGTGAAATCCATTTTTGAGATATCAAAGCATATTTGTAATAATATTAGAATTTGTAATGAATGATCTAATGATATTACTGAATTCTGTTCTTCAAAGCTAAAGATAAAGAACAAATTTAGAAGTTCATTTTCTGAAGAGAACTTTGAATTCTCTGTATATTGCTATCTATTGGAAAGGAATTGTTAGATGATTTGGATGCAGAAGTAATAATTGACATACCATCTAGTAAACTCAACAGTTGACTAGATTTCTAGTAAACTCAAACGCTTACTGAGTTCTGTACTTTTGAGTTGTTAATCTTTTAAAGTAAGAACTATTCTTTAAATTTGTTAAGCTTGGTACAAAGTTAGCTCTATAATTTCAGTTTGATTTAAAAATTCTCAAAATAACAGTACAGTTCCAAAATTACAGTAAGCTATACACCCACCAAAAATTATTTAAAATTCAATCATAAATTTGTTTTTGGATTTGGTAATTCTTACTTTCAATAATATGTAATAATACATGTATACTTTAATTAGTAATTTGACTAGCGAAGCGAGGTCCTGTTTTCACTGGACCGTTCGAGCGAAAATAGTTTGTTTGTCAGTAATTTACTGGCTTTTCTAATATAGTCTGTCTGTAATTTGTTTTGTCATGATCAAACGCGTTGTTCGATTTTCTTTGAATTTGACATGAATGCTCTTTGATGTCGGAGAAAACGACCGTATGTGTTTTTTATTTTTTTTATTCCGTTTCAAGATGGTGGACGCTTAATTGGTTGCGTTTCATGTAATGTTATGTTTTTCCAACGATTGTAGCCAAACGAAACTCCGTTCATAATGCATCCAAAGATACTTCTAATAATAACAAATTACATTTAATTGCGATTTTGTTAATATTGATAAAAGCAGACATTTAATTGTACTTTAATTAATAATGATAAAAGCACAGACTTGCGCAAATAATTTGAATTTGAAAAATAAATGGCTAAACTTTTAAAGACTGAAATGAAGAGCAGATTTTTTTTTTTTGGGGGGGGCGAGGTCTATTGTTCACAGAACTACCAGTATATATAACAGATTTTTAGATAATAACAATATGTAATAATTTATATAGTATATCATGTCAATTTATTGATTTTAATTGATTATATTATAATAAATAAAATTTTAAAAATTATATAGAGAAAAAACATTTTTGATATGAGTGGGCCCCCATTGACTGCTGGCAACCGCTATTTTCAGACCCAGTCCGCCACTGGTTCAGATGTTTGTTGGGATAAAACTCAACTTTAAGTAAAAATGCCCTTTTCCCCCTGCAATTAAAAATTAGCAAAAATTAATAAAATCAATACTTGTAAATCTTTTGACTGGTGATTTGAATTCAAAATTGCTTATAAAAAAATGTACTTATTGTTGGACACAATATGTCAAAAAAAAGAGATTGTTAAGTGGTTAATACAATGTAAAAATAGTTTATGAAACATTTTGGTAATTACTTTTATTTTTTTAATTAGATTAATGGATATCGTTGAAAATGCAAGAAAGACAATGGTATGTTTTCATTTGTTTAAAGAAAATTCAAAAACCTTTGGCTGTGTGTTTCCATACAAAACTGCATTTTAATGAAGTTACATTATTTTCAGTATCTGATTTACTCAGTTGCATAAAATGTTAACAAACTTATTCTGGTTTATTTGGTTGTACAGTCTGCCAAAAAATAGTCAAACATCTCTTATTGTTTACAATCTATAAATATTAAAATCATGCAAATCTATCTATAATATTAAAATCATGTTTTTTCTTTTATCCCTTCGTTAGGCATGTGAATTTTTGTTACATAGTTTGGTGTGTCGGGTACATATTTCCCCATTTTTCTCTTCCTTTATTTTCTACAATTAATTTTTCTAAAAAATGTATCAGTTTCAAATTAAAAAGTAAGCATCTAAAAATGTAAAAAATAGGATAATTTAGGTCACCCTTTTTAATATTTTGCATCTACTTTTATTACTCATTGACTTTGTTGCTTTTTGGTACATTACCGT
This sequence comes from Araneus ventricosus, assembly GCA_013235015.1. NCBI lineage: Eukaryota > Metazoa > Arthropoda > Arachnida > Araneae > Araneidae > Araneus > Araneus ventricosus. Next base: position 419,311 of record BGPR01000638.1, read on the forward strand.
TGATTTCTAACTTAAGATTTTCTCTTCTTTTTTATTCCTGTGAAAAGCAAACATTGGATATCTCTGCATAAAATTTAAAGTATAATAGGCAGGGGTGGTGCCAGAGGGGGGCCCAGGGCCCCCCTGTCGAGGATGCTGTTCCCCCCCGTCGGGGAAAAATTTTGTATACCGTCAGGGAAAAGTTTTGTACGGGGTATTCAACTGTAGTTGATAAATAATAATCTGGCGAAAATTTGAGACCAATTTCATTACACTCGTCCCCCCGTCGGGGAGATCGTGCCCCCCTGTCGGGCAAATCGGCACCCCCGTTGGGCAAATTCTAGTGCCATTCCTGATAATGGGTATCCAACTGAAATTTTCTATTGGATCAAATAATTTCATATCCTTATCAATATTATTGTGTATAAAAATTACAAAAGTGTTAATGGTAGAGTTGTTTTAAAGATTGTTAAAAAGAAACATAATCTATTGATGGGCATCTCCAGGCCTAGCTAAGCTACAACATCAACCTCTTTTGTCATGTTATAAAATGTAACAATTTCAGGTTTTTTTGTTATCAAATAGTGCTTCGTCAATAGGAACTGAAAAGAGATTGGAAGCCATGACTATTCATGACTTTACTTCTTGCTTCTTATTTGATAAAATTTCTTTGAGTAATTCCCGCTTATTTAAATGAATAGTATCAACATAAATTAGTTTATATCTCTGTTAAAAGCATTTTGGAAAGTTTGGAACTGGAAAACCAGTTATTAGCTGTTATTGTAGTTTTTTAGAATGAAATTATTTGAAATAATTCAGAAAATAAAAATAAACAAAGCAAAGTGCCAGCATTGCACACAAGAAGTATATGCCATTAAAAAAATAAGCATTATTACAGAAACAGCGAAACAAGAAGAATAAACTACTGCCAATTCCTGTTAAACAGTTAGATACATGGGGTATATCTGTCCCCATATGTCTTTGTATTCTCTTATCTAGCGTGCAATAACGTTTTGAACTTGAATGATTTTGCGATATTGTTCCTGAGTATTTCAAGGACAGATACTGAAAGTTTGACCTCTAAACAACGAATGGAATTTTAACTGCAGCATTTTGAAAACTAATGATGGACATTTGTATCCCACGCAACTAACGAAGGGTGAAACATTTTTGTTCATTGAGAACCCTCCAAATATGAAATTTATTGTAGTTTGATGTAGGAGTTCCAAAAATATACAGGGAAAAAAGATATAGGTGTTGTCTCAATATTATACATACATAGAAAATAAGTCATTTCTTTCCTTAATTTTTACATTTTATTAGTTGATTCAATAATTTTACTCTGGGCCTTTTAGCTGTTCTTTAAAAAAAATTGTGCTTCAGAAGATTTAAGACAAAATATGATATTGAATTTACATATTTTAATTTTCAAGCTCATTTATGAAAAGAAAATCAAGCAAACAAAAAATTTAATATTATCAAAAGCTCTTATTTGATCTCCTTATCCATAATTAGACCTTGGATATACAAATTTCAAATTTTCTGCGTAATTATCGGTATGTAAAACCAGATTTACAAGGACAGTTTGAACCAATAATTTGACAAATCATTAATTCTTTATAAATTGTTTTAAGTATTAATGGTAATTTTTTGTATCTATTTGTAGTGAGTATCTTTCTTTAGATTAAGGAAATAACTGAATATTCTGAAAAACTTGTATAATTTATAATTATTAAATCAAATATTTCATCAAAATTATATAATGTAAATGAAGTATGATAATTAGGTAGTTATTTTGAAAAACTCCTTTATCAATGATATATAAATTTCAGATTAAGTTTTCAGCAAACAAATTTTAAAATCAATTGCAAAAGTTTTTGATATGGCAAGATTCATCTGCCTTTTTTATAACAAATAACTGTTAAAAAAAGATTGATACATCTTTTAATTATTTATTTTGCCACTATACCAAAAACTAAAGCCAGTATTTATCCATTCTTAGGTTTATCGTTTTACTTTTTTCTTTCATAATTTTTATTTTATCATACTTTTACAACTACATTCATTTGTAGTTTGTTGAATCGGCTTTCAAAAAATCAAATTTTCTTTATTATTTTATTCATCAAGGATGATTATTTTGAAAAGAAAAATAATATATATTAACACCTAATTTGTTAATTTAAAGTAATATCCAAGGGCCTACTCTATTTTCTGTTTCATTTTAATGATACTTTTCTTCCACCTAATCTATATGTTCAGATGACCCCCGGAAGGAGTGAAAATGTGGGTATTCTGAATTTCCCTGTTTATCTTCAGAAACATTGAACTGGAATTTTTCACAGTTTAAGTTGTGTTTCTGACTGCATCAAAATTTGTGTTTCTATTAAATGATTTTCAATACAAAAATTTTATAATTTATCAAAATTATGAAATATTTCTTTAAATTTGTAAAAATGCGCAGTTTTGATTTGTGTTATGTTGCCTTTCAATGCAAAGCAATTTCAATTTTATTTCCATTTGTGTTATATTGAGAAAAAAAGAGCCATCTTTATGTAAGATTAGGAGGATCTTTATTTAAAATTAGGATTACTTCTTTTTCTGTACATATAAAGTTTAGATTCTTTTTCATATTTATAAAAGTGATTGGTAGCTTTAATTTTAACAAAAATTTGTTTCTTTTTTTCTCCCAATTTAGAAAATGCGAGAAAAAACAAAAAACCGAGTTCGAAATCAAGCGGATCAGCCTGGGAAAGGAGGAGTGACGATAAGGAAAGAAGTTTAAAAGGCAGATGTATTCATGGAAATATGACCTTTTATGCTGAATTAGTACAAATCTGTATGTTCATAGCATGCTATGTGTCTAGTATGTTATCACTGATGTTTGAGTAGATAAGTGACTTGAGTATTATTTGATTAATTACTTAGATTTTGATCTTGTATTCTTTCAAATAAAATTAATTTGATGTTCTGTGTTTAAAAACCAGTATTCTATTTTATTATTATTATTTTCCTTTTATTCTATGCATGATATATTATATATCTAACATGCTGTAAGTTACTGACACCAATACTTGTTTCCATTGAGGCTTCTTAAGCTTCGACTTGCCTAGAAAGTTAACTTTCAGATTTGTTAAGAAAAACTTGATTGCATTTCATTAAAATTTATGGAATAACCATTTAAGATTTAATTTGTCAATCACTAATATTTTATTTTCTAATTTTCTGGCATTGTGTTTAGGAAGCAAATTTCAGCAAAATTGTTTACTCCCAATGTAGTAGTTGCAAGAGAAACAATTCTAAGAAAGGTTGTTGCAGATCAGTTCCTTCAAAATTTTTAATTTTCTATTATTTTCCTTTGCAGATTCAATTTGATATCTTGATGTTTGTATTCTCTTTTTTTTATGTGTACTGTCTGGCAATTAAATGCTTTATTTCATTTTTACTTTAATTATACTTTTCTGATTGTAGAAGTTTTAATGATAAAAATGTGATAATTCAACAAATTGTAGACATTTTATTCAAGGGCCTTAAATTTAGTAACCATCGATGTTATTGTGATTATTAATTTTTTTTTATATTTCAATAAATAACTGAAGAACCTGTTTATTGACCAAATCAGTATATTGCTATTTTTATAGGTACTTTTAAGACTGAAATAATATATATTTACATTTGATATTAAATATACAATTTTATAATATTCCTGTTATTTTTACATTCATATTTATTATACAATTTTATATTCTTTCTGTTCTAATAGATAAATATTATCTGAATTTTTTACGAAAATAAATTAAATATATCATTGATATCAAATATATAATTTTATATTATTGTGGTAATGTTCCTGTTATTTTTACATTCATATTTATTATACAATTTTATATTATTGTAGTATTAAGAGATAAGTACTGCCTGATAATTTTATGTATTACATTTGTATTTATCTCCCTTCTTAAATAAAAGTTTTCTGAGTTTTTGTTTTATAATGATTTTGGTGTAACGAGAATAAATTTTGCCTAGTGCAATTTTTGTTGTTTCTTTGTCCTTCCCCTATTATATTTAAATCAGACATGACACATTTACCTCAGATTTCAGCTTTTTTGGCATCAGATTTTATCATTCTTAATTTTCTTTCATATAATAATTCTACTCTATTTTTATCAAGCACTTTTTGTATAAATTTATTTATTTTATTGTTCAAATTAATCATACATATTTTTCTTCTTGGTATTTATGAATGCTACAATTCATTATTTATGAAGTTCAGCTTTTTATGTCCCAAGTCTGTGTCATGTTTGTTAAATTTAAAAACTGAAACAAATACTTTAATATTTTGTCTTCATAGTACCCTGGATGGTATGTTTGAAATAATTGCGAATTTTTTTTTATTGAAACAGACTTTATGCAAAATAAATGCAAGTGGTTTTAATGGAACTTTGCCATTTATAGTCACAAAAATTTTATTTATAGTTTTACTAATTGAAAACTTGCTATATAACTGCTAATCAGGGGGGAAAAAATCATTGAATACAAATTCATTCAGTGGATGACATCAGTGTTTGAATATACCATTACTAATATAATAGCCCAGATCTGTCTCGGTAACTCTCTGACGTCACCAACAATAATGTTGGCATTAGAATTAAATTTCTTCTCAGCTTCAAGATAAATGGGCTGACACCATCTCGCACAGTGGGAAGATGTAAATAAGCTGTTGACAGCACTGTGACGCTGTTATGATGTCATCGGACGAGCAGCCAATCGTATTTTCTTTCTGTAGTTTCCAGTGTGCGGAATGGCATCGGTAATATGGAAATCGCCCAGAAGGGTGTATATAAATGCGTATTCTTTTTCTGTATGTCACTGCGTGAGTGTACTTTTGCAGTGAGACTGAAAGTTTCACAGTTTGTTCATAATGTTTTTCATCTGTAAATAGTTCATAATAAATGTCTGTCTTCGTAATGTTTGTTGTCTTCTGAAAAGTCTTCCACACCAATGTCTTTAAGATTCCACTGAAGCAATTAATGGCTACTCTGCTAAATCTTTAACGTCATTTGACGATCTAGAGGCCATCAATTGGTTATGGCCCAGATAGCTTTATCCTAACAGTGGTTCATGGTGTGGAAGTAAAGATTCTTTTCTAAGATTGGAAGATTTTCTTTTCTAAGTTTGGAGCTTTGTTGCTGAGACGAGAGTGAACTTTGTTTCTGACTTCCGTGTCTTCCTGGAGATCGTCGAGACGGGGGCCGATTATGGAGTTTCCGAATATAAACCTACTAACGGCTAACAACTGGGAGCAGTGGAAGGTTGAGATGAGAGTTCTACTTCTTCATTATGAAGTCCAAGACGGAATCGGCAGAAACATCACCGAAAGATTCTAAGACAAAAGTATCCGAAACGGAGGAAACATCGTAGGTCGCTTCCGGGAAACAAGTCCTAAGCTGGAGGGAGGAATACGATCTTAAATTAAGAAATAATCTTTCCTACACCTTAGTATATCAGTCCTGAGTTCAAGCCTCTAATTTCTCGAACAACAGACGGTGCTGAAGCCTGGCGTATTCTAAAGAACCATTTCGAGCCGACCACAAGAGCGAGGGTCATTCAACTTTTAGACGAACCGTAGGCTTTGGGATTGTTTCTTTGTCGTGTCAAGCAAGGTGCCGAACGTCTACGGGAAGTTGGTCATCAACTACAGCCACTATATCAAGGATATCAGATGATTCGAAGTTTACCAGCCGAATATCAGTCTGTAGCGCAAACTATTTATCGGTGGACAGATGCCGAGTTTCAACCTGACAAGATTGAAGATGTACTTTTGTTGGAAGAAAATCGTCTACGATTAACGAGAAAGGACCTGGATACTGTAAGTAGCATTGCTTTTTCTAATGAGATGCATCGGAAGGAAGCAGGTAATTGTTATAAGCAAGATGAAAAATTAAAAACTAGAAGGTCTAAAGTGAAAAGGTTTAAAACTAAGATTTGAAATGTGAAAAATAAACAAATTGGTCCTTGTTATTTTTATAAATCATATGGTCATTTAATAGCTAATTGTAAACATAAAGCTGCTCTTTCCAATCCTAAAACTAGTGAATCCAGTAATACTGAATTTAAGGTAAAAAGTGCTTTTTCCGAGCTTGAGAGTAATCTAATAGAAACATCCCCAGATAGACATGAGGCAAATTCATCTGATTTCGGTCAAAATACAAGCTGGGTCTTTGACACAGCTGCTACTGCACATTTTTGCAGTAATAAAAATTTATATTATAGTTTTGAACCAGTTAGTAATATGCAGATGACACTTGCTGTTGGGGAAAAAGAAAGCCCAGTTGAAGGAAAAGGCATAATTCATTTTTTAGTAAAGTACTAGCTGTTACCCGCGACTTCGTGCGCGAAGAATTTGAATTGCTACTTTTTTACTTTCTCGTATACAAAGAGAAAGTATTGTAATCGTCAAAAAATTCGAACTCGAGATTTTGACGGATCTCCACGTTTTAGACCTCCCTGAGTCCGAAAAACACAATTTTGGAATTATGTCTGTCTGTCTGTGAACACGATAACTCGAAAACTATTAGAGCTACGGGGATGAAATTTGGTATGTGGTCTTTAAACATAATTTGTAGGTTTCTATCAAATTTTGGACAAAATCCGTCAACGGGAAGTCTGTCTATTTGTATGTCCGCGGTCATGTGAACGCTATAACTCAAAAACTTGAATAGCTAAATGGATAAAATTTGGTACACAGTTTTATCGTTATGAATGTAGGTCCGTATAAAAGTTTGGACCAAATCCGTCAAAAAGAGGCGTTCAAATTGCATATTCAATTTCTTTTAATCCGATTCTCATGTGCATGCGTATTGGTAGCAATCTGTTATTGTTGTAAATTTTATTTACAACAATAAATAATGTTTTCAAGCATCAATTGTTAACAATTTTTTTATTGTTGTAAATCAAACCCATCTCATTATTTCAGCAAATCTTATATTCACGCGCTTTTGCAATTGTTACGGTTGTGGTAGTATAAATTGTTTTCTTGGGAATTCAATTCCAAAGCAGAATTTTCGCATTAGTATTCATTGCATTGCCTATTTTATCGCGCCTGCTTCAAAGTAATATTTTTTTGAAACGTGGCAACAGATATTTGATTTCAGGGTTTTTTTTTTTGTTTGTTTGTTTGTTTTTACTTTCTCGTATACAAAGAGAAAGTATCTCCACTTAGGAGATGTGGAACATAGCCACATACATACCCACAAGACTTTTATTTATATTAAGATGTAAGTTTAAGTAAAGTATAAGTTTTTAGTAAATTTTATGGTAAATTTAGTGATCTCATTTTAAAGGATGTTTTATATAATCCTAATTTACGTAGAAACCTATCGGGAAGTAAACTTGAAAGATTAAGTATTAACTTCGTTGGAAGTAAGGGTAAAATTCACGTATATGATAAAAATTGGAATGAGCTGTTTTATGCATTAAGAAAAAATTATTTGTATTTTTTAAAACCTTCTAAGTATATAACCATGAGTAAAGGTAAAAACGACTCTGTTAGAAAAAGGCAATATTGGTGATTTATGGCATGAAAGGTTTTGTCACATTAATAATGATTATATCTTAAATACAAGTAAGAATAATAGGGTTAAAGGACTTCCAGAGTTGTTTGGACTAACTGAAAATTGTATTCCATGTAAACTTGCTAAGTCAAGGAAAGTGTCTTTTAAATCAATGGGACAAATAAGGTCAAAACATCCTCTTGAGTTGTTACGTATGGATTTATGTGGCCCACTTCCAGTTTTATCTCAGGGTGGTAGTAGATACTTTTTTACGTTAGTAGATGATTTTTCTCGTAAGGTTACTGTTTTTCCCATCAAGAATAAATCTGATGCTTTTCAGACATTTATAAGATTTCAGAAAAGGGCCGAAAGGTTCTTAAATAAAAGGGTAATTTATGTTAGGACTGATGGAGGACTTGAGTTTTGTAACCAGGAGTTTGAGAAATTTCTTAATAAGTTGGGGATTCGTCACGAAAAGACTAATCCGTACAGCCCTGAAATGAATAGTGTGGCCGAAAGGTTTAATCTGATAGCTTTAGATTGTGTTAAAGCTTTATTAAAGTCCAGTGGAATGTCGCAAAAATTTTGGGCTGAAGCTCTGTTGTGCTTCACTTATGCTTGGAACCGAGTTTGCCACAAAAATAAGAAAACTCCATTTAAGTTGTATTCTAGTAGGAAACCCTTGGTCTCTCATTTAAAAAATTTTGGTTGTGTAGCTAATGTTGGAGTCCCTAAACAGACCAGGAAGAAGCTCGATATACGAGCTAAACTAGGGATAATATGCGGGTATGCGCGAACAACTAAAGGGTACCGAATTTTACTATTAGAAGATCAAAGAGTTATAGAAGCTATTAATGTCAGGTTTGATGAGACTAAAAGAGGAGTTGATTTAGTGCCTGATTCTAAAGGCTCAAGTTTCACTTTATTTAAAGATTTTCCAGAGGTTGGCGATATCTTCTCATTGGCAGATGATGATTTAATTAATCGATCAGGATCTCCTAGAGTAGTTGAAAGTATGCCTAAACCTATAGTTGAGGTGGAAGAAATAACCAATATGGAGCCTAGTTTAGGACAAAATGTAATTCCATGCAAATCTATTGATTGGGTACGTGACTGATGGGACTTTGGTGTATGCCAACAGTGGCGTTACACCGGCATAAGCTCATACAACAAAATATTTTAGAATTTTGAACGAGCACCCTGACCGGAGTCAGGGAACTCACATTTGTGAACAGTGCTGGGTGCTTGGCTGTCTAGTGCTTCAAAAAAAAGAAAAGAGAAAAAGCCAATATGAAAAGGAAGGGTGATGCAATGGTCTGGGTGACATATGCCACCAGGGCCGGCCCGAAAAAATGCGGGGCCTTCTGCAAAGTTGATTTGCGGGGCCTTGAAACAAATTTCGTGCAATAAAATAATTTATTGCTTTTGTTGTTTATTACATTGAACAAATTGGTATATTAAGGAATACATGAAAATGATACATAACTAAAATATTTTTTATAAAGTTAACAATTCAATCGCATTCAAAATCTTTGACAAATCAAATAACAAGAATAATTGCTTCATAAACTGCAATTTGGAATGCGACTTGATAGAATAAGGTAGCAATATGTTATTTTTGTTTCATTTTCTTACATTCATTATAGCAAATTCGCTGATAATATAATCATAATTTAATTTTATAGCTAATTTGGATTCTACAGGTATCATGGCTAAGAAAACGAATCATTCTGAACAATTGCTAGATCTCAAGCATTTTTTTTTATTATTATTATTTTCAATTATGAGAAAGGCATTTCTGCATATACCTTTGTCAATAGTAAGGCTAATATATTTTTCGGAACAGTCCCAAAATTGGGATAAAATTTAAATGAATTATTTTTAAATAAATATTTTAATACGGTGTCCATGAATGGCAAAAGTCGACGAGAAATTTTTATTCCATTAAATAAATCAATATCGCCTTGTAAAGTTGCATTTAAGTCTTTGCAACATCTAAGGATATCGTCTTCAGACTTTTTTTCATTGCCCACGCCGACCCTGCTTACCCAAAATGTGTAAAGAATCTTCAGACAGTTTGGGAATATTATCCTAATTATATAAAATCCCATATAACGTCTTTTTCTCGCGATAAATTTCGAATCTTTTCTAAAAAGAAAAAATGGCACTATTGATTATGACTAGAAAATGGATAATTGGCAGGTGAAATAGACTGATCGGTTGCCTCAAAGAAAAACTGCTTTTTTTCCCATCCAGTTCTTTGATTCTTAAATTCAGGTGTCGCCTTCAATTAACCCTTCAACTATTTTCTTTGCCTAGTTGTTAAAAGGAGAATGACGATATTTTTCAAATCGAAATTTCACGATATTTTTGTGTACAACATTTTCCTGTCAAGTCTTGCCGTTTCTACACAAATCGGGTAAACAGGGCCAGTTTATCAAATAGACAATTTTCTAGGGGCCCAATAACTTTGGGGGCTCCCAACGCCTCATTATCTTTATTATACATTATTTTCAAGGTAATTTAATTTAGTACTTTCATTTATTTGACAAGAGCAGTGTACTCATTCTTATTCAAATTTAAATCAGGTATCGCTTAAATTTCTGAACATTATTCTTAGGATCTTTTTATATTTTCTATTGCGCAAGCATATCAGTGTACTCCAGTTTGTTTTACCATTTTTCTGGTTGCAAAATAGCTCTGCAAATTTTTTATTAGATTATTTAGACTGTGTAAAAATTGTAATTTTTGCACCATCCATTAAAAAAATTACTTTTAGCTTTAAATTTTTGATTTTTTTAATACCTGAGATATTGAAACCACTCTCATGAAGGTAATCGGCAAATTAAGTATTTTTTTTTTAATTTCAGTCTGTCTTAATAGTTATTGCTTAATAAACGCTTGTATGAAAAAGAATATAAAAATATTTGGTTTTGAAACTGAGGAGGAAGGAAACCGAAGCTTGCCCTATAGACTCTATAGGACCCTATAGGGCTTACACCGGCCTGCTTCTATATCCACGTCACTTTCAAAGTCATCTACATTAACATACCTTAAAATAACAGACAATTATTCTTGGTGGCTGAAGCCTACAGTGCAATCTAATAAAATTGTGAAATGCTTAGCTTTTTTAACTCAATTTTTTGTTTTCTTTCGAACTGAATGTAAAATATTAGTCATTTCATAAATATAAAATTATAGCCACTATTCATGAACAAACACATTTTTAACGTTGTGTTTCGTTTTTAACTATTTTTTCATATTCTTTATAAATAGTGTTTCTCAGTTTGAAAGTGTTCTTAATTTGTAACAGTTTGTGTGCAGCTTGTAAGATATTCTAATCTTTCATGACTTTAAACTTAAAGAACCCAACCTTGCCTTAGATTGGTTGACGTAAAATGTTCACAAATTGCATAATTATATTTAAATGTCGGTATATTTGGATTTTAAAAAAAGAAAGCATTTTCATCTTGAAAAATCAGTCAGCGGCGCGGGGCCTAGTGCTGTCGCACCGTTGGCACCCCCCCTCCGGCCGGCCCTGTATGCCGCAAAACCTCAACCAACAGATAGATCTAAAAACACTCACCTCCACTGTAGAGCCATCAGGTCCACCGGCACGCTTCGACTTTATTGAACAATGAAAGGGGAAAAAAAAAAGGTTACATTAATGTTACATGGCCTAGCCTGACAGATGGCTGTAAGGCAGATTCAAAGATTCTGAATAATATACAATAGAGCCTGTGGACAGACAATCTGTATGAAGAGAGCACTTTTTTGTACAGTATATGCATTTATAGCTATTTAACAAATATAAAACAGGGCTAAAGCTAGTGCACATGGTGGGAGTGATCTGGCTTGTTACATTGCAGACACTGCTTTTGACCTGTAGGAAGAACTACAAGATTTTGATACATAAATAATAATTTTTGCAATGATAATTTACAAATATTTTCATAGGCACTTTGAATTGGGTACATAAGGCTGTTCCTCCTAGTGATGGTTCCAGAACAGATATTTATTATGGTATTGAGGGAACTAGTGTTAGACTGAGATAATTTAATGACGTAATAGGTTATTGTGAGAGGAATAAAATTCAATGTGATAAAAACTTATTTAATTTTAGTGGAAGGAATAAAGAGTCGGGCAAAGTCTCGGACTTGTTAAATTTAAATGAAGCAAACTTATTAGAAGTAAAAATCCCGAGAACTTATAAAGAAGCTATTAAAGCACCCGAGGCATCTAAATGGGAGGATGCAATTAACTGAGAATTAAAGGTTATGTATGAGCGCAATGTTTGGGAGCTCGTAACACCTCCAAAAGGTGCAAAAATATTAGGTAATAGATGGGTGTATACGTTAAAAGAGAAATGAGCAGAATGAAATAGTTACTTATGAGGCTTGTTTGGTGACACAGGGATTTAATCAAATTAAAGGAGAAAGTTATGACGAGGTTTTTAGTCCTGTTGTAAATTTCTCGATTATCAGATTATTTTTTACTGTATTTGTATGCTTGTTTAAATGGTTAAATGTTCAATTTGATATTAATAATGCCTATCTTTATGCAAATTTAGATGAAGTAATTTACATGTCCCAGCCCGAAGGTTTTGTTGTAGAAGCAGAGAAAGTTTGTAGATAGAAGAGAGCAATTTATGGACTGCACCAAAGCGGTCGGCAGTGGTTTTTGGAAATGGATAATGTGCTCAATGAATCAAACTTTTTAAAACTTGAGTGGTGCAATTGTGTTTATATGTATAAAAATATTATGTTATTGTATGTAGATGATATTGTTTTGTTTGCCAAAAACAGGAAAGACTTGGAGTTGGGAATATAGGTTTATCAAAGAGACATTTTGAATTAAAGATTTTAGGCAAAACTAAGAAGCTTTTAGGCATAGAATTTATGGAGGTCGACGGCAAACTTTTTATACATCAAAATTCATATATTGATAAAGTTTGTAATTTATATTCAAAATTTAAGTTTCCAATAAGCTCGTTGCCTATTCCTAAAGGACAGGTATTGTCCAAATTGGATTCGCCTTGTACTAAGCTAGAAACTGAAAAAATGTCACATCTGCCTAGAAGTTTGCTAGGATGTTTGGCTTTTATTGCTGGAAGAACTAGACCAGACATAACGTATGCAGTGAACCTATTATCACAATTCCAGTCTAATCCTGGTATTAAGCATTGGCAAAGTTCGTTAAAATTGTTAGGTTATTTACAAAGTACGAGAAATTATAAATTAAATATGTCTAAAGTTAATAATTTGAATCTTAAATGTTATTCAGATTCAGACTTTGCAGCTAATAGGGACGATTTTCTATTGGTGGGCATATCTTGTTCCTGGATGAAACTCCTATTTCATGGAGAACGTTCAAACAAAGGTGGGTAAGTTTATCCACAATGGAGGCTGAGTATATAACCCTTACGGAAGCAGCTAAGGAACTGATCTGGATAAAGAATGTTTTGCACAATGAATGTTTAATAAACTTAAAGAATTGTCTATTATATTGTGACAATCAGGCTGCAATTAGTTTTTCCAATTCACCATTTGAAAATCATAGAACTAAGCATATAGATATAAAGTATCATTTTTTAAGAAAATTAGTTTGTGACAAGGTATTTGAATAAAAGTATATACAAAATAAATTAAATTTGGCAGATATTTTTACTAAGCCTATGGTGAAGGAACAGTTGGTGAGGTTTTGTATGGAGATTTTTCAAATCCAAAATTTTTTGGAAAAATTTACAATTTTTGGTCACTCTGTTCAGTACCTGACCAGTTGAGTTTTGACCTGGTACTGATCAGACTGTCTTTTTCAAGTTTTCAGAGTTTTTGAATTTTGTCAAGTTTTTGTATTTTTGTAATTGAAGTTTTTCTGTATTGAAGTCATGTATCTGGCAACACCATATAGTATGAAAGTGGGAGGAAGAGATGCAGACCTATCCCATCCTCGCCGCCAATTGAGGTGAATGTGAAGCCTATGGGGCGTATCATTATGTATCAATGTTTAATGATAAAGAACCTCACCATTGATGTGATATAAATTAGTATTTATTTGGATAGAGCATAAAGTTAAGCTGCTTAAGAGAGCATAGCACCCTTTCACTTCCATACTATATGGTGTTGCCAGATGCATGGCAGTAATGTTTGTTGTCTTCTGAAAAGTCTTCCACACCAATGGTTTTTTTTTTTTTTTTTTGGAACATTTGGAGGGTTTTCTCACACCCTTTTGTGTTTTGCGTAGTGTGTGTCTCGCAACGTCAGGTGCTTTTTGTTTCCTTTTTTCCATTTAGTTGAAGACAGGTAAGATACTCTGTCCTTTTATTTTTTGCTTTGCTCCCGTTTAGCAAAACGTACTCGTGTTTTGAAGTTTCGTACAATGATTCTGGACTAAATATGAGTAAAGAAAAACCAAAGACTTTGGGTACCGTCATGAACAATACTTACTTCAGAAGCAACAAAACTTCTAATGAACTTGTTCTTCGTGCCGGCCAAACACAATTTCAAGAAATAAACGTTATAGTTTCGAATGCTGACAAAAGCAAAAAATTACCTCATTCGAACCCATTTCGGGTTCAGGCCTTTATTAAGCAAGTAGTTAACCGACATGATAACATTAACAACATGAAATTCACTAGACAGGGGAAAATCTTATTTACGACTAAGGACCCGATTTGCGCAGTACAAATCCTCTCCTTAACCCAATTTATGGACACAGATATCAGTACGGATGTAATATGGGAAAATATTTGTTCTCGATTTTTGATTTTCGACATACCAGTTAATACTCCCATGGAAGAATTGGCTGCAGAAATTCAAGGGAAAAATTATCTTGACGTTGTTGAAATGCGAAGATTCTTGAAACAAAACACGGTGAAAGACACGTCTCCGGTACTGATTACAGTCCTGGGTACATCCATTCCTGAAGCAATTAAAATCTGGTTCATTAACCAAAAAATCCATCATTTTATAGACAGACCTCGCCAATGCACGAAATGCTTTTCATTTGCACACGCCTCCCGAATCTGTGACAAATCTAACGTATGTTTTCTTTGCAGTGAAGAACATGTTGGGCCTTGTCAAGGACCCGAAAAGTGCATTAACTGTAAAGGACCACATAATGCTAAATCAAATTCATGCCCGGCATACACTAAAGAGAAAAAGATATTAGAACTGAAATGCTGGAACCATATCACTACTAGCGAAGCTCGAAGAGTGTTTCATTTACAAAACATGAAATATTCGGAGGCTGTCAAAAGTTCTCCAGCTTCCGTCGAACTACAAGATACAGTTAACCTAAAATTTGAAGCTCTCCTTCAATCCGTAAATGACAAATTCGAAAGTCTCCTGCAATCAGTCAACGAGAAATTTGAAAAACAGACTGCAATTTTTGCGGAAATGTTGCACAAGACAATTGAGTCCATCATGCAGAACATGTACAAAATCATCGTACAAAGTTTAGAGACTACTACATCACCTACCCGAAAAAAAAACTACCGAAAAATTTGGATCTTAGTACAAGCCTTCCGATGCAATGGGATGCAGGTGGCAAGATCGTTCCAGATATCTAGTCGGTCTTTTTTTGTTCAAAAGCTTTTTGTTTTGCTCCTTTTCAGCGTTTGCTTTTCAATGTTTTCATTTCTTTTTTCTCAGGCAATTGGGTTTATTGCTTCTTTTCAACTGTTCAGTTCTTACTTACATCCCCTTGGGATTACTTTCGTGTGTAGGCAAGTTTTCCTTGTCTTTCTTTTAGGACCTTTTTTTTTAGTAGTTTTCCAATATGACCTTTGTTCAGTGGAACTGTAGGGGCATTAAAAATAAAAAAATCTGGCTTAAAGTTCCACCATTTTCTACTTCTGAATTTTGGGTTTTTCAAGAAACTTTTCTTAAACATGAAGATCACCGCCTTTGCTCTTCAAGAAATTATTTTTATATTGATAGGCACGGTCGACCCGGAGGGAGACTGCTCACGGCCATTCCTAAAAATGCTTCTGGTAGAATCATTCCTACAGGCTTTTCCCATAACTTCAATCAGGAGATTCTTGCAGTCGAAGTTCATTTTCAAGACTTTCATTTCATCATTATTAACCTGTACGCTCCTCAAGGACTTAATATAGAAAATGTGAAATATTTTTTTGATTCCTTTTCAATTCCTGTTTTCATCTTCGGGGACTTTAATCTTCATCACCCTTTTTGGGGATCAAACAGATCCTCTCCTCTAAGTAATGACTTCGTGGAATGGCTACAAAACTCCAGTTTCATTCTCCTTAACTCTTCTAATCCCACTTATGCCGCTTACACTGGATCAGCTTCACTTCTTGATCTCTCCATTTGCTCCACATCTATTTCTCATGCTGTCGATTGCTATGTTTCGGACTCGAATTTTGAAAGTGATCACTACCCTGTTATCATCACATGGTCGATTCTTGATCACACTCCAAAAAAAATAAAGTCATTAGACTGGAACCGGATTATGAGTAATTCTGCCACCGTTTTAACTACCAATACTAGACTTAATGCTCTGACGAGTAAAATCTCGAAAGTGATTAGAGACAATACAAAAATCATAACACTACCGGCTAAAAATTACCCTCCCTGGTGGAACTTATCCTGTCACAACTTTCAAAAACTGAAAATACTTTTTCGCAAAAGAGCCCTTCGCCTCATTTCAGAATCAGATTGGATGAAACATAAAAAGTACACAGCAAAACTTCGATTTCATATTAAAAAGGCCAGTCGAAACTATTGGGATAAAATATGTAACATAACCAAAAATCCTCGTATGTTTTACTCCATGCTTAATAGAATTTACAATCATACAAACCAAGAAATAAACACAGTAAATCTTATCCTGCACAATAATCATTACATTTCAAATCCTGTTCAGCAAAGTAACCTTTTCGCTGATTTTTTCTCCGCCAATAGCGTGAAGCACGAGTCGATCCCTTTGGATTATTGTGAAGATTCTAATTCTCATCTTAACATTCCTATCCATCTTCAGGAAGTCAGACAAGCTATCCAGAAAACGCGGAATTCAACCCCAGGTGCTGATGGCATTACAGCGAATTGGTTTAAAAGACTCAGTAACACAGACTTAACATGCATTACTTCCTTTTTTCATGAAGTTTTTACTACTTCTTATATCCCTGAGGAATGGAAACATTCGATTATTGTCCCAAAACCTAATAAGGACAAAACAAAAATTAACTCTTATAGACCTATAGCCCTCACTTCTGTTTTTTTCAAAAGTTTTCGAAAGAATTTTGATTCAGCGTATTACTCATCATTTACTAACCGAGAAAAAAATACCTCCTTCTGTGAATGGCTTCCTTCCCCTCAGAGACAATCAGCTTGCAGTTTACAAAATTCACACTGCCATTTCTGAAGCCCATAGCCATAAGAAATACTTCATCGGCATAAGTCTGGACATTAAAAGTGCATACGATACTGTACACATTGATGGTCTTATCTTTAAGTGTCTTCAGCTTGGAATTACGGGTAATATTACAAAGATCCTGCATAACTTTTTGCAAAATCGGACCCTTCAAGTTTGTTGGAGACACTCTCTCTTTGGGACTAAACCTGTTCAGAAAGGTTTGCCTCAAGGAAGTGTTGTATTACCAATCCTTTTCGTATTTTTCTCTCGGATTTTTCTGAAACTCTTGATGAGGGTGTAGAATATTCAATATTTGCTGACGACATTGTTATTTTTTGTGCTCGTACATCTTTAGATCATATTTCAAAGAAACTGCAGAATACGATGGAAAATGTTTATAAATGGTGTAACTACTGGAAACTCAATATTAGTCCTGAAAAATGCTCTATAGCTGACCTTTCAAAAAATAAACTACCGTCCATCCCTCGAATTACATATGCAGGCTTTCCTCTCCCTTGGAAACAAACTATCAAATATCTAGGTATAAATTTTTCCAAAATTAACCAAAATGGTATTATACTGAAAAATATTCGATCTAAAGCCCTCAGGAAAACTAACGCTCTAAAATCTATTGCATACAAGAATTACGGCCCCAGAACAAAGGATCTTATAAATATAGTAAATAATAGCATTTGTAGTCTCTTTTATTACAGTTGTTCAATCACAAACAAATTTTCTGAAACTCAATATAAAGCATGCAATACTATACAAACTATGGCTCTCAGAGTAGCTCTTGGACTGCCTAAATGGACCCCAAACATTGTGCTCATGAAAATTGCGGGTCAGGAAGTGCTATCGGAAAAAATCAAGAGACTGGCGGCACAGTTCTTTATCAGGCAACTTGCCAACGGTGTTCATTCTCCCATTTATGATCAAAACTGCAATCCTAGCATTAAATTAATTAAAAGAGATGAAGTAATGCTTGCTAATTTATTTACGGAACTGGATACATCTACAGATCATATTATTGCTTTTCCTGATACCCTCATCTCGCGAAGTAATTTTTGTGAAATTTTTCTTTCTGATTTTAGTTTCCAAAATAAAGCTCATCCGGCTTTTCTGATCAAGGACCTCTTTGAAGAAGTTGTGTACAAAGAATTTCAGGACTACCATATCATTGCTACGGATGCATCCAAATCACACTCTTTCACTTCTATCGCGGGTATTTCGAACCTGCAATCTTTTGTCTATAGAATTCACCCCATCAATTCCATCTTTAAGGCGGAAGCCTTGGCAATTTGTCAAGCCCTTGATGAACTCTCTGTCACAGATAAAAACTTAATTTTTACTGACAGATAGTTACTCAGTTCTTCAAGCTTTAAAGTGCCTTACAATCAAGTCTCCAAAGGTTATTCACAGACTTGCTGGCAAAATTCTTGTTAGGAAAAATTTTCATCAAAAAATTAGTTTGGTGTAGACTCCAGGGCATTCACTCATCCATTGGAATGAAAAGGCGGACTTACTCGCAAAAACGGTCACGGAGTCGCATCCATTACTAGAGTGGATTGCTTACGAGGATATAATTTCTCGTTATCAGACAATTTCTCTTCAAAAAACGAACCATTCCTTTCAAAACAGCAAATATCAAGAATCAATTGGAGATATTCCCGCCATGTTAACTCTAACTCCTTGGCTCAAAAATAGAAGAGAGGATATTATTATTGCACGACTTTTAACCCGGATGATTATTACTCCGGCGCTATTGCATAGATTTGGTTTATATAATAACCCTCGTTGTCAAATTTGCAATCGTGACAATAACATTGAACACATTATTATGTTCTGTTCCAAATACTCTAATCATAGGTCTATCCTCTGTGCAAAACTTAACTTTGATCTTCAATTGTGTTCGTCTTTAAAAGTTTTTTTTCGAAACGCCTTTTCAGATAAGCGGCATCTTAGGATTCTTCTTCAATCTCTGAAGTCTTTTGACATTTATTGAGTGCATCTTTTTTGACATTTATTGAGTGCATCCTTTTGGCATTAGGGGATAATGGCCTTTGTTGCTAAAAATCCCATCTCACCACATCTCAATCAATCAATCAACCAATGTCTTTAAGATTCCACTGACGCAATTAATGGCTACTCTGCTAAACCTTTAACGTCGTTTGACGATCTAAAGACCATCAAATAAAATTCGCGCCATAGCAATCATAGCGAGACGTTAAACGGCATTATTTCATTGTTAGAGAACCTAAATTTCAGTAATTTTAAATTTAAAAGAGTAATTGTTGTTCTAATTTCAAATTTAATACCTCTAAAATAGCGAAATAAAATTTTCTATCGATTGATATAAAATTTATCTCGCTATGATCAACAGTTCCCGAGAAATTTTAAATTCTATTAATCATATATTTCAAATTACGTAATATATGATAATTTTTAATTTCGTAATTCCCTATTTGGTAAGCTGGCCCTGGTAATGAATGCTTTAAAGGAGATGAAAAAATTATGAAATTTACATTTGCTATTGATCTTGGTTATAAAATCCTAGTAAGCTGTGAATTATTTTTGAAGTTATCATTTAATTTTATCTGTGTACTTATTTGTGTATTTAGTTATTTATTTTTATTCTTATTCAGTGACATATTAAAGATTCGGTTACAATTGCATATGGCTACGACAATCTATAAAGGACATATATGATACTCGATCTAAAAAACAATGTATTTTGCAAAATGTTTATTTCTATTCATTTTGCCACTAAGTTAAAATGCTATAAGCTCTTGCCAGTTGAAATTGCTTGCATTTTGCAAAAAAATCATGTATGTTTATCAAAAATTTCCCCAAAATTCAATTGGTGCAGCACGAGCCGATATGGCCCTTGCATCATAAAACGCTATGTTACACGAATACTATGGCCAATACTAAATTGAATTTGGGATTTTCCTATTTATTATCTGTAATTTTTGCAGAATATTTTTAGTGGAATTCCTGGACGACGAAGATCAAGCTGCTGAGGCAGTTTTCAGTGCAGGAAGGAAACCTCCCGTTTAGTTTACTTAACTATATTAATGTCCCATTTTAAAGAAACATGAGCTGAGCATTATTTTGGGACGGACCTAATTATTTTAACCGCGGTCATTTGACGAGGACAACACTTGAGTTGGCACGCCTCTCAATAAATTTCCGTGCCAGCAGGCAGGTGCGAAACTTACTGTTAAGAAAATGATATTTTTTATATTTGAATCTTCGAATAGTTATATTGAATTGCATAAATGTTTAAAATATGTTAAATACCCATACGAAGATTCATGCTTAAAAGGTATCAATTGTGAAAAAAACCCTCATCGTGTTCTTAGAGTACAACTGAAATTTAGTTTGCTGCAATGCTGATATCTTTCTGAATCGTAATGGCATTCAACTGGTATTTTTATATAAGCCACCTTATATATCTGGCTTCAAAATTATGTTTTGTACATGCGCAGTTAAAAATTATTTCTTACACTACTTTATTTCCTTAAATATTCAAAGTATTTTCTGCTTCAATATAATGCTCTGCTAATATATTGTGACATATTGTGTAAGTTTCGTCTAATTCAGTATTGCGCAAACTATTTTCATTTCCGACCCCCTCACTTTGAGTAAATTTTTCTCGCGACCACGTGTTTTGAAGAAAAGCCTTATATTTTTTATTTTCAAATAAAGTTATTTGAATTTAGCGACCCACAAATTTTTTTTCGCGATCCACGGTTTGCACACCACTGGTTTAATTTGGTTGAAAACTCTAAACGTTATAAGCAAAAAAACGTGCGAAAAAATTGGGGGATTTCTTTAAAAAAATAAAACATTCATCTCTTCGAAAATGTGTGCCATTTTTACGGAAATTCATGTAAGTATTATTGCGCATAGCAAACAAAGCCATTGATGAAAGTTGCAAATAATTATCAGTTTTCTCCTGTGAAATGGAATGAGCCCAAATAATTTTCATCATCGTTATTACTTTCTGTTTGGTCCCAGTAATATTTATACTTGTAGTTAATCATTTTATTTCCGAACTTGATTTTAGGTTTTACCCAGACTTTTAAGGGATTTTACATCTGGAAGGCCTTGTACCATCGAAGAATGCAATTCTCAACGATAATAATATTATTGATGCAGCTTTTGAAGTACAACAGGTTCTTTTTAGAAGTTTGGTGTTTTATTTTAACTTAGAATTCAAAATACAGCGAGCAAAATTGGAAAGTGTCGCTAGGAAACCAGGAACAACTGCTGAAACTCGTCATAGATCCTTCTTTCCGACTATAGCAATTCTTCTTCAAATATTTGGAAAAATTCATGTGACGACAAACGGCAGAAAATGTTTCTGTGTTCAAACACCTTAAGATTTATTTAAGCAGCTCAATGGGCCTAGCCCTTGTTTAACATATATAAATATAGAAAAGTCAATATTAAAGATACGAATGACATGTTTTGCAAGAAAAATTCAAGGAGATTGGCCACGACTAATTGAAATTGTCAAGAGAACGAAATTTTTTGATTAAAAAAATACAATGAAACAATTTTAATTGATTATACAGCATTTTTTAAGGTTAAAAATATGAAAAATAGTTTTTCCACAATATCCTTCCCGGATTGAAATTGATTAAAATTGTAGAGTTTTGAGAGTGTAAAATAATTAAATAAGTAAATCCATAATCAGAAGGTAAAAATTAATGCTTTATTTGCCGCTCACTTCGTTCTTCTCTCTTCGCGATCTGTTGCCAGATACTACAAAATTTAATCAATTAAAATTCAGAGTGACACTGAAAACATTTTTTTCCCACAGTAGCCGTCCCCCTCCCCCCTAGCGGATTTCTAAATCCGCCCTTGAGGAAGTGGTGTAAACTGCTCAGTTTTTTTTTTTTTTTTTTTTCGCATCGAAGCAGATGTAAGAATAATCTTTCGAAATTCAAATGTTCATCAGATAATATGATAGCATATGAATAAAGTTAGCGTTTTGGTTTGCAAAACATTTCGTTTAATGGAATTTCTGGTGCAATGGAGTTAATTCATGCTCACGTGATACACGTCAATTGCGCCTCACCAATTTAATTTTGAAATAATTCGCTCGTCTGCAGGAGGATAAAGGGGTCTATTCTCGGGTATATTCTGGTACCCCCGATTGGGTTGGGAGACGTCACTTTTCCGCACGTTAACAACGGAAAAGTGACGTCCCAACCCAAACGGATACCAATAGACCCTCTAGTATCCCCTTTGTGTTGGGAGACGTCATTTTGTTGTTAACGTCGCGGAAAAAAGTGACGTCTCCCAACCCAACCGGGGTACCAGAATAGACCCGAAAGATCATAATGTCCAGGGATGTAGTGAAGCCAGAACGCTCACATGACTCGTTGATGGATTCTGGACCATTGAGTTACTAATTTATTTTCTATTCATATAGTATCGGACAATCATATTGATTTGGCAGATATTTATTGGAGAAAATATTCACAAAAATGTTAATAATTTTAGAAGTAAAAGAAACAACATCAAGAAAAATCTTCAGGAATTTCCTTTTTTATTTTTTAACTGTTGACATTCTTTAGCTGTAACTGAACATACCCATTGCGGAATGATGATAATATGATCGACGAGGTTGATATGTTGCTTACGTACGTATGTTTACTTCTAAATAAAATTAGTTTCGGTTTTATATTTTAAAGTTTTGTGCTTGAAATAAGACAGTATGAAGCAAAGTATAACATCAGTTCATTTTCCATGTTTCTGATGAACAACTGTGCAGGGCGGGTTTTAAGCAGCACAACTAGCCATCCTAAGTTAATGATCATATAAAATTGTCTGAATTTTTTCGAAATTCGTAGAATGTTCTTGCTGTTCACTTGCATCTAAACATGAAAAATGTACAATTGGAGTTATTATATATATTGGAATAAATATTTTTTTTACTTGCATGTTTCTTCAGTAAGGTGGAATTTATTATATCAAATCCTTTATTTTTCTGTACTCTTCTCCGGTGGTAATTTTACCTTCCTGTTTAAAATATTGATTATTATTTTTTTAAATTATGTCTTAAGTATGCAGTTAGCAATTGGAATATATTTTTTTTTCAAATGGGATATCTTGATTAGAGATAAATGATGGAGAGCCAGGTGACTTTTAGTTTCTGTTTGAGTTGTAAGCTTTACCACAGCAGTTTTATTGGAGAAATATAAAGGATTCAAATGGTTCGTAAAGTTTTAAGACATATTTATTTTTTGATGTAAGCTTTGAAATGATGCAGTAATTGTTTTGACAGATTTCTGTTTGTCTGGAATTGAATTTTCAGAAAATCTGACATTATGTTAAAACAGAAAATACTAGCATTTTACGACTAAATTTAATTAAACGTTTAATAATTCTGGAAATGGTATGTATGTTAATAGAATAAAGACTGAAAAATATTAGTTTGCATACAGGTTATTTAAAAATGAAACATTACTTCTGTTTTTCAGTTGTTCCTCTAGATCCTGAATAACTCTGGAATTCCATATTGCAGTATCTCTTGATCATTCCTATAGAATTGGTTTCCACATATTCAATATGTGATTGAACTGTTAAATTTAATCAACAAAGGTTGACAATTTTTGAAGCTTTTAAAATCATTGAAAGTGCTTTTTTCTCAATCTACTTCTTTTCACAAAATATTGTTGAGAAGAGAAAAATGGAAGCAAATAATTAAATAAAAGTATTCAGAATTCCTTTCGTAGTGTATATTCATATAGCAAGGACAATTATCTGAAATAAGATATAAATTGTCAGTTATTAATAAATTATTATTTGAAATGCAGTGTCATTTTAGAAATATCTCCTGTTTTATATACTTATAAGTATGTCAAGTACTTTTGCAAATCTATTTTGATTATTATAAACTATGACGTTACATATACTGAAAGTACAAAATTGATAAAAAGTAAAAGAAAAAAAATCCTTAGCTCGCTTCATTTATATATATATATATATATATATATATTATCTTTTGGATGAGATAGTCTGTTTGAATAGCTTTTGTTAGAGTATTTTATCAAATAAGTATTTTGTGTTTGATGAATAAGTATATTAGATTCATTGTGTACCAATAGTAAATTCATTGTGTTCACTGATATATTTAAAATTCAGAGAAATTTGAATTAAAATGTTTGAATTATTAGAATATTTAAAAAATATAGATTGAAAAAAATTAGAGAAATTATGAAACCCTTATATAACTAGACCATAACTTTAAAAGTCTGTTCAGAATGTTGTCTCGTAGTCTGCTGTCTGAGAATTCAAAAAATTTATTTTCAGCAGACTTAAATTTATGTTAAAAAGAAATGTATGATCAAAAGTTAATTGTGTATGAATATAAAAATCTTCCTTTTAAGATAAATATTTTATGCATAATTTTTTAGGAATTAAACCAGAAAAAATATAGAGGCATTGTGAAAGACAAAAATGCACCTTGTTTGCATAGTTCTAAAGTTATACTATTGAATAAGATAATTTTAAAGTAAATACATTGATTATTAGAATGCTGTATATATATCATTTTCTTGTTTCTAATCTGCTGATTTTTTTATTGGCCCCCCCTGGGGCCGGCATGGTTCAAAAAAATTTTTTTTTTTTTTTGCCCCCCCCCCCCCCCCTTACTGTTTCCATTTCTGTTTATTTGACTATCCATGACAGGAGCACTTTTGGTAGAATTTCTGCAGTTTTTCCTTTCTTTTCTTGAAATTTGTACTGTCACTGATTTTGTAAGAATATTTCAAGAAATGTTTTCTGATATTTCAGTCAAGAGGTTGTATTTAAAAAGTTAAGATTTAAAAATATATTCAGCTCTTGTCATATAGTGTTAATACGTTTATGATCAGAGATATTTATTTAAAAATTTAAGTTTTATGAATCATATAACATTTGGCAGATGCATTATTAATTTGTGAATTTTAGCAGTCTTCTTAAACTTATATGAACTTTGTATATTTAATAAGGTAATAAATTTAATCTTTTACTACTTAAAAAACTTTAAAAAAAAAATCTAACTATGGAATTATAAAATGCACTAAATATGAAAAAAGATGAACAAAATATGTAGAGGAAAGTGGGGTAAAATCAGGTAGCTAAGGTTAAAAGGTCTGTTTGAGCTAATATATTCGACATAGAGCTTGTCAAATTTTATTAAAATATTCATTGTTTATCGAAGTACAATATATCTTTCCAGAAAAGCCACCGTTTCGTTACTTTTTTATCAATGATTTTTTTATAGAAAAAAGTCAAAGTACATGGTTTTCGGGTACACATGTTAACATTATGGGAAATTAGGAAAATTGAATTTTCATTGGAAAAGTTGCGACCATTTTTATTTTATATGCATGATAATTTATTAGTTACAAAATTCACCTGTAAAGCAGTTGTCTTCTTCCTTTGCAGCTTTCGTGGACTCGGCTAAGAAAGTTTTTACATTTGATCAACCTATCTTCTTCATTTAAATTAGAAAATACATCATTAAAATATAAACAATCAACATCTGATGTGTTGTTATCGTCTTAATTGGAGGAATCATCAATACTGATTGCCCCGGTCTTACTCCACTTGGAGTACCCAGTTTTACCTCGAATACAGAGGTTATAAAAAACAATATAGAACTGCGCAGTTATTGGAGTAAATCCTTATTGTTGGATAGTGTATGAATCCTTGGTAAATATATAATAATCTGGGCTAAATATAGTTTTTATAACTGTAATGGTTTTTAAGTAAGGACAGTTTAAAATCAAATGAAACATCTTAAAACAAATAAACCTTCACAGATGCAGTGCATTTTGAACAGCTACAACCCGCACTATGACTTTTACTTTTTCTTGACTTAAGTTTTACCTCCTGACAATTATTATTCAAAGACTAGTTTATATTGGGCTGCACAAAGGGAAATTGTCAATACGACCTAATCTCCTATGTAATTAAAAAAAAAAAAAAAAACTTTTTCTTGATTAGTAGAGTGTAAATTCAGTATCTGTCTGCTAGATATGAAAAATAATAGTGCCAGAATCAAGGGTACCTGGTTTTACCCCACTCTCTCCTGTATATATTTTAAATTACTGAATTGTTTCCCATTAACTTATAGACAAATATTAGCAGAAATAAATAGCAAAATAAAATATAATTTAAAAATATTACAACATTGATCGTGTTTGCTTTGAACAAATTTAAAGCAAACAGTAATTGATATTATTACGTTAAAAATATATGTGAAAAGTTAATGATTATCTGTTTATAGCTCTTTGTCATTAAAATATATGAATCCATCTAATTGTAAATTTTCTTTAATAAATAATTTTTCTTTATACTAAATTTTTTTCTAAAAAGGTGTGGAACTAATAAGCCAGATGTTGATATCTCTTAAAGAAGCAAAAAAAAAACTTATTAGGCAACCTCCAACTGTCATTTTTATCTGTTTTCTTGGTCCAACCTTTATATATTTATTTCTAAATACTGGGTACGTATAATAATTGGTATTTCTTTATAAGTTGTAACTATGCTTAAAGAGAGTGATGTATAGTTTTTTGTGAATTTTATATACTGTCCATTAAAAGTGTTATTTTTTTGTTCTATTTGAAGTGACTAAACTTTTTAGAAGAAATGAATTACATTTTGTCTTTTAGTTTGATATGTTCATAAATATCCTTGCTTTTATTTAACAAAAATATGATATTATAAATTTTAGAGCTTAATTTTTTTTCTCCCTTTTCTAGGATTCTGTATATTTTTGAAGGAACATTTCTTTGTGGAAGATGATTATTAAGAAAATCATTATTAGATGACCTGTAAGTTTCAGAATCTGCTTGCCTTTATTAGCTGAGTTGTCAAAACTCAGAATTGCACTTTTCAAATCATGAGTTATATAATTTTTATCTTGCACAATTGAAACCAATAATAAAATATATATACAAAAAGTGTGTGAAGCTTGTTTGAACTGCCTAGAATCTAAAAAAAAGTTAGGAAATATTACTTTTGAAGATTTTGTTCTTTTTACAGTTTATTTCTATGCAAGTTTTTTTTTTTTTAAATTTTTCTGTTGTTTAACAATAAGAAATTTTTATATAAAATTTCACAGTTGCCTTTGATTATTTTATATATTTCAGTTCATAATTTACTATAATTAATCTAATTGTTTTGTTGAAATGTTTTTCTGCATTGCCATTTTTAAAACAAACATTTCGAATTTTTCTTTTCTTTTTTTAATTAGAAAGGAAAATGAATTTCTGTGGTTTATATATGCCATGATTAATTTACACATCTTGAATTAAACAAAATGACCTTTTAAAATATGTGATGTTTGATTGAGTCTCCATGAAAGTATATATTTCTTCCCAGTGGCAGAATCACCGCGACGCTGTGTCATACGTCGCAGATTTTGGACAGTGTCTGCAGACTATTTTGTAATAAAGTTTATCATGTGCTCATAAAATAAAATATCAAATCATGAAAAATATCAAAGTTATTAATCACACTTTCAAAAGAACTTAATAATTATTATATAACACACATTGCTAAAATATGCAATCCTCTCGCCCTCCTGAAATTATCGTTTCCCCCCCCTCCTTTTTTTTTCTTCCCTATGCTGAATATGGGCTTCCCTAGTTGACATAGTGACTGCGATTTGACCTTGGCATCGGTATTGGTCACGCCCGATGTTTTCTACGCGTTTCATTCCGATACGTTTCCGGCACTGAGCTTTTGGTTTCTGGAAATAACACGTGGTTTTTACTTTGAGATGGCTACCTATGTAGATAAAATTCGTTGTTTTGATCGCGATGCTACATTATTACGAAAAACGTAAAGCAGCATTATTTACACCAGCATAAAAATGAACCTCCAAAGTTTCGATCGATCTCTACGGCTGCAATTCAATCATTTCTTAAAAACGGGAGCGAAAAAAGAAATTCTGAAATTGATAAAGACGAGGAACAGAGTTTAACACGTTGAAGACGGCGCAGATTTTGCTATGTCGCACCGCCGGACGGCAGTAAAAATCGTATTATGTCTTATATGGCGGCTTATATTTCTTGATAAGTATTCCGGAACTGCGAGAAAGTCGCGGAAACGATGCCGTGAATGTTATAAATCCTTATCTGCTCGACGAGGTAGAAATATTGCTGCAAATAAATCGAAAAGGGTTACAACGTTTTGCCGATTTTGCGAAGGTGAACCACCACTATGTCTAAAATGTTTAAAAAAAACCCACAAAAACAAATAAATATGTAAATATATTAAGTCTATTATAGTCTACCTGTAAAAATAAGCTTTTCAATTTTTCAGTAAAAAAGTCATTTTTAACCACATGAAGTCCTTTTCATCTAACAAAACTGTGTTATAAGACTATAGCTGATATAAGCCACCAGTGCTACACGCTGAAAGATGAACCATTCGTGTGTGAGCCACCAGTGGTACACGCCGCCAAATAAACTATTTGCATGTGAGCCACCGATGGTACACGCCGTCCTCAATGTGTTAAGCCAAGATTGCCCCAATTTTAAACGTTCTAAGCATTAGTTAAGAAATATGAAATTCATTATTATTCACACTTTTAAAATGTGCAAATGCAAAATTCCATAAAATCAAAAGTTTTATGAAGAATTTTAGAGGACGACAGCTCTGTTCTTCCTTGTTTTAAGTAATAAACAATGATACTATGAAATCTTATATATGCATAGTTGCAGAACAATTTATCAGTTTGCATACAAACCATTAAAATGCATATCGGGATAAACGTGCTAATAAGTTTCAAGGTTTTTGTTTTGTAAAAAAAGCAATTACTTATTGCATTTTAAATTAAAAACATACAAGAAAGACATTTTTTTTAACAAACTTATTTTTTTTTACAATAAGCATTATACATTTTTAAATAACATCTAACATATTGAAGAATATTTCATTTATACGAGCTAGTGATGCATTGTTTTGAAAAAATCACCAAAACAGACACCAAGTGCTGTGTCTAAAAGGGAAAAGTTCCCAAATATAATTTTCTGCATAAGTATTTGTGTAGTATGCTTAATATTACTTCTGAAACAACTTGATACTTCATTATTGTAAATTATCTTCCCAAAGAAAAGATTAATCTTCAAATGTTTTTGTTTATTAATTTATACAATTATATTATACCAATAATAAAGATGTTATATGGTTTTTAATTTATATTTGTCGTATTTCTATAGTTTTAAGTTGATACTATAAGTATTTAAAAAAGAAAGCAAAATATTTATAATCGCGCACTATTCTGCAGACTATTTTTAAGAGACCCAACCTCCGTTGCAGACTGTTGAAAAGTATTCTGCCACTGGGTATTTCTTTAAAAACTTGTTTTTATTCTTTCTGCTCCATTGTTAGAAAATGCTTTAAATTGCTTGTTATCGTCTTTTGAAATTTTGTGTAAAATAAAGATTGTATTTGTTAATTTTTGTATAAATTTTGGGAAATTGGTTATGTACATGTGGTGTATGTAAATTATTAATTCAATATTTTATATGTTTAGTTATTAAGGCCTAATTTATGTATAACCCCTATTCTTACATGATACCATAGATTTATGCAAAAACTATGGTGGTATATTTTACCACCAGTCCTGTGCAATTACCATATGTTTGGCCCAACTTGGCCAAACCTAGCTTTTTTGCCATTAACCCTAATAAACTAACCTAATGGCTAATTTTAAAAAAAAAGATAAAATCAGAAGATTCGTGTTGGGCTTGCCATAATCTTTTTTCCTTCCTTGGAAAAATGTCTTCATATAGTTTAAAATTGCGAGCAAACAAGTCTGATTATTCTTTTGCTTCGTTCTTAAATTTATGCATTCAGCAGATTTTATGTTTTTATAGATTGTTGTTAATTTATTTAGAAGTAGGACTCAAATTATTATTTGTCATCCATTTTAATAATTGATTCACAATATTCCTTATCCTTCACTTTAAAAAGCACTTTATGTTATGGTGATAAACCATATACAAATTTATGAGATTATTGCATAGATGTTTTTGATTAAATTTTTCTATATGTATGAATAAAAAAGTTGTCATTATAAGTTATTTCAAATATTTAAAATCAGTTTTTTTCAAATTATATTTTGTAGATTCTATGGCGAAGGAAGTGGTCTTTTGGAGATGAACATTTTAAGTAAGAAATTCTGGTTTTATTTTTGAACATCTTATTAAACATGTTTTTTCAGTTGATATGCACAAAATTTTAATCAGCAATCTAATTTTGAAGTTTGTTCAGCAGTCAAAAATATGAAACAGAATTAATTAAATGTATTAAGTTATTAATTATACAATTTAAAGATTTTTTTCCAGGTAAAATCTTTTATAAGATGCAATTAATATTTTATTTTACTGCTTATTTACTAGCAAAGAACATAACAATGTACATTAAAATATAAAGTCTCTCTTCTGTATGATTAATTTTTTCTCTTTAAATATAAAATAATCATTCTCTTTCCATTGGATTTTATTCTGGCATTTCTCCACTATTTTTGTTTAAAGGTAGAATGGGCGTGTAGGTTAAACAACTTTTTATTGAATGGGAATAGAGCACAGCAATTTTTAATTTCAAAGAATAGGAATTGTTGCATAAAATAGTCTCTTTACAAAATTGTTATATCTTACCCTTTATATAGATTTTCTGCTTTCTAAATCTCTTAAGTTTCATAAGATTTCAAATTTTCAATATAAATATGATTTATTAATGTAAAACATAGATTTCACTAAGTTGGAATTGCTAAATTAGCAAAAAGAAATTTAAATCTCTCATCATTTAGAAAAATTTCATTCTGGTTATTTATCATTTTTAACATTCAGTTGTCATAATGAATCGAATGCATTCTGGACATAGTAAAATTGTTGGGTTTAATTTAAATAGATGCTTCTTGTAGATATGCCTTTGCATTGTTCTAATCATTACAATAAAATTTTTAAAAACTTCTTTTACTGCTTCATTTGCAAGAGTATTGCAATCCAGTTTTGTTCCTGTGATTTTTAAAAGTAAAATTATTTATTTTAATATAATTTTTTATTAATTAGAAGTTTTGAAAGTATCCTCTCTGAATATGGCTTTTAGAAAACCATTTTTTTTTTTTTCTGATTGCATTAATAAAAAATGTAAAATTTTCAAATAATTAAAATAAATTTAGTGGTTATATAACATGGATTTAAAATTAGTGTGACATGTTTTTGATGTGATGATATTTTTAGTGCTTTTTAAACACAATGATTGTATATTTAAAAAATGTTAATTTTTGGTGCTGGTAAATACTATGTATAATTAGAAAAACATATTTGCATTTGAATTCTGTAATGGATATTCAAGCAGAGTTTGAATTTTGCAAATTATTAACATATATCAACTGTTTTCGAAAAATATAAGGAAAATAATATTAATCTCGTATTCATAGTTTTGTATTTTATAATTCTAAACAAACAGTAAATTCTATTAGTATGTATACAGTTAATTCCATTTATTGCTACAAATGGTTCAAAAAATTTTCATATCCATTAAATATGCTCACATTTAAATGTTATTTATATATCATATATATGTTAATATCTTTGTTGTCACAGAATTGTCTTTAATACTTAGTATTATTATCTATGTTCCATAATTTTTAGTGACTAGATGTTATCTTTCAGTTTTTCACTTCACTAATTTAATGAATTTTTTTTTTTTTTTTTAAGGAATATGATATAGAAAGATTGCGTGAAGAATTCATATCAATGGCGTCAAATTTTATTCCTATGCTGTCTTCAAGCCCACCTCCATTGGATGATTGTCCAGATAATGATGATGACGATGATGAATTTGGCACTTTTACTTCTGCTAACATTCCATTTGATTCCTCATTTGATAGTCCAGTCGCTGGAGAAAAGTACAAACCTTTTAAGACTGGAGCTAATGGTGTTAACGACATAACTTTAAATAATGATCTAAATACATTTTGTTCTTATTCTGATTCTCAACCTTCACCAACCCCAAAATACACTCTTAGTTTTTCACCTCAGACTCCAAAAAAGTGCAAGAACTCCAGTCCAATTGAAGGTGATGATGATGTCCTTCCTGATCAAATTGAAAAATGCTGTTCTTCCTCAGAAGACATTCCAAGTAAAATTAACTCTTCAGCTAGTCAAAAGTGTGTGTCAGATAGTGTACATACAGTAAATCGTGATTCAGAGAATTCGTATAATTCACATGAAGATAGCAATTTGCTTGAACGAAATGAGTTATCCACTTGCTCAATAGAAGAAACTCTAAAAATTGAATCAGAATCTCCTGATTCAAGCAATTCTAACTGTGATGCTGATAAAATTAAAAAATCACTTTTTGTGCCTCCTTGTGATGATGAATTTGACAAGACAGAGAACTCGAATGAGATGCACACTGCATATGATGAGACTTTTCAAAGTAGTGATGTTGTTGAAGAATGTCAAGAATCGTTGCCTGTTGTAAATACTTCTAAGTGTGTCATGCAGAGATCAAATGACGTACAAAGTAAAGTAGAAGAAAACATTTCTAGTTCTATTCCACAAAATTCTATTTCTGAAAATCTGGACTCGGAATTTTCAGCAGATCTTCCTCATAGTGATGAATTTGATGATTTTCAGACAGCAAATCATGTAAGTAATTCCATAGAAAAGTGCTCTGATATCGAAAGGAAGTATTTTGATGGAGAAGATAAAAATCCTGAGACATTTCAAGCTGATTTTGCTGACTTCCAGTCTAGTGGAGATTATCATTGTAAGGATAGTAAATTTGAAAATTTTCAATCTTGTGAAAAACACAGTCATTCTGAAGCAGAGGAATTTGGTGATTTTGATAGTTTTCAAATCATTGAAGACGGTCACCAATCTGATGCAGATGAGTTTGATGATTTTCAAAGTTGTGACAAAACAATTGGTGTTAGTTCATCTTTAAATGAAGACGAGCATGTTGGTGCATGTAGTAGTCATGACGATAGCAAATTTCCAAGTGCAGAAGAGCCTATAGTCCCAGATGACGATTTTGATGAAGAGTTTGATGATTTTCAAGCATGCTCTGATATTTCT
The DNA here is from genome assembly GCA_013235015.1 of Araneus ventricosus. NCBI lineage: Eukaryota > Metazoa > Arthropoda > Arachnida > Araneae > Araneidae > Araneus > Araneus ventricosus. The sequence continues at coordinate 452,318 of BGPR01000638.1, forward strand.
GCTCCTGTGGAGCAGGGTTTTGCTAATTTTGAGACACAGCCTTTTGATCAGAAAGAAGAGTCAGAATTTGCAGATTTTGAAAGTGCATCTTTTAATTCAGCATCTAGTGAAACATTCCAAAGTTCTGTTCATCCTTCCATGAATATTCCCAATCAGGTTGGTATTAAACAACTATGAACAATAAGTATGAGTTGTAAATTTTCTTAGAATTTCATGAAACTTTTCACTATTTTTAAAATTCTGTTTTGAAAACAACAGTTATTTATATTCTTCAAGCATGGCATCTAAAAATTCTTATCCTAATTTCCTGTAGTCTTTTTTTTAGTTATAATTTTGTAAAAGAGTTTAAGCTAATTATAATATTTTTCAGTGCAATTTATATAAAGGTTATTAATATGCATTATTGTTTAATAGAAAGTTTATCGGTCCTTTTAACACCACTTAATTGAGCTTCATACAAGTGGGTAAGTATTATCGGTCACTGCAATCTCAAAGAAGAAAGATCCAACTAATCCATATACCGACAAGCTACCTGACAGATTCATGTGGTGTTCCACTGTCAAATGAGAATTATCAGTGGCTGAGTAGCAATCATTATGACAACTGAGCCATTATTCATGAAAAATATTGTTTTAATGTAAAAAGTAGTAATCATTAAAAATGACATATTGTATTAATTAGAATTGGGTACTTTTCCAATAGCCGGGCACAAGCGAAAAATCGCCAAATAATGTAGAATTCCATCAAATTTCTTACAACCATTCTCTTGGCATTGGCGCTGCTTAGTTCACATAGTGACTTATTTGGACCTGGCTAATGGAAAATGCGCCGCTTGTTTGCGACTTGGCTCGTTTGGTTCCTGAGTGGTGACATTTCGCCCGTGCTGGCTGTTCACAATTGGCGACATTTGCGCCCGGCTAGCGGAAAATCGCTTCGCTCTTGGCGACTTGGCTCGCGTTTTGTTCACAATTCGCAACATTTGCACCAAATCGCTTCACTTGATGACTTGGCTCATGTTTGGTTCACAATTGGCGACATTTGCCCCCGGCTAATGGAAAAGTACCTAGAATTGTGTATCATCTAAGAGCTGACAAATTTTTACATTTGTATTTGTTAATTTGAGTTATGAAACTTTCATGTATGATGTTTAGTTATTCAAAATGTGTATAAATTTTTTGATACTTCCTATATGTGCTGACATTATACGAGTTTTATATTGTTATATATGAAAATGTATGATGATAACATAAAACTCATAATCATTACTATTTCAGGAGAAAAATATGGATAAACTGTCAGCAGTGACAAGTACCATCTTTCCCCTGAAAGAGGAAGAATCAAATGTGGCTGAGGCCTCATATGATCCTGCATCAGAAATTTTAGAACAGTGCAATAAAAGGTAATATGCACATTAATATCAGTACAAAAAGCAAGACTAATATGCAGTTTATATAAAGTTATCTTAATAATAAACATTGCCATGTTTGCTAAATTTTTAAAAATCATTTCAGTCGCAGACTGTGGGAGAAATTACATGAAGTTGAACAGACGCCTGGTTTACGTTTTCAGTGGGGAGTTTCTCATTCATTTCAGCAACTTCTACGTTCTGTGAATGTAGACTATCACAGTATTGTAAGTAGTCTTTTAAAAAATATTTATTACTTGCATGTCTTGTTGTTTTTCTTTTAACACTCCTTAGCATTTTGCCTCCATTAAATTTGAAATTTGTTTTTCCTTTCAGCTGTATACACTTTGCAGTAACATTAAAGTAAAGTGAATTCTATATTATTTATAAAAAAAATGTTAAATTCTGTAGGAACTGGGCACTTCATTTAAGATAATCTTGAATTTACATATTTCATTGACAAATATTGTTTTCTGCTATTGTGTTGCTAAAATGCTGGTTCAAAACACAGGTATTAGAAAAGTGCTAATGTGAGTGATTACACAAAATATTTAAACATGAAATTAAAGTTCAACTGTTTCAAAATTGTTTATATGCTTTTAAGATTTTTACAGTGTTTTTTTACTGTGATTTATAATATGTCTAAACTGTGTGTCTATATTTGTCTTTCAAGCAGAATGGCTTTTGTAATTTTTTATTTGTTCGTTATTGTATCTTTATTATGCATTGCTTTTATTTTCTGCAGCCTTTAAAAGTAGGTCAATATTTATGAGTTGTGATTTAATGTATTTTTATACTCATTTTATTGAGAAATTAATCATCATGAAAATGGTACTTCACATTTTTTTTTTATTTAAAAAAATTGTCCTGCTAAATTAGAATTACTCATTAACTTGTATTTTTTGCCTTCACTTATCAAGTCAGAAACAAGTAATGCAGCTAAATGTATTTAGAGTTCTTTAACATTTTTAAAGCAGAAATTCTTGTGTTTAACCTCAGATCTTAATTGCTCAATTGTTAATTGGAACTGCCTAATATTAGAATAAAAGTTTTTAAAAAAAGTACATAGTAAATTATACTTTAATAAAAAATTCTGTAAATTTTAAAATGCTTTTGAGAGGGAAACATTACTAAGATGATTGTAAATGGGATTTTATCCTAGGTATTGTGTTCAGAGATA